>CAHIKZ030001474.1:317500-425000 GCA_903632075.3 Acanthosepion pharaonis | reverse complement strand
TTTGGATGGATGGATGGATGGATGGATAATTATGATTTCTGATTTTATTTGAAATGGATGGATGGATGGATATATATAATGGATGGATGGATGATTTCATGGATTAAATGGGTTTGATTTTTAAAATCTTTAAATGGATTTTTGATGGATATTATATTTGGATATATTTTTTGAATTGTCTATTTATAATTCAAATGATTGGATATCATTATTTTTATTTAAAAATTTTTATTTATCTGAAAATATATAACATATTATTTAATAGATTTCTAATCATATTTGAATATATATATGGATATTTTTATAAATATATATATAATATTATATATATATATATATTTAAATTTTCATTTTTAAATATTGAAATTTTATATAATTCTGAAAAATTTTAATGTTTATTTTGATATTTCTTTTTGACTTTTTCTTTCAACTCCCTATTAATACATTCTAAATTTTAAATATAAACTCGATGACATATAAATTATTTTTATTTTTTCAATTATATTTATTTTTATATAAAATTTTAATTTTTTATTTAGCTTGATACGCCATTCATACCTTTTTTCCGTCAAAAAATTTATATCAATGCACATTGTTGCATTTATTTAATTAAATCTTATTTAAATATACATCAATATCATATGTTGTTCATTGCTTTTCAAATTTTTTTTTTTTTTGTTTTAAACCGTATCATAACCAAAAATGTTTAAAAATTATCCTTATCCATTATTTTTTTTTTGAAATATTTTTTTTTTCAAAAATTTATTGTTTATTATTTAAAAATCAATAATTTTTTTAAATTTTTTTGTTAAAACTATTAAAAATATTTTTCTAAAAATTTAAAATTAACTATTTTTTAATTAAAACATGCTATCATAACAACAAATACCACCGTTTAATCATAAATTCAGCTAAAAATTCCATCAATTAATTTTTTTTTTTATATTAAAACCTCCTACTCAAATTTATTGTTCATATAATGTAGTTTTATCTCGTCCTTTTTTTTTGCATTCTCTTCTTTTTCTCAGTGCGAACGAAAAATTTTTCTTTCTTTTCTAATTTTCATATCTATAAAATCCTTCTTTATTTCCAAAATTGGTCCTCAATTCTTGTTGAAATTAATTCTCTTTATTTTAAATTTCTATCTCTCTCTCTCTTCTCTCTCTATCTCTCTCTACTTTTACCCCTTTGTCTCTCTCCTTCTCTCTCTCTCTCTCTCTTTATTTCTCTTTTCTTTCTCTCTCTCTTCTTTCTCTTTATTTATCTCTCTTCAAAATAAAATCTCTCTATCTCTATTTCATCTCTCTCTCTCTTCTAACTAAACCTCTCTCTCTCTATATATATTTTATCTCTCTCTATCTCTCTCTATATATATATCTCTCTTATCATCTCTCTCTCTATCTAAATATCACTCTCTATAAGCCTCTTTCTTTTAAATGTTATTCTTTCTTCTCTTAAATCTCTCTATCTATCTCTCTTTCTTCATTTTCTCTTTCTCTCTCTATCTCTCTATTTTTTTCTCTTTCTCTGGTTTCTCTCTCTATAGATTTATCTCTTCTCTTCTATCTTATCTCTCTTTATTTATCTATATCTGTCAATTTTCTTTCTTCCAATATCTCGTTCATTTTCTGTTCTCCTCAAATTTCGTTTCTTTTTTATTGCATCTTTTGATTGAGATTTTGAAGGAAACATTCATTTTTTATTTAAAAATAGTCGATTTGATTTTGGTAATTCGTTAATGTCGAGTTTTTGTCGCCTAAACATTTTATCAGATAAATTATGATTTGACAAATAATGTTTTACACTAACACTTTTAACAAAGATATCCTGTTAAACAGAGAATATAGAAACAGTTTTTTTAGAAAACGTGACTCAAAATTTTTCTATTTTAATAGAAAAAAATACCTTCTAAAATCAAAAATAAATCGAGTGCAAAAAAATATAATTTCCAATTATATTAGGGAGAGAGATAAATAAAATAAAAAAAACTGGAATTAAATTTTTTTTTTAAGGTCACGATTGACGTTTCTGTCTATATTTCTTTCTGATAAGGTATTATGTACATTATTTACATTATTCGGACAATTTGTCCTCATCTTTGTCATAATATTTATATTGACAACGTTTCGGCCTTTCAGTATCTGTCTATATTTCTGAGATGAGGTATTATATACAAATATTTATATTTTTCGGACTATTGTCCTCATCTTTGTTTGCCATATTTATTACAACGTTTCGGCCTTTCATATCTGTCTATATTTCTGAGATGAGGTATTTGTACACTATTTACATTATTCGGACTATTGTCCTCATCTTTGTTGCCATATTTATTACAACATTTCGGCCTTTCAGTATCAGTCTATATTTCTGAGATGAAAGTATTTATGTAACTATTTACATTATTCGGACTATTGTCCTCATCTTTGTTGCCATATTTATTTCAACGTTTCGGCCTTTTAGTATCTGTCTATATTTCTGAGATGAGGTATTATCTACACTATTTAGTAGATATTTTGTAATCGCAGATACAACTATTGTAACGCCGTTGAACAATGTTAGTGTCAGACGCCTTCAAATAATGCTGGCACTAATAATACTTGCTCGATAATACTCGCTCGTATAGTAACCACTGTATAGTGATCCGAATAGTAATAGAGGGTAGAGTAGAACTAGTGTTCAATAGTAATAGAGGATAGAATAGAAATGGTGATTCACATATACGCGTTTCCTCTATGGTCCCGTGATCTACTTATTCAAAATGGGATCGCCTGTGTTTGTTCTCTGGTGATCAGTGTTCAAACTCCAGTGTCGACACCGGTCCTTTATTCCTATGCAACTGGCCCCGCCTAACTTATACCCTGAGTAGAAAACCAGAAATAGAATAAGCCCGGGTATATATTGTGGACTTGGGTTTACTCTGGGCTGTTACACTGACTCCATTTTCATCTCGCCTCAAACCTATCGTAATGCAATATCTTTTTAATCATTTCTCCAGAAGCACAGCAATAAAGCCACTAAGTCGTAAGGGGGTTACTGAGTGTTAGAGAATATGAAAAAGAAAACAAAACACAATTAAGGAGAGAGAACAATAAAAGAACAAGAATTAACCCTAGAACACTAACCATCAATTAAAGTTACACCACTACTAGCCATGGATATATCATAACCGATTTTGAAAATATTAAAAAAAAATATTAAATATATATCTTTATTTGAAATATTTTACATGCAGGCACTTCTATCTTTGTACTTTGAGTTAACATTAGGAACTGAAAAACATATTATTTAGGTAAGAAAATCAGGTACTGAAAATTGTAATTAAAAATAGGAAAATTTGCGCTGGGTACTATATACCCATGGTTAGTGTTCTAGGGTTATGTAGACAGTAAATAATGATTAACATTGCGTTTAAATTTTTGGAGATCAAAATTGACTTAGAAGCAAGAAGCCGGAAGAGTGCTCTCCAAGCCAGAAGTCCGATAGAAGAAACTATAAAGAGCTAAAATGGATAGGAAGATGTGGAGAGCCATGATCACCCATGTTCTAAATATAATTGTCTATCTGACAAGTTTCTGTAAATTAACGGCAGTACAATGACTGGAACGTATACTAAAAGACAAAAATTGCTCAAACTATAAGGCTTAGAGCTACAAAATCTAGGAAGTGGAGGAGAGCCATCCTCACCCATGTCCTGACTAAAATGGTCTGTCTGACGAGCTTGTAAATGGATTTGAAGAACAGTGACTGGAAAGTATAGTGAAAAGAAAAAGATTGCTTAGACTTTAAACCTTAGCGCTACAAAGGATAGGAAGATGTGGAGAGCCATCCTTAAGCAAGTCCTAAATATAATTGTCTATCTGACAAGTTTCTATAGATTTATGGTAGTACAGTGACTTGAAAGTATACAATAAAGATAAAGACTGCTTTGACTATCAGGCTACAAAGTCTAGGAAGTTGTGGAGAGCCATGCTCACCCATGTCCTGACTATAATGGTCTGTCTGACGAGCTGGTGTAAACGGATGACGCTCCAGTGACTTAGAAATAATGATTTTGTAAGCCCGACTTTGATGTGGTACAAGGCCGAAAGTATGGAGCACCTAGTGAGGATCGAACTCACTACTCAGTGTCGTAAGTGATCTAGCAAGACAAGCTTGCTAACCATTACACCACGTCGAGGTGCCCCCAGTGACTTAGAAGTATAGTGAATAGAAAAATATTGCTTAGACTCTAACTCTGAGAGCTACAAAGACTAGGAAGTTGTGGAGAGCCATGCTCATCCATGTCCTGACTATAATAGTGTATCTAACGAGCTTGTGTAAATAGATGGCGGAACAGTTGACTCTAGAAGTATAGTGAAAAGAGAAAGATTGCTTAGACTCTAAGCCTTAGAGCTACAAAGGAAAGGATGTTGTGGTGAGCCATGATAGCTTGCATTCTGAAGGGGCATAGCATACATAAGAAGTAAAAGATGAAGTATTCTGAAGAAATTACTGCAAAGAAATTATTATAAATTTTCTTCGCTTGAATCGTAAAAAAAATTCGTGTTTCAGTTCTTACGTTTTGAAAATCTTTCGTGTTTATTGGCTGAACGAAAAAAAAATTTCCTTTTTTTAACGGTTGTTTGTTATTTACATTTCATTTAATTTTCGTTGTCTTAAAGGGACCCTACAATGCTTTGTAGTGTCTGCCAAATACGCCGACAACTGCCCTGTTCTTTGGATATCAGTTTCTGCAAAAATCTAATCCTGAAGTTACTCCCAGTGGGAAATCAGACATCCGTATCTATCGAGTATAAAAAAAATCTATCACTAGTGAAGTGTTTGGGCTGCAAGCCAAGAATCGTTGTGAAAAGGAAAGTAAATCCTAGCAATGATAAAACAGTTTCGTATGACTATGGGGTCACCCGAAATACACAGAAAGGGCAGGGCTCCTCCGGCATTTTAGTGATTGTTACAACTCAGAAAAAAAAATCAATAATTGCACTTTCGTAAACGATGCAGTAAATGGCGGAAAAGGGTTTAGGAAAAATAACAGAAAGAACATTTATTACGAGCTACAAGGGACAGGAAGTTGTGGAGAGCCAGTACTCCTACGCCCTGAGGAGAAGCGGCACATGAAGAAGAAGAAGAAGAAGAAGAAGAAGAAGAAGAAGAAGAAGAAGAAGCAAACGATGTCATTACAGGAGTCAGGGCAAGGTTAATAACATTTTTTCTACTTAGATTTTTTTATTCAATTTGAAAATTCATCTCAATTGACTAAGTATGAAAACAGTTCATTTGTTTGTTACTAATAATAATGCCTTCTCTGACTGAATCAATAAATCCGTATTCCGACATAGATATTAGTTGAAATTCGATCTCTGACAATCAGGATATAATATTCTCTGTGATGAATGGAGAATCGTTAGGTTAGGTGCCTAGTCCAAGAAATTTGTGTTGAAAGATAAATCATTTGGTTTAAGACAAAAAGATATAGAAATTTATATATAACAAAATGTGTTAGATAATTTTACATTTAAAGGGTTAATAGGTAGTATTATATGTCTGTTTTTTTTCTTAATTTATTGCCATTGTTATTGTTGTTAATAACATACTTATCATGTTTGTGATTGTATATTTTGTATGCTTTTCTCTTAGCATTGTGAGCAAAATATGAAGATATTGAAGGCTTTTGAAAGTGCTTTCATGTATACAGTGTCGCAAAAATTTGACATCATTTTAAACTAAGTCTAGCCCAATGAAATTGAACAGTTTATTCTGGCACCGATTTTATAAGTGTTCAATATGTGCAGCGCCTGTGACACGGCACATGACAAGTCAGTAGTTAAGCTCTTGCCAAACACGCTGTAGCATGTGTCCAGTAACATTATCCAGTACGAAAGTGATTCTCTGCTTGAGTCCATCAATGCCACCAGGAAGAGGGTGGGTATACACCAGCCCCTTCATATATCCCCATAAAATTTTGCATTGAAGGCACGCTGCGAGCATATTCCATAGCGTAGTATACAACAACAGAACTAACTAATTTAAATATCAGAGAAATACAGGGTGTCCCCAAAAATTTGACTTCATTTTAAAAACAATTATCTTGAAAACTAATAAGTCTAGCTCAATGAAATTGAGCAGTTTAGATGTTGAATATCATAAGTTTATTATGGGAGCGATTTTATAATTGTTCAATATGTGCACCACCTGTGACACAGCACACGATAAGTCGGAAGTTAAGCTCTTGTCAAACACGCTGATGTTGATAATGGTCTACGAGATTCTTTAGCCTTGCGTAAACAGTCTTTCTTTTTAAATTGTTGGTACCAAGACTAAATTTGTTTGTCATTTGGTGAAATGTTTCCAAATTTTGCATTGAAAACACGTTGCAAAGTCTTGGGTGACTGTGTGCGAGCATATACCAAGACGCAAAATGACTTCTCTTTGAGAGTAAACGGCATGGCTCAACCTGGAAACAGAAAAAAAATAAAATATTAAATATAAAATCTTGATCTGTTTGTATACATTCTGTGAAAATTTGAGGTTATTTCAACAAGAATTGCCAAAATGATTGTCCTGCGAAATGGTGTCACTTTTTTTCGGACACCCTGTATTTCTTCTTTGGGTAAGTATTGTGGGCTGATGATTCTTAGTGATCTTAAATAGAATCCTATAATTATTCAAGATTTTATCATGTTATAGTGGTGGGAATAAAAATTGATAAGGTCATTCTTGCTGATAGACTTTCTTTAAATCTCCAACTGAAGTTCATTATTAGTTCGATGTAGCATGGTAGATTAATATATTGTTAGATTCAGATTCAAAGGTAAAATCTTATGTGGTTTCAAAGTTTGTTAACTATGTTCTGTCGATATACTAATAAAGAATCGTCTTTGTATATAAAATAAGAAGAATTCAATTCAATTTCTATAAAGCCAAATCATCGCTAAGCGACGACGACCTCAGTAAATCAAATTTTCGTCTGTAAAAATTGTTATCGAAGGTGCAAAAAGAATTGATTAATAATTAAATACAATATTTATATAATTTTATATATAGGAAGATATAATTTTATATTTGTTTTAGTTAAGTGTTTTAGTAAATTTAGACATTTCTTTACGTGAACATCTATATAAAGATTTTATGTCTAAACTCGTCGTATATTTGCTTTTTGCATCAATGTTTTTTTCTAATTTATTTAAATTAATAGTGGCGTTTTTGGCTAATCGATTTTATTGATTGAGCAAGCTGGACATGCGCCGTGGGTGTCACGTGGTAGATCTGTCGCTGCTGCTGCTGCCGAACAAATTGATACGGAGAATCCAACTGAATGCGACAATAAATGGATTCTTTTGACGAAATAGCATGCGTCTTTTTAGCCTGATGATGTTCCAAGACGGAACTGAAATTTTGAAAGAAATGAACGAAATTCCGGAGAGCATCGTAATTTCCAATATTACGCCCGTAATAATATATATATATATATATATATATATATATATATATATATATATATATATATATAAAAAAGTAATCATACAAAGTATTAATCAGTAAAGTCAATGTAATTAATGGCGAAATCACTTCGCTAACAGATTTAATAAAGCATTAACGAGAGGACGGAATGACGCGCATCGGTCTCAGTCTAATATGTAGCGCCGCGACCCGTAACGGTCGACGCGTGTGCCCACGCGCGTGACGGCACGCAGGCGACGGCGACGCGCCGACCGATCGCGGCTTGTGTCACATGTATTAGCTCTAGAATTGCCACAGTTATCCATCGCCTCCAAGGAGGATTACGGTCTCGAGGATTAGGTCCGGTTCCTGAGCCATTCGCGGTTTCGCCCGTTGTAATGCGTGGCGTGAACTTACACTTGCATGACTTAAGCTTTGAGACAAGCATATGACTACTGGCAGGATCAACCAGGTATCGTTCTTTTTCGTGCGAGCGTTCGTCTCGCCAACGGCAACGACGAAGACTGAACGCTGGTCGGGAGGACGCGCTATGCTGCCGACGCTGCGTTTCGGCGGCTAGTCTGGCGTGCGTAAGACGGAAGAAGCGGTTCTTTTACGACACTATCCTATGCGGCAGCGACGACGGCGACGGCGGGCAGACCTCACGCCATTTTTATGATGGATTCTATGTTCCATAGCTGTTAATACTTTCGAAAATCATCACATTTTCATGATCAGGCGTTCACTTTTTTTTTCATTTTTCTTCTAAGATGAAAATAAATGTATTGTAGACCGAGGGGTTCGTAAGATAATGCTCTATTAAATCTGCAAGATTGCTATATTCAAAAAATGTTCTTACTTAAAATATTTAAAATACAACTCTACCGCTGCGACATTGCACGTTTCCAAATTATGTAACCGTTAATAAATAACACACTCTTAAAAAAACATCTTTTGGCTTGCCATGCAAAGTGCTTAGTAAGTCAATGATTTATAAATCTGCTAGCGAAGTGATTTCGCCATTAAATACATTAATTTTACTGATTAATCCTTTGAATGATTACTTCTTTTAATATTACATAAAGTGGACCATTTTATATATATATATATATATATATATATATATATATATATATATATATATATATATTGCACGTTCAGTGCTGATGTTAATAAAATAGTGGTCGATGTAATATAACAGAGTCGGATGAAACTCCGAGTGGTCCAGCCAGTGAGATATATATATATATATATATATATATATATATATATATATATATATATATATATATATATATGCAAAAAAAAAAAAATAATGGAAGCCTTATTAATAAAAAAAAAAAAAAATCAACACTTATTAATATTAACTTTGAACATGGACATAATATCTTTGAAAAAAGAAAGCATTTTATACAAAATACATACAACAAACTATTTCTTATTTTAGAAGTTAAAATATAATCCTTGAAAATGGCTAAATGTATAGCCGAAAGCGCTCGGATAAAAAGAACATTCCGACAGTTTTTATATAATTTATCATCCGAAAAGAAAACAAATTATTAGATCGCATGAGAAATTATGAAAAAAAACTAAATAAAAGCACCTTGTCTGTCGTCTTCAATGAAATGTACATGAAAGAAGGATTGCTGCCTATATACACAAATATATATATATATATGTGTGTGTATATATATATATATATATATATATATATATATATATATATATATATAACTGGGTAACTATATGCTGTTGCTCTTTTGCCTCTTTAGCCAGCTTTCCCTGACGATCCGCTTAGGTGAAACCTGGGTAAGTTTGTCTGGCTCACTAGGTTTATCTACATATATATATACACTTTATATTTCCCAGATATCCTGTTACACCGTATTTGGAGGAGTTTAAAACTAAGTCTCTCTCGCAGATCAACGAGTAAAAATGATCTCATAAATTTCTATTCTCACCATAACAACAAAAATAAAACTCGGAATAACGTTCGGTTAACACTTAAGAGCGCTCAGAATTTGTAACCCTTAATATTTCTTTAAAAAGGAGAAATACATTGAAATATTTTTAATCTCTTTCAATACTATAATGATTTTATATTCAACGCGAAAGAAAAGGCTCGTAAAATATTTCGAAATTGAAGAGTGGACCATTTTGCTGAACCCAATGAATCAAAATATATTGTTCTACCTACCAACTCTATCAAAACTATAATTAAAAATAATTGAGCTAAGCTTAACATAAAACGTGTTACAAGTACTTCTAAAACAATGAAATAATTAATTCAAAACAAAATAATAAGCTAAAACTTGAGAAATTTGCTCTATCCCATGTAATGATTGCCACAGAGATTCCATCGGAGAAACCTCGAATAATTTGAATAAAAGATTATGAAAACAAAGTGATATTTTACAAAATAATACACTCAATGCGTTACTCAATCCCTGTAAAAAAGCTACTTTAATTAAAACATATAGCAATTTAATAGGACGATCTTTTATTATCACAATGTTTGATAATTAATAATAAAGAATCAAGATGCAAACAAAAGTGAAATATTTAACAAGGGGAAAATGCGAACACCTAAGAAATAAGTCCTAAAGATGATCATTCCATGAAGTGAATTGCTACACGATCCACAAAAAAGTTCTTGTAAGAGTATTTGTGCTGCTCTACTTCAAAATTGTACAAATGTCACAATTCTCTTACAATTTAACGTCGTCTGATATTTGAATTTGATCTGAAATTATTCAAATCAACTTGCAAACCACGGCTAACTGCTGTTATGAAATCCAAAACGTCTGACATTTGCTAAGTAACATGAAGTTTCAACACCTGATTAGCGCAGCAAAGTTATATTTCCAGATAAATCTAATCTTCAACACCTCCTTATGCGTAATATAATCAATGAAAGACACCCTGGTAAGAGATTCAATGAAAAGTATGCAATTCATGCTATGAAGCGACTGCCACTCGAGATAGTTTGGGGCGCCGTGTCCAAAGCCAGATTCTAGTTCTTGCCTCCAGGAACAACGATGAATGGTCCAAGGTATGTGGAATTATTTCAAGAGAAACTGCAAATGCATATGTACATTCATACGTGTACAATAATTTTGTTTGATGCCGCCGTTATGCCACAGGTCAAATGTCATTCAGGTTATTTTGAACAGGATCAACGTGACGACACAGATCTGACAGCTGAACAGGCGAGATCTGAAACTAAATGAATAACTAAGGGAATTTATCAAATGCAAAGTTGTCGAAAAACAACGTTCAAGTACCGAAGCACTTAAAGTGAGTGGATATTAAAGAATTTTGGACAAAATTAATCTCGGCCTCAATACAAAAGCGAAGTTTACTAAAGGCTGGACGATTTTCTATGAAATGAATGATGTACAAATGTGTTAGTAAAATTGAGTCATTATCTCATAAATTACCTGCTACTTTGTTTCTTTTTAACTTTAAGGTGAACAAAAAGAAGTGATCGGCCGGCAGTCCAAAGACATTCTGAAATAAAAATACAAGGACACATGGCACAGTGGATAATGGCGTTGGTTAGATCCAGTGACAGGACTCAAAGAGTTCAATACCTGGTTAAGGCGGTGGAGAGGGAAATTAACAGGAGATAACTGACATCCATTAGATATATCACATTCCAACCACCTGAAGAATCCCGGAGTGTTTCAACGGCCGAAACGTTGTGATAAATATAGCGACAAAGATGAGGACAATAGTCCGATAATGTAAATAGTGTACAAAGGAAGACATTTTCCATGAAAATATTTTAACGGAATATTTCAGTATTTGGTTTAACATAATTGCGAGCGAAGACAATTCCAAAAATAAAGCAAACTCCATCTTAAATCTTAAATAATCAACAATTTCAGTCAATTTCGGTGATTCTTAATGAGGTATTCGTTTGGGCGACCATTTTGTTTTAGTTTGATCTTAAGAAAATGGCATTCATTTTTATCACTGATAAAATAATTGATTTCGAATTTGTGTTTATTTCTAATAGAAAATATTATTGGGTATTATGGAAAAGACATTATTAAAAATAGTATTATCTTAGATTTCTTTCGACGTATATTTTAAGTGATTTTTAATAAAATCCGTTCATACTCACAGATATCCTTCGGTGTATTGAGGTTAAAAGATGAGAGAAATGTGCTATAAATGTTTAAATTTCTTTTATTTTCATTTCCCAAGTACTTTCGATCTTCTTCCAAGATCATCTTCAGGGGTGCAAGTAGTACAAAACTATATGTTGTTCATTAATATAATTATTTATACAAAGATGTCCGTTATTATTCATTAACGTAAACTTGGGAAATGTAAACAAAAGAAATTAAACAGCTGTAGCACATTTCTCTCATCTTTTAACATAAATAGACAGAAGGATATCTGTGAGTATAAACGGATTTTATAAAAGATTAGCTGACATAAGGTCTGTAATTTATTCAATCACACACACACACACACACACACATATATATATATATATATATATATATATATATAGATATATAATTGCCATTCACAAACAGGCTGTTTCGCTGTATCACAGGTCATCGGTGTGAAGACATCCGATCGCTTCAAGCCGAGACTGAAAAGAGACTGATTTGGCATCAGTCGGAGATTCTAACCCGTAATCTATCGGTGCCCGTCAGACAGAAAGTTTATATATATATATATATTTCTGATCTAATAAATTACAAACATTATGTTTGCCTATTTATAGAAAAATAAAGTCAAAGACAAATATATATATATATATATATATATATATATATATATATATATATATATATATATATCTGAGTGAATAAAATACTGACTGACATACTCGTGACGGACTTCACTCCAGACTTCAGACTAAACAGCCACGAGGGCATCATATGGCACAAGGCCGATTTAACGTGGGATCTCCGAGCCCGTGGGCTCGGCCATAAATATGCCCTATGAACCCTTATAAACGGGTTCAGTGTCGGTTTACCTCCCCGAATGACTCTGACATTCGGCGTAGCCTCGTTCGGGTTCCTCCCCGCCCGAAGGCAGAGAGTTCAACCGGTCAGCCTGTCGCCCGACTTCGAACTGAACTCTCTGCTTCCTCTTGAGGCGCAGTTTTTATTACGTATGGAATAGTCCATTATGTTATTATGGGTAAGGTCCCATAACAGAGAGAGAGAGAGAGTGACAGAAAGTGAAACAGAAAGAAAGAAAGAAAGAAAGAAAGAAAGAAAGAAAGAAAG
Organism: Acanthosepion pharaonis; assembly: GCA_903632075.3. Classification (NCBI taxonomy): domain Eukaryota; kingdom Metazoa; phylum Mollusca; class Cephalopoda; order Sepiida; family Sepiidae; genus Acanthosepion; species Acanthosepion pharaonis. Next base: position 412,305 of record CAHIKZ030001474.1, on the reverse strand, counting down.
AAAGGGAAATAGAGGAGAAAATGAATGTGAGAAAGTGAACGAAAGAAAGAGAAAGTGAAACAATGTGAGAGAAAGAAAGTGAGGCAAATGGAGAAGTTGTGAGACAGCGAGAGAAAATGAAACAGAGAGAAAGAATGAGCGGGAAATGTCATATAAGAGAGAGAGAAAGAGTAAGAGTGACAGGAAGAAAGAGAGGTAAATGGAGGAAAAAAGGAATGTGAGAAAGAGAGACTAAGAGAGTGGGAGAGAGAAGGAAAGTCAAAGAGAGAAGGAGGCGAGAAGGAAAGAGAGAGGGAAAGAGAGTGGGAAAGATAAACTGAGAAAGGAGGAGAGAGAGAGAGAAAGGAAGAGAGAGAGAGAGAGGGGAGAAAAAGAGAAGCAAAACAATAAAAAAAAACTTCCAAAGTGTCACAAATAACGCGATGTCTGCTTCGAAATTGTTTTGACAGTGGAAAAATTTGCTTAGTGAAAATATTTCGGACCCGTAATATTTTGGGGGGTCAGAGTGGATCAAATGTTTATTATATTTTCTTTTTACTTCATTTCTTTTTTACCCTGTCAACAACTTCAGGCAGTATTTCAAATATATTTTTATTGATTTCTTGAAACCGGTTCGTTCTTTTAAAAATAACATAATCGGAATGTGAAAGAAAACAGTTTTTACCAGAATTTTAATTCTTTTTTTTATGATGCGAGAGAAAGGTGCATTAAGGTCTTACTAAGTGCGTTTACAATAATGAAACAGAAGCAACCACAGTTTTAATCTAAGGGAGGAGCAAATTCATGCCTTTCCCTGGGACATTAAAAGTAATTAATAGAACAAGAACATCTCCAGATAGAACATCAATTTAAGGGATATTAAAGCGCAATTATCAAAACCTGCACCAATTATAATTTATATTATTTTGTTTTTCATAAGTGCAGGGAGAAGTAGTTTTATGCCTTTCACAAGTATATGAAAATGAAGGGTACATAAAGAACCTCAGCCAAAATATAAATTGTTCCGATTTTCATGGACCCAGAGAGGAGTGGCTCTCTGACGTCATAGATTCCCAAGTAGGCATCTATGCGGACGACACTACAATTTACTCCTGCCTCAAAAACAAATCTAGTGTCGCTGACAAAACTAATCTGGCCGTTCGTCTCGAAAAGGACCTCCAATCGGCAGGAATTGGCTGGTTAACTTTAACGCCTCAAAAACAAAACTGCTCTCTATTAATTACCACAGAGATCCTTCCCTGCCCGCCATTAGAATGTCTGACGCTCAACTTCTCGAGAGCACCTCTTTGCGACTGCTCGGTCTCATATTGACTGCTGACCTGAGATGGAACAAACACATTGAGTCAATGGCTTCGTCCGCCACAAAGAAATTTGGCTCCCTGTGCCGCGCCAGGAAATTTTTCTCGCCGGAGTCAATCCTTCAAATCTACACATCAACCATTCGCCCTTGCATGGAGTATTGCTGTCATATATGGTCTGGAGCCCCTTCTGTTTGTCTCAGGGTTCTTGATAAGATCCAGAGACGGATATGCAATGTAATTGGCCCTGATCAGGCATCTCGTCTGCAGTCGCTTTCTCACAGATGTGCCGTCGCCTCTCTCTGTCTTTTTTACAAATACTTTCATGGTAACTGCCCCAAGGAGCTGCTTTCTCTGGTTCCCAGGCTTCATGAATTCAAGCGTCTTACGAGGCTGGCATCCCGCTCACAACCTTTCACTGTCGAAACTGTTAAATGTAGCCGTCTCTTCTATTCCAATAGCTTCATACCTCGCACCTCTCGCCTATGGAACTCCCTTCCCTATTCCTGTTTCCCTGATAGCTATAATCTCCAACTATTCAAATGTCAATCGACATCTCCAGTTTCCTTGATCTATCCCCTATCCTTCTCCTCATCCTTTCCTCTATCACTCCTATCCGCTGTCGCTCTAAATCCGCTGTAACCCCTTGCGTACTAGTGGCTTCCCGCCTTGCTTGGAGTGAAATGCTTTAAAAAAAAAGAAATTAAAAAGGATAAAACCAAACCAAACAGCGAATAGAAACACACTCAGACAATAGTCGAAATATTCTGATTGCTAGGATTGCAGAAAAAAAATGGATTCATGTCTTCCCAATAATATCTCTAGGAGGGAATCTAAAACAACCTCCAGTAGAATTTAGATTTAGAATTTAGATTATTTTATTTTTCCATGGGCAGTAAGGGCCAAATTGATTCATGCCGTTCTCTAAAACATTAATAAGAAAGGGATATCAACTCTCTCAGACAGAAATTGATTTACTTTTTCTTTTGATGAGTGCGGGGAGAATTGAATTCATTCCGCATTTATCAGCACTACTTGGGCATAATGACAGGGAAAATTGAAACCCACGGGGCATATCAAGAGAAATAGGGTTAGTAGTGAATCATCTACCTGACCAGCTGTGTGAATAGATGGCAGAACTAAGACAAAAAGACAAACGTTGCTAACAGCTAGAAAAGTGTTGGGAAGCTGGTGTGGGCTATGACTTAACACCTTTATATGTCTACCATTCTTCCGTGCGTCTGGCCTGGTACGACTTCTGTTTATCTAGAGATTCTTGACAAAATTCAAAAAAGGATCTGCAAAGTTATAGATCCCGAGTTGGCATCTCGGCTTTAATGATTTTCTTATCGGTTCTGACCTGGCATCAATCAATTTTCCAACGACGTTACATTCCTTCCCTGTGCATTTTCTATAAATATTTTCATTGCAATTGTTCTTTGGAGCCTTGACATCATAGATTTAAGTGTAGATTCACAATCAGGTATTGTTATTTTACTGTTGAATCTGAAATATTTCGAGGTTACTAGATTGAAGTTAGTTAAAAAAAAAAAAAAAAACTCCTCAGACAACATGAATTATAATTTTCTTCTCATTGATTACTAAAAGCTTTGCAACCAGATCAGAGGAGAAAAAGAGCAGATCTTTGAACGGAAATTTTAAACATTTGGGGGAAAAATCATGAAAGATTTCTGAGGCCAATTTTAACTAGCAACATAACATGGCTTTACCAGGACGGTCCTTATGACAAATTTCAGTGAGAATAATCATTTTTTTTCTTATCAAATTGTCCTTCCGCTGGCCATTTATCAGAAAAAAAAATACATCCTTTGATATATCAAAGTCTGGTCTCTATCTGGTAAATGGCGGAACTATGACAAAAAGAAACGTTCTAACAGCTTTATTTATATGTTTACCATTCTTCCGTGCGTCTGGTCTGGTAGATTCTTTTATCTAGACTTGAAAAATTCAAAAAGGATCTGCAAAGTTATAGATCCCGAGTTGGCATCTCGGCTTTAAGATTTTCATGGCAATTGTTTTGATGAGATTTCCTCTTTGATTCCTCGTTCGAAGCAATGAACCACACCAAGCGAACGACCGCTCATTAAGATTGGTCCAAATTTAGCGGCTGCTCGATAAAAAGGCTGTGAGTGTATTTAATGTCCTATATTTATTGCATTAATTAGTCTGGTACTTATCTATACTTATTTATACTTAGACGATAACTGACAGGGTTTCTTACTTAATATGTGTATCCACTAAAGATAAAGTTTAAAATAATAAAAAAAAGAAAACTATGTAAATGGTTTGCTGTTTGCCTGTAGCAACGTAAACTTCCGCTGACGGATTATAACCTGTATGAACCGGAAGTATTTCGAGGTCACTATATTGAAGCTTACGCCATTTCAAGAACAACCCTCTTAAGAGCAACAGGAATAGTGTCAGAATCGAAGCCTGAAATAATATCAAATTCCATCTAAAATCTTGAGAACATTCTTGGCGTTTTGAGAAAAGTTTATACAGATAATTCTCCGAAAAATATCGGCAATTTCGAAATACAGAGTACCTCGTTTCAAAGAAGGATGAACGAATCGGCAGACTATCAGAATCAGATTGGGAGAACAGAAAATCGATTCTAATCGACATTTAATTGGAGACAATCGACGATTAACTGCAGAAATAATAACTGACGCTCAAGACATCGCAGTTGGTTTAACCTCTTCGTTTTTTTTTAATTTTCTTCTCGTTGGGTACTAAAACGTTTGCGCCCAGATCAGAACAGACAAGAGCAGATTTTTCAATAGAAACTTTAAACATTTGACATAAAAATCATGAAAGGCGTATTTTAACTAGCAAGATAACTTGGTTTCACACAGTACTGTGAAAACCAAGTTATCTTTCTAGAAATACAAATCTCAAAGTAATTACAATTTTGCTCACTTTAATCTTTTTATATTTATAAATATACAATTCGTCCATGCATCGACTATTGTTGCCACATCTGGTATGGTGCTTCTGCTATGTATCTAAAGAGTTTTTACAAAATTCAGAGAAGAATCTGTAATATTAACAGTCCTAACTTGGCATCTCGGCATCAATCATTTTCTCACCGACGTGAGATATATTCCTTGAGTATTTGTTTTATAAATATATTCATGATAACTGTTCTAATGAGTTTTTCCCCTTTAGCATCTCGACTAGATTGGCAGATAGGTCTCATGATTTTACTGTCGAGATTGTCAGATAATTGTAAGTTCTAATAGTTTCTTCACTCGTCACTTCAGCATATGGAACGCTATTCTGGCTTTTCTGTCAACTAAGATCTTCAAATATTTAATTTAATTTAAATGCAACTTCAGCTTCTGTCTCCTTGAAACCTGTTCCTCTATGTTCCTCTGTCCTCAATAACGTTTTTCTCAGTTTCATTCACTCTCATTAACCTCTTGCGTCTTAGTGGCTTTGTTGCCTTGATTTGGATGAAATGATTAAAATACAATGATGTAATGCTCGGGATGCGAAAATGCGTAACAGTGATCAAGCGGAAAAGGGATACCATGAGACAGGTTCAAATCCCGGCCTATTCTATTGCATTCACTTTCTCACGAGTGCTCTTGGGGATGGCATTGATTCGTCTTTTCTACTTCAAGCTATCCTTTAAACAGCATGGTAAACTTTGCTCTCTAGCCTTGAGTGATCCAATCTTCAAAAAAGAACTAGCCTGAAATCAAAATCGTGGGTATTTTTGCTATTTTTATTATAACCATTAATAAATCCTCGCCAAAAAAATAATACGAGAAACTTCTAGGAATTGAAATCAAATATTATGTGAACACCAAAAAGATATTTTACAAAACAACACTTGGATCCCGTGAGTCCTGAAAGATCTGAAACCAATTTCTGAACAGAGACAAATCGTCAGTGCCTACGATGATAAAAGGTTTCGACGTCATATCACCTTCGTCAGATGAAGCAATGCTCATTACTACGATTTTTGTCTCTAAGTCAACATCATATTTTAATAACCAAACTTTCATTTAAACTACAACTTGGGAATAAAGAGAAGTAGATTTATAAAGAGAACTAAATAATATTAAAATCTACAATAGTATATATTGAGAATATTAAAGAAAATTCTTTAATTATTAAAATAAGCGATATTTTTGTCCCGGTCATTTAACTCAATATTCAGAATAAGAGCTTTGTAGGAAAGGGAAGTAATTCATGAAAAAATTAATATTTTTAATAACATATGTTGATAATCTAATAAAAAAATTCTTAATTATTTAAATAAATATATTTTTTCTTAATGCATCGTGAAAGTTAACATTGACGCTGCAGCTTGGAAGTAAAGGGAGGTAATTATCAGATAAAGAAAATTATTAACATTATTATTTATATATTGATTTTTTTTAAGTTATAAATTGTCATATCTATATCAATAAAGCGAAGTGCGCGTGTGTCCGTCCGTTTTTCTAATCCCGGCCAATCATAAAAAAAACTGAAGTCACAGGTATTAACTACTGTAGTTACACTCGATTAAAAATTAAATAAAAAACTCATTTAAAGTTAAATTCAAATCATGAACAGAGTGAAAAATTGAATTATTTTATTTAAGGTTTAACTTTAATTTCGCTTTGCGTCGCAATTGCAGTTGATATCTTCTAATTCAACAGTAATTAAAACTTAAGCGGTGTATGGTACTACTGTACTGTACTGTACTGATGCGGCATTCACCCTGGGCGGATTGAGCCGGCTTCTTCCTGTTATGAGAAGAAGATTCTTGGGATAAATTACAGAAGTAGGGTACCCAGGCCTACTCGGATAACGTTCTTGCTTGCCGCGGGGTTCCCACAGACGCAGAGACAGGAACGACCAGAAGCCGCCGGTTACCGATGCAGACGCTCCTTGGATTTTCACCAGAGCCCTTGTTAGCTGGCGTGTGTGTCAGACCTGTCCGCCTTGGGTGGCCCTACCAGGAACGAAGTTCCGGGCGGCATAGCTCTGACACTACCGTTTACACGCCCCCCCTCCGACTGTGAGGTAAGGGTTGGACTTTGGGGGCTTACAGTACCAGGTGTTCCCAAGCGGTCCCCCATCTAAGTACTGACCTGGCTCTACGATGCTTAACTTCGGTGATCGTACGAGAACTGGTGTTTCAGCGTGATTTGACCGTAAGCCGGTGTATGGTACGTTGTTCATAAGATTTCTTTTTCTTTTTCTAGCACGTGTACTGTGACGTATTCGAAATATTACACAGTTCGGGTTCCCTAATATCTTTTAAGACCGACTTTATGTGAAGGGATCATAAACAATGGTGATTTTAAAGAAAAGAAAAATTGCGCACAACATGAATGTAAAAAAAACTACGGAGATCGGTTGCGTATACGAAGAAAGATTATGCCGAATTAAGGTGTCGAATAAAGATAAAATAATTTCATTATTTCTAAATTCTTATAACTTTTACGTACATAGAACGCCAAAGATAAAAGGCTGAAGGCCCAAAAGCCCTCCAAAGGAGGTAGCCTAAAGTACACCTGAAGGGCGGCTTTTAGGCTAGTATAAAATAAAGGATTATCGAAATGTTTAAACTTACAGGATTGCTTCCTTCGCACTATAACTGTTGGAAAAAGCCTGAATCCACCTTTCCCCCTTATTTCTAGCTATAGGTTAGTTAAGGAGAAAATAGCATTGATAATATTGTTTCGCAACTAGTCGAGAAAAAATCCAATCTAAATTCAAAACAACGAGAGAAAGCAATGAAGGAACCATTAACTTATGTGGTAACGGCCATAGTAATGAATAGTTTAATAATTTAAGAAAGGATAGGTTCGGATTACCATAATTGCAATGTCTTGAAGGGATACTGCACCGTGGGAACTGAATATCTTCTCTGTGTTCGATACATATGCGTTTACTGTTGGGCACCTCGGCGTGGTGTAATGGTTAGCAAGCCTGTCTCGCTAGATCAGTTACAACTGAAAAGTGAGTTCGATCCTCACTAGTTCCCCCATACTTTCGGCTTTGTGACACATCTAAGCTACCCTTAGAAAATAAGTATATTGAGGCACCTCGGCGTGGTGTGATGGTTAGAAAGCATGTCTTGCAAGATCCTCACTGGGTGCCCAATACTTCCGGCCTTGTGCCATATCTAGGCCGGGCTTAGAAAATCACCATATGCGTTTACTGTAACCATATCTAATTTCGATTTCTCGTTGTTTGACTCTAGTGTAAAACCAACCAATGTCGACTTTTTTGACTTGAGAATCAAACATTTGTCGACTTGTTTGAACTTGGTGAGAATCAACCTAATATATACCTTTTGACTCAAGTGAGAATGAAACAAATGCCTACCTTTTGACTCTGGTGAGAATCAAACATTTGTCGACTTTTTTTTAATCTGGTGAGAAGGAAACCAATGCCTAACTTTTGACTCTGGTGAAAATCAAACCTTTGGTGACTTTTTTTGAATCTGTTGAAAATCAATGCTCTATCGTACCTTTTTTGATTCTGGTGAGAATCAAATTGTCGACCTTTTTTTAATCTTGTGAAAATCAAACCTCTGTCGACCTTTTTGACTCTGTTCCGAATCAAACCTATGTGTATATTTTTAATTCTCACGAAAAGCAAACGTATGTCTACCTTTCGCCTTCAATACGTATAAAACCAACGGCTTCCATTTTTCATTTATTGGGCATCAAATCTATGTCTATCTTTTATTGTTTAACCATAGAATTCGCCATTAAACAAAATGGAAAATTTGATAAACTGAACCACACTTAGAGCTTCGTTCCAGTCTAGGCTTAAATACTTTTAATAACAGTGGGTTTATAAGTCTCTCTAAATTCTATAATTACAACACGGTGCTAAAGTTTTCCTCGTCCAAGAAATATTTTATCTTGTAGTCTCTTTCAAGGAACTTACATGTTGTTATAAAAGCTAATTCACTTTCTCTGCCCGTATACGTGTCATGGGCTGGTGTCTGTAAGTTTTCTCACCCGTCTGTCCTGAATAAGCTGTACAGTTGTGTTTGTATTTTAGTTTGCGAAATGTCGGCCACCTCTGATTAAAGAACAAAGTATATTTCATTTCAATTAACTTATTTTTCATCGGCTTCGTAGGAGGCTAATAGAAATTGTGTTAATGTTCGTGTTTCCTGTCATTATTATTTCTGTTACTTCTCCAACTGCCCGAGGAAGGAGCGACAGTAAATAAGATTTTTTAAAACAGACAGGGAGAGAAAGAGAGGGAGAGAAAGTAAAAGAAAAAAGGTTGAGAATTCCTAGCTTCTAAAGAAGTCAATAAGGTTTGTGAAAATCTCAGCACTCGCACATGCGCAGATCACGCTTATAAGCACGAAACTAAGTCCATAGTTTGATCGCTGTTCGAAAATAAACGCACGGGCTTAAACAGAGAGTAGGGGAGACGCACAGTGAGTGACATAGTCTTGGAAAGCGCCGGGGCAAATATACACAGAACAAATGTGAAAGAAAAGAAGAGAAAGTACATGAAAAGAAAACCAAATACACTCTCAAAACCCAAACCACCATGCATGGAGAAGACACAATTGCAAACAGCGTGACTTAAGACCAAATTCGATATTACAGACTTACGTCAAAACAGTCATGGGTACAGGGTCGATCATTCACGCACACACTTGGAGATGTCGAATCAAGACACACCCGTTAAAAATGGAGAAAAAAGATATACAAAAATACACGATTAAATGCGTGGAACTGAACGTTCTAGTGAAATAGTCACGTAAATGTTTTAAGAGAATATCAAAACTACACAAATTGATAAATACAGGGTCTTAACACAATATATATATATATATATATATATATATATATATATATATATATATATATATATATATATGCTCTTGAAAAATTTATTTCTGTTGAGCTCTCTGGGAAGTTTGTAAATAGTGAATATTACTGCTAATAATGCAAGACTCTTCAGTAAAAGCGAATTGAGTTCTCTCAGTTACTGTGTGCTTATCTAAAAATAAATACGCTTCAATTCATCTTCATCCCTGCCATGCGTCAACGGCTTAGGAGTATAATCTCCGACTGACGCCAATTCAGCCGGATTTCGGTCCTAGCTAGATGCAACCGGACGTCTATCCACAATGATGAGCTGTGATACAGGGGAAACAGTCTGTGGATGATATAATATATATATATATATATATATATATATATATATATATATATATATATATGTGTGTGTGTGTGTGTGTGTGTGTGTGTGTGTGTGTGTGTGTTAATTCATTAAGCAGGTAAGCAATGACTGGCCACTACTTTCATGTGTGTTGCACAGTCTTCAGGTAGCCAGTAACTTGCAAGATGATTATAGTATATACCACCGGACGAGTACAACTCTACCAGTATAGCAAAAATTACTCAATTACACGAGAAACTGGTGTCATGGTTTTTATATCAGGCTACTTTTGAACAGACTTTATTTAGAGCTGCTTATTCAAACCTTGGAATTATATATGCTCTATTTAGTTGACTGGTACTGTTGAGAACTTTTTTGGCTTAATTCTTCAGCTCCTGAACCATTACACCAGTTTTTCTTGTTATGGAGCGCTTTTTGCTATATTGGCAAGCCTTTCCAGGTTGAAATCTTGGTTGGATAATCTGCCCTCCCCACTGTGCGAGTCAGGTTTGCTTGTCAAATTGTACTCGTCCTGTGGTATATAAGGTAATCATCTGGATACCTGAAGATCCGGTAGGTAGGCAACTATAACTGGCCGCGTCCTAAGCTCTTAGCTGTAGTCGAACTCTCTGTCTTTGGGCAGAGGGGAACTTGGATGAGGCTATGCCGAAGGGCAGATTCTCGTCAGGAGATGTAGACAGACCCAAACCAGTTTATGCGGGGTCTACGGGGAATTTTTAGTCGAGCTTACGGATTCGGATTGCTCCACATTAAATTCGTCCTTTTGCCACATCCTTTCTCGTGGGGAGGTCGGTAAATATTACTGGCTATCTAAAGATTGTGTGTATATAGATAAACTTAAAGTAATGGCCAGTCTTTGCCTACATGGTTATTAGATTAATATTCAAATGTTCTGTCATTTTTATGGCGTAGAGCACTTTTGCGACAGAAGGCTAATTTTTTGGCTGACTCTATTTAAAGCTGCTTATTCAAACCTTGGAATTAAATACATACATATATATATATATATATATATATATATATATATAACACCCTCGAGCGCTTAGACTTCAAGAAGCGAGAGCAAGATATAAAAGGACAGCCAATCTAACAGTGACTTTATCCTATAATTCTAACTCTTGCTCCATATGCGGCCTCCTAGCGGGTGTTAAGTGCCACTTAATATTATCGCACAAAATTTCATAACTGAATTAATAAGTTGTCAGATCCTCATACGTCGAAACCGACGGAAGAGTCCATTATATATATATATATATATATATATATATATATATATATATATATATGTGTGTGTGTGTGTGTGTGTGTGTGTGTGCATACAGGGTGGTCTGAAAGTCTTGTCACCCTTATAAAATGATTTTAAGAAACTTGTTCTTTTATTGTATTGACACCTCAGTAAAATTTTTCTCATTCTTTTTCACTCGATGTAACTCCTGACATCTTAGTAACATTGTCGCCTTGCCTGGGAGGAAATGTTTAAAAACAAATGTCAAATTTTTATAATTCAAAATAAGCAGAGAATTGATCCCATTATTTTGAACCATGAAAATTATTTAAAATAATGACTGCTATGCCCCCCTCCCATTGGCTTTCAGCCTTAAACAGTTCATTGGGAATCTGGGTCCCATTTTTCACGTACGACTCATAAAATTCAACTCTGCGCTAAGGAGCATATTCTCAGATCCTACTGACTTCTGATGAAATAAAAATCGTTATAAAGGAGGTGCTTCAAAATGCAATAGACTCTATCTTTTTATACTAATGTACATCCAATACAAGGCAAAAGAACCACTCAATGTAGAAGTGTGGTGTTGTATGAGTGTAATAAAAGTTCTGTTCACGGGGTTATACAGGAAAGATAACGGTTATATTTTAAAGTTTGTAGTGATTGGGAAAACCTCCTGCCGGAAGTCTGGTTCCACAGAATAACATGCCATGAAAATCATGATACAACAGAGAGAAGCTTGCGGCATCTCATTTATGGGGAAATGGTTGTAGTGTAGAATATAATTACTTACCCACAAGACCACATAGAGGCTTTGATCAAGATTGAATTGAAAACAAGGCAGCTCCAGTCCAGATATGGCAGCAATACACCATTTGATCTGATCTGGCAGCAATGCATCATTTGATCTGATGTGGCAACAATACAACATTTGATCTGATCTGGTAGCAATGCAACATAAGATCTGATCTGGTAGCAATACATCATTTGATCTGATCTGACAGCAATACTCTATTTGATCTGATCTGGCAGCAATACAACATTTGATCTGATCTGGCAGCAATACATCATTTGATCTGATCTGGCAGCAATACATCATTTGATCTGCTCTGGCTCTTGTAAAGATAGAGCAGAGCAGGGAAATACATACTGAAGCGTAAGAATGAACCGACCATTTTCCTGCCATCTTTAGCAATAGGTCGGATTTTTGAGTTCCACTTAAGTTCTGAGATTACCGTGAGTTGCAAGGGATGTTCAAGACAAGGGGCCTTTTTAGAGAATACCCATCCATCATGATAGGTGAAAGTTCAGGGGTTTTTGTAACGCCTATTTTACCGAACGGATTTTCTTGTACATCGTATGGTAATTTTCTTTTTTTTACTTCTTATGTGGGTTTAGAGATAAAAGCAGGATCCAGAATGAGGCTTGTGGAGCTCTTTAAATATTACTTCCATTTCAAACACTAATCGGGACAATGTTGAATCTCATTGGTTGATCTGTTTGCACCGCCTTTTCAAAGCATCTTCGCACTTTAGCCTCTTTTTCGAAATTGTTGTAGCATTTTTAAGATAAATGTTTTCTTTCCAGATTTATTTTCTTGTTTCAGACCTTATTTAATTCCGATCGCATCTGACAATTAAAACAATGTTAAGTCAGCTGTTCTATTTAAAATGTACAGAAATTTTAAAATTTATTTGTTTTTATTGACGACCTATCAACCTTTTCCACGTTATTTGAAGCCGGAGTATAATTTTAGATTGTATGAACTTTTTTTTAGATAATAACGATTTACTGATACAATCATACTAATTAACCCTTAGAGGGGAGAAGAAGTAGATGTATACCTTTAACATGGGTATTTGCGCGTAAGTGACTATAACGAACCTGACCGGAATTGGAACTCGGGTCTCTGAGCCATTATCCATCATACCACATTCACTATCCGGGATTAAGGGCGAAAGAAGAAGAAAAAAAAAGAAAACTAGCGTTATCAAGCAACATTCTAGTTAAGAATAACTGCTGTTGATATTAATAGTAAAAAAGAGTATAAAATTGCTTAGGTGGTTTTGTGATGTCAATGAATATTCGTTGTCACATTTGTGATGCCAACGAATACTCGTTGTCACTTTCGTAATGCTTGTTGTAGTAGAGACTTTGTAATAGCAGATACAACTATAGTAACGCCGTTGAACAACGCTAGTATCTGAGGCCTTCGAATATCACTAGCATTGATGGAACTTACTTGATAATACTCACTTGAAAGTAACCACGGTATAGTGATCCAAATAGTAATCAGTATAGTGATCAGTATAGAGAATAGTACATTGAATAGTATAAAGAATTGGTCCTGACCCGGCATCTCGATTTCAGTCACTTACCCACATCCCTGATGGGGGTTTCCCTCTGTCTTTTCACTGATAGTTGTTCTAATGAACTCTACTCCTTGATAACTCGATTGCATGAAATGTAAGCGTACTACTAGATAGGCAAATAGATGCTTTTTTTAAAACTGTTGACTTACCTCCAATATGGCCGGTTTCTTGCTTCCCTTCTACCGACGACGTTCAAAGAATTTAATGCAAAGTCAATAGCAATGTTCTGTCTTCCTGAAACCTTTTCTGTTATTTTAATTCCTCCTCACTAATGTCTTCTCTTTTCTTTCCCTCCCTATGAGTCTCAGTGGTATAATCACCTTGTTTAGAATGAAATGATAAAACAAAAAGATAGAAAAAAAAAAGAAAATTTTGTGGTTTCAACCCATACTTGTTGTCACTTTCGTAATGCTCCTTGTAGTAGAGACTTTGTAATCGCAGATACAACTATAGTAACGCCGTTGAACAATACTGGTGTCAGACGCCTTCGAATAACACTCGCACTAATAGTACTTGCTCGATAAGACTCGCTCGAATAGTAATCCATATAGTGATCCGAATGGAAGAATAGTGTAGGGAAAAGAATGGAGAATAGCGATCCGTATAGCAATAGAGGATAGAGTAGAAATGGTGATCCGTATAGCAATAGAGGATAGGCTAGAAATGAAGAAGAATCAGACGTCAGCTACTTCCTACATATATGCGTTTCCGCTATGGTCACGACTTAATTCAATAATGGCATCGCCTGTGTTTGCTCACTGGCGATCTATGTTCAAACTCAAGTGTCGGCAGTGACACTTTATTCCTATATAATAGGTGGGTACCACGAAATAGGATTTAGGCTTGCCCACATAATTCTCCGAGTGTTATTCTGGTTTAGGGTAAACTATACCCAGGTATATTGTAGGAATGTTTTTATTTGAACAGCCTCAACGGACTTTGGAAGGATACTCAGAATGTTGCGGAAGATTTAGGAAATTTAATGTCATTTAAACTCAGAATCAGGAACAGACAACTGGCATCTCTTGGACATATAAGGAGGAAGGCGATTTGGGGAAATGAAAACCTCACTGAAGGCAAGAAAGATAAAGGAAACCACCGCGTCACTTACCTGACAAGCTTGTGTGAATAGATGACAGAACGAGAGGCGGGAGAAAAGGGAGAAAAAAAACACTAAATACCACAAGGGATAAGAAGTTGTGAAGAGGCATGACTCGGTGAGTGGGGTGCGGCGCAAAGAAGAATTTCACTCCATCTCCGTCGATCACCCTCATCCATCTGAGAGATTGCTGTTATTAATTGGCTTTCCATCAATTCCTAGATTTCCTTTTTGCGTCTATTTCAGTAAGACAACGCCTCCAAGAGTTGATTAAAGATGGAACTAATAATCGGGTTAAGGATAAGATAAATAGAGATTATCTTTTTTTAAATATATTAAAAGAAAACAGCAGCCGTATTAAACTGATGAAGACGTTCAATAAATTATGTAAATTCTCAAAAGATACACCGTTGTTCAAATTCAGTGAAACAACCACTTTAGAATCCTTTTTTTTATCATTCGGTCAGATTTACACCCACTGGAGTGACAGGTTGCAATCGATTTCTATTTTTCTCTCAGATTAGGTCATTTGCAGTGGTGTACAGTAATATCCTTGTATAGAACCACATCTGTATTGATTCAAGTCTCTTCTTCACCTGTGATTATATTGTCCACAAATCTAAGAACATAATATAAGATGATAATAAATGATACACTTGGAAATTTCCAAATTAAAAAGCACGAGGAATTGAATATTTAACAAATGCTGGAAACCGTGAAGACAAAAGGCCTGAAGAAGTTAATGGAAGTAAAAACTTCTATTGACAACAACACAACAGATCTCGGATATTTCGATACAGAAAATATTTATGATCAAGAACAGTAATATATTTATCAACATTATCATCCTCCGATCTCTCTATGGTTGATCGGAATTTCATTGAAACACTGTTCAATCTCGCATTACTCTCCTACAAGATTTTATGCATTGCTGATTATTTTTTTTCTCCCATAACGTATTGCAGGTAATTATTTTTTCTTTAAAAAGATATTGCTGACAATAATTTTTCATCGAAAAATTTATTACTGGTATTAAAACCTATTTTAACACTTTCCTAATGTTTTGGTCCCAGTTGGGGGTTAAATATTTGCCCATAGTTGGGACTCACCTTGCTACCATCAATTAAGAGGTGATTCCACCCTACTCAAAACCTGATCAAAGTCTTTGCTGTCGGATGTAGTTTATCGTCTTACTTGAGTGGCTCTTCGGCATTGTATTGGGTGGACATTATTAAAAGATAAAAACAACAAAAAACACATTTGTGTTGTTTGAAGTCTCTTCTCCATCTGTGAGAAGATTGTCCAGCGTATATTGCCGTATAGGATGACTGATATTACATAACAGTTCAGCACTCTTTTTCTTTGTTTCTCTTGCTTCAAGTCTCTTCTTCATCTGTGAGGCCAGCATTTACAGCCGTATAGTGGGACTGATATTACATAAGAGTTCAGTACTCTTTTTTATTGATAAATATGAAATTGTATCAAACGGAATGCACACAACGCGAAAATAACCCCGCAGAATATTGGGAATGCTTCTTACAATTAAATCGGGCATCTCGTCTAGACTCATTTTTTCACAGACAGTTTGTTTCTTCCCTCTGTCTTCTCTACAAATATTTTTATGGCAACTGCTGTGACGAGCTACTTTCACTGGTCCCTAAACTGCATGAATTTAAGCGTGCTACTAGGTTGCCATCTCGATCCCACCCTTTCACTGTCAAAACGGTTAAATGTAGCCGTCTCTTCTACTCTAACAGCTTCTTATCTCGCACTTCCCGTCTGTGGAACTCCCTTCATTATACTCGTTTCCCTGATAGCTATAATCTCCAATTATTCAAATGTAATGTCAATTGACATCTTCTGATGCCTTGACCTTGATCCCCCGTCTTTCTCTTCATCCTTTCCCTAAACACCCCTCTTTACTCTTTCTCACAGTTGCTGTAACTTCTTGCGTGTTAGTAGCACTCTCGCCTTGCTTGGGGTGATATACTTTTTTAAAAAAATACAAAAATAGAAATGAAGTGGTTCTGTCACATCAGGAATAGAGCTGAACAATGTTTACTTTCCAGCCGTTAGAGCTGAGTTCAAAATATTTTTGTCCACCTTGTAGGCGATGACTTATTTTGCCCTCAACAGCTCCTTAACCACAGACTACCGTTATTTCCATGGCACATGTTCAGAGGGGCCCCAATCTTAAGTTGTATTAATTCAGAATGTTCAAACGTTTATGCCTACGACAGGCCTTGTTATGGACACAGAGTCGAATCACTCTCATTAACTCCGTATTCTAATTGTAAGAAGGAAGTTCCATTAAGAACCGTTGTTTTTTTAGCACAGACTCCTGCGTGAATGGTTTCCTAAATAAAATATTAACCTTTAAAAATCGAGAATCAATCGTTATCTATCCTTTTTATCCTCATGATCTTAATTTTATATTACCTTCTCTTACATTCACATCCCACCTCATTTACCAATTCTCTACCTTGAGTAACTCTCAAGCACTACATCGGGTTAAGTTTATGTAAAAAAAACAATTTTTATTCCACATTAGATATAGTTATTAAGTTTAACAGCATCCAGCAAAAGTCCACATTATCAGAGTTGTCATAAACTCACCAGAGGAATAATAGTCTTGGAGATTAACATTTAAACACTTCCCCACTGGGACGTCTCTCCCTTTAAATTTAGCGTAAAATTAACACAAGGCTCTAAATGCGAAGTCCCTAATGAGGATCAAATTGCCAGCTTGCTAATCACTACCTCGCCAAGAGATGCCTACTACTTACAAAGCTTAGCAATATTCTGGGGAGCCAAGATTTCAAAAGAAAATTTCCTAAGAAGTTTCTCACTTAGAATATTGCCGTAACATAATCTTCATTGTCCATTCCTTCCTATTCCATTTATTTTTATGCAACACAATTAATGTCAAGGTTTTATGGTGGACTTCACCACATTCATTTAACTTTATATTAGGAAACAAAACTGACGTTGAAAAAGGATAGGCAAAAGACATTGTTACACATAAAATATGTATTTAACAAGATGTACAATACCAAACAACGATGTGAAAGAAAGCATGCATTTAAGTAAGAAAAGGTTGATTAAACAAGAGTTGTCGCTCTTTGACTTTTATTTTACTATTTCAAAGTTCACTGGAATAATATTCATGAGAGTCTCTTAGCATGGCTGTTCTTAAAAGATTTGCCATGTTAGAAAAGATTATGTGAGTATATACAAGGTGTGTTCAGCATGTGAGTGGTGTGTGTGAGTGAGAAGGTTGGCGTATGATTTCAACTGTCGTGGATTCGTTTGGCAGCTGAATTCTCACTAATTAGCTAAGAAAAATGGAAAATAAGTGACTTATAGGCTCCAGAACGCTGCGCAGGAAGAATTGTTCTTCAAGTGCAGACGATCTGATTGGTTAGCATAGACCAATCAGCGAGTGAGTTTTAGGGAGACTTAAGAAAGTTTCTGTGATCCGATTGTCCCAAAAGTGCACAAAACTGACTACATGAAAATAGAGCGATTACAAAATTGTCGCATTGCTGCGATTTGTAAATTGTCTATAATAACGTAGTGGTGATTAATTAAGCAATGAATGCTTGGCGTTGTATGTGATTTGTATTTTTGTATATATGTGTGTATGTTCGTGCGTGATAGACTCGCACAATCTGAGATGAAATATCTAAAAATAGAAAAAACATATTTGTACAGTGTGCGACAGAAATACCTCCTATATTTTAAACGTGGGACAAACGACCATAATAATCTTGAATTATTGTTATAAAGATGCGCAAACTTAGTTATTCCAAAAATTCCGCTTGAAGATGAAACAGAACTTGATACTTTAATTCAGTTTAATTTTAATAATTATATTGAAGATTTGTCTCTGGTTTTGTAACATGAGAACTCTTATGTAGCGAAGGAATCATATTTTTAAAAATAATTATAATTATAATTTAGACTCTACTTTGGCATTGATCACTGTTTTTTTTTGTTTTTTTTAAATAAAAACCAAAATATTAAAGAACGTCGCATTATTTACCTAACGTATTTTTCCTAATTTTCTATAAATATTGCACACACACACATATATATAATATTTATATTATAAGAAAATATAATAAAAACATTTTGAAATCGCTACACAATAATATGACTAAAGATGGACAATCTTATTATTGAAACATGAAAGCTTTTGTGTAGCGATTTCAAAAGGTTTTTATGATAGTCTCTTATAGTAAAATATAATAATAATATATTGCTCTTCTTTTTATTCAGGACTTTTTAAAAGTAAATGCTACGAACAGTGGTACTCCATCTGTTATTTCCCTCATTTGGTATATATATATATATATATATATATATGTATATATATATATGTGTGTGTGTGTGTGTGTGTGTGTGTGTGTGTGTGTGTGTGTGTGTGTGACTGAAAGTGTGCATGTTTTGTGTAAAATTGAATTGATAACGCTATCATTAATTAATCAATATCATGCTGGACGCAATCATTGGCCTGACGATTGCGTCCAGCATGAAACAGCCTATCGCCTTTGTTTGTTGACTTCAATGTTCACTTTATATTTATATTTAAACAATTCTATCTCTGATATTGAGCACTTCATCCCATAAATATAGCTCAAATAAAACTATATATATATATATATATATATATATATATATATATATATATATATATATATATATATATATATTATTGTGTATTTATGCAAACTTGATTAAATATTTCAGAAAAAAAAAAATTTGATTAAGTTTTTTATATAATTTCTAATGTAATTTTCTCTTCCCCGTAGATAAATTATACAAAAACTGTCTAAATGTTTTAAGAAGCGCCTTCGGCTATACCTTTAGCCATTATCAAGGATGAATTATATTTAACTTTAACTAGAAATGGAAAATGTGTGCAAATTCATGTCGAATATAGAATGCATAAAGAATTATTCTAGCTAACAGTTGGAGAGTTTTTGCATAATTTACCTATGTGAAAGACAAAATATAAGATCATATTAGAAATTATATATAAAACCTAATCAAAGCACCTTGTCTGTCATATTTAATGAAACTTGCATATATATATATATATATATAATGGGCTCTCCCGTCGGTTTACACGTATGAGGATCTGACAGCTTAGTTGATTCAGTTATGAAATTTTGTACGATAATCTTAAGTGGCACTTAATACTCGCTAGGCCACATACGGAGCAAGAGTGAGGATTGTGAGATGTGATTACTGTTAGATTGACTGACCTTTTAGATCTTGCTCTTGCTTCTTGAAGATGATTCAGACAAGCAGATTGAAAACTGAAACACGTTAATCTCCATTCTACCCGCTCCAAGGCTAAGCGCTCAAGGGTGTTATGTGTTATATTGACAGCTGACAAGTTGCTTTTTAGCTTGTCTTTGTATCTTAGCCATGGGCGCCCTACATTCCAGAAGCCCTGATCTAACTGGCTGTACATTATGACCTTGGGTATCCTGTCATCAGACATTCTCAATGACATGATTAGTCCACCGTAACTGAGACTGTATGAGAAAAGTCTCGATTCCTCCAATATTACACCTGTTAAACAAGTCTACGTTATCTTCAAGGTCAATTCCACAGATTTCTTGCAGACAGCTTTTATGGAAAACATCCAGCTGGTACCTGTATGGAGTCCACGACTCTGAGCCATACAAAAGGATGGCAAGGACAGCTCTGTAAACCTGAATTTTCTTATCCAGTCGAATACCCCTCATTCCACAAGCGATGGCGAAGTTTGCCGAAAAACACTGGTAGACTTAGCAATCCGATGCATGATTTCATCATCTAAAGTTCCACTGTAGTTGACTTTGCTACCAAGATAGGTGAAAGACTTTACATAGTTCAGGGCTTTGTCTTCTACTTTAAATGGTCTCTCTGGAAATTTGTAGAATGGTGTTTTTTATTCTCACCACAGAATTGCTTTGTATATATATATATATATATATATATATATATATATATATATAAAGACATTTTTATGTTTAACGTTGTTATTTATAGATACAAGTATTTAAGCAAATGCTCTATTTATAATAAACAGTATTAAATAACATTTACCGGCCTGAATGTCCGAGAAATTTTCATAGAAAATATTCGTTCTTTGACAGGATACTTGTATCTATAAATAACAACGTTAAACATAAAAATGTCTTTAATAAATAAATTGTCGGACCTTGTCCATTTCTTAATATATGACGTCATTTGTTTACATTTGATACGCCAGAGCAGTTATGAATGTACGAGATTCATGGAAGTTTATAAGCAGTAAATTCGACCTTGTCTACCGAAAGGTTCTTTGTGGCCCAGAGGTTAGGCACGTCAGCGTAAATGACGCATCCGTATAGGATGCAGGTTCGAATCCTGTCAAAGAACGAATATTTTCTATGAAAATTTCTCGGACATTCAGGCCGGTAAATGTTATTTAATACTGTTTATCATAAACAGAGCATTTACTTAAATACTTGTATCTATAAATAACAACGTTAAACCTAAAAATGTCTTTAATAAATAGATTGTCGGACCTTGTCCATTTCTTAATATATATATATATATGGTGATTGAAAATAACTCCCTATTTTATATATGATGGACTTTTCTGGCTAACTATAATTTTTACAAGATGGGAGAGTCCATCATACACAAAATAGGGAGTTATTTCGAATTCCAGTTAAATTCGTTACATTACATTCACTTATGTGTAAATACCATTGGAAAAAGTATGAATCGATTTCTTTTTCCACCCCCAGCTATGGGTAAATAGTAGGAAATATTGTGTTCTATAGCCCTAGGTGGCAGCCGGTGAATTCAAAAACCTGCAGAGTGGATTTGGAGACCTTGTGGCATACTGTGAATCAGTTCTCTCTAATTGGAAAGTGTGGTTGGTCCTGCACAAGTCTTCACCACTATAATCAATTGATATGTGCAGCTAGTCTAGCTGTTGCTTCTAAGAACTCAGCGGTTTGACACTCATACGTCGAAACGACGGGAGAGTCCAGTAAAATAAAAAAACACTTTGTAGTCTCTGGTTGTCGGATCTAATAATTTAATTAAATTGTCTCACTTATCATCAGAAATAACAATGCATTTTTCTTGTAACCTAGGCAAGGTTACTGAATAAAATAATCACACGAAGGTTGGTAAGTAATGAACGATAATACTTAGGACAAGAACAACACATATAAGATTCGCCAGCGGCGCGTAGAACAAGTAATCAACTGACTTTGAATTCCACAATGAATCTCCAACTTCAGGATATCTACTAACCGACCCAGGCGGTCAGATGTGGCACAAAACAGAATTTAATGTGGGGTAACCAAGCCTGTAGGTTTGGCTAAAGTTTCCCCGTAGACACCTTATAACTTTCCTTTGACATAACCTCCCCTGGGGATCATCTCTACCCGGAGGCAGTGAGTTTGACCATCACAGCTAGAGACGAATCTTCAACTGCAGAATATCTACCAACCATCCCACGCGGTCAGCTGTGGCCCAAGGCTGGATTTAATGTGGCGTATCTGAGCCCGTAGGCTCAGCCAAAAATTCCCCGGGTAGCTGTTTTTCGAGACGAGACTCTGCCCTTCGATATAGCCTCGCCTGCAGATCCTCTCTACCCGGAGGCAGATAGCTTGACCAGCACAGCTGGAGATGAATCTCCAACTGCAAACCAAAATGCTGTATTTACTACTTTATTTATGGGAATGGGGGCATAGCCATTATCGTCCCTAGGTTTGCTTCAACAATTTTGCTTATACACAGTTTTGCCTTTCGTTCCGACCTGAAAAAGTCAATCTCAACATCAGCGAAACGCCTTGTGTTTTATGTGACTGTAATGATGCAAGTTGTGTATACATTGTCGGTGAATAGTATGGCTTACGTATTATTATTATTATTATTATTATTTCAACCATAAACACTGAAAATCTATTATTCATGAAGGCTAACCTCATTGTACCTCAGGCAGAGCTTCTTCAATATTGAATGACGACGAATATACACAACACAAAGCGTGGATGTAAATTCATTTACATTATTGAAAGAAGATATGACGATTCTGAAAATATTTTCGACTGAAGTGTCGAAATATTCATTATTCATTCCGTGTTTATAGTTAATATTTTAGCAAACAGACTCGAGCCATTGAAAATTATACAGAGCGAAATTAAAACCATTCAGGAAGTTTTTAAATTTCTAAAGATTAATGTTGACTGGAAAGACAGTTCCACAAGCAAGAAGTGCGAGAAAAGAGACTG
This sequence comes from Acanthosepion pharaonis, assembly GCA_903632075.3. Taxonomy (NCBI): domain Eukaryota; kingdom Metazoa; phylum Mollusca; class Cephalopoda; order Sepiida; family Sepiidae; genus Acanthosepion; species Acanthosepion pharaonis. The sequence continues at coordinate 389,836 of CAHIKZ030001474.1, read as the reverse complement.
TTAGCATAGAACTTACGGTTGCATTTAGCCATTTCAACTGTAAATTGACGAGACATCGTTGGCCGTCTGGGATTCCACTTAAATTCAGAAGGTCTAGGTGCCCTATCCTGTCGGCAGGCCTACATATTTAAAAAGCACTAGAAGAAAAAGCTTCATCATCGATCGTTGCTAAACTGATTTTAGATATATTTTATAGTCTCTAAGCATAGAAAGAAACGCTCTGCGACCCAGATTACTAGGATCAATGTGTAGTAACTGTTAGAGCAGCAGACAGCCGGAATATGGCTCCTCATCTGCAGCACCAGTTTGAAATCGACAGCTGCTGAAGCCATCTCCAGTTCACGCCGGCATCTCAAGTTTATCCCAAACAAACCTCTCTGTTGGGAATTTTTCCAGAAATTTGTAATTTCACGCTTCAGCTCACGCCCCTCCATCTTCCATCAAGAGTGTTCTCATCTCAGTTGTGAAAAATTTTCTCTATTTCCACCGCTGCAGCAGGCCTCCAGCTCACACCCCTCCAGACATCTCCCGCATTTTGCCATATAGACATCTCCAGACAACTCTCAGCCATCCGCTCAGCTGGGCCATCTCCAGATCACGCCGCGACCATCTCCACATCTTTAACACACAGCCGCCTGCAGCAGGCCAGTCCAACTCACGCCTTTACAGACATTTCCAGCTCCCGCTGCTTCAAACATCCCCTGCACACGTCGCTGCAGAAGTCCTCCAGCTCACATCAGAAATCCTATGTCACGATTGAATCATATTTTTAAAAAATGATTATAATTTAGGCTCTACTTATGTATTGAGCAAAGTTTTTAAAAAAATAAAAACAAAAATGCTAAAGAACTCCAGATTATTAACCTAACGGTCCTTTCCTATTTTTCAATGTATTTTGGCTTTACACACACACACACACACACACACACACACACATACACATATATATATATATATATATATATATATATATATATATATATATATAACGAAATATAGTCTTAAGGTTTTATTTATGGAATTAAGTGCTCAATATCAGAGATAGAGCCTGTGTAAATATAAAATGTGAACATAGAAATCAACACTTATGGCGACAGTCTGTTTCATGCTATATGCAATCGTCAGGCCACATATGCTGTTATTTTTTTTTCAAATATATGGTTATATATATACGGGTTAATGGTGCATTGTGGGTATTCTATTACTATAGAATAAATAGAATTTTAAAGCCTTAGTTTAGCATGACTCTCCACAGCTTCCTCTCTTTTGTTCCTATAAGTAACTCTGTACGATCTCCCTTTGTCCTTGATTATATTTTTTATATCTTTATATTTTTTTCTTTTAATTGATCATTTCACTGAAGGCAAAGAAATAAAGCCATTCCGACTCAAGGAGTTTCTCAATGGGAGAGAATAAAAGAAAACATTATTAAAATGGGAGAATAATAAAACAACAGTAATTAAGAAGCCATAAGACAACGATTGACATTGCAACATCCCTCGAACCCCTACAGAACATTATGAGATGCAGTACGACACAAATACCAAATCTACATTAATTTCAATAAATACGTCTGGGATGTTCTGTTTTAATTCGTCCACTGTGTAGAGATTTCTATTGTTCTTTACTATGCCAAGCAAAAAGAAATCAATTGGTGTTAGTCAGATGCACAAAGTAGCCATTCGATGCAAAGATTGCTTACTTTAAATGGCACAAAAGGGAAAGAGCAGCGTATATATTTTGCAAGGAAAAGTGGAGACAGCGAATCGACGAGCTTCGGACGGACGGTGAATCGGACCGCACGTCGTGGTGATCGAAGTGGTGGTGTCACTTGTAGCCATTTTTATTAGCTGGTTCTGGGTGCTCGTTGGCTGAATGCTGGCTGGGTGAGGTGCATACAAACGCCCATTGAACAGGAGCATTAATTTTAAACTTCACACATAGATTTTCAAGTGGATTCAGTTCTGGCGACTGACTCGTCCAATCAATAGTTTAGCGTATGATGACATTGGGACGATGCGAAATTTCTAAGAATTTTTCGACAAGATCTTTTAGTCAATACAATCGATATAATCATAATTCCAATTATGAAAATATTTTCTCTAATTCTCTCTTGTCCCACATGTCATTACAAGAAAAAAGAAATCAATTGGTTTTAGCCAGATACACATGATGGCCATTCGATGCTACCTCATTTTCCGAACCAACCCTGTGGAAAGGTTTAGTTAAGGTAGTCCATTAGTGTCAAAGCATAATGTGGAAGTGCTCCATATTACTGAAAGAATAGTTCGTCGAAGATAGCTCTGCTTGTGAAATAAAGAGTGAAACAACGGTAAGTCTACTTTTGGCATATCTCGTACTCTAAGTAGAATCATTTCTCTATGCATAAATTTATTGTGAAGTACAAAGCAAAAATATTGGAGACACATGAATAAATTGCATTCGACATTTAATACTTTATCTTTTATATGATATGTCGGCAACCAGAAGTCAAGAATAATTTCAAATAAGTTTTTCGAAGAAATTAGATCCAACTTTTTTTCACACTCCTGTTGACAAATGGCCTTAGATTGCGTAGCAGTGACTTACCTCGGCGACACAAAAGCGGAAGAGCCGCATATATGTTTTGCAAGAGACGACGAATCGACGAGCTTCAGACGGACGGTGAATCGGACAACACGTCGTGCTGCTAGAAGTGGTGGGTCGCTTGTAGCCATTTTTATTGGCTGGTTCTGGGCACTCATTGGCTGAATGCTGGCTGGGTGAGGTGCATAAAAACGCTCATTTAACAGGAGTTTATTTTTCGTTTCGTACGGTGAATAGTGTATTGGAAATCGAGACGAGAAGTGTATATTAGTTTTGCCTAGTGAACCTATTGGACTCGTACTACCTTCCCCCCGTTTCTTTTCCTGTTGGCACAGATTGCTTACGTTATAGTCATTTCGCTGGTGAGCATTCATTTTAAACTTCACTCATAGATTTTCAAGTAAGATTTAGGTCAGGCGACTGACGCGTCCAATCAATAGTTTAACGTGTGACGACATTGGTACGATGTGAAATTACCAAGAATTTTTCGACAAGATCTTTTAGTCATACAAATCGATATAATCATAATTTCAATCATGAAAATATTTTCTCTAACATTCTCTTGTCCAACATGTCATTACAATCTTCATAATGTTGACATTCGTTCAAAATGGCAGGCCTAAAAGCAAATTATAGTTTCAGGCATGAAAAAATGCATAACTTGCTAGAAACCCTGTTGCATAATGACATTCTATCACGACTAACCTGAAGAAATATTTAAATGAAAATTGAAAATATTTGTCTTGGATTTCTTCGTGCTTCTAGTGACGTAATACTAAATGATTTAACATTTTACCTATGGGACTCGATGTTTACCTGATGTCAATTTACAGTTCATTGTCAGGGCTATCAATAATGAATGTCCTCTTAGATAGATATCAAAGGTCGACTCATAAACGAACGCATGCGATATTAAAGAAAGAACAAAAGCCTTATGGCTTTTCATGTTTCAGAACGACATCGACAAAGGGGAGATATGAAAGAAGAGACAAGAAAAAAATTCAGAGAGTAAGTATTTGCGTTTACTTAACAAATAAGTTAAAAGCAAATACAGAAGAAAAAGAAAGAAAAAGAAAAGAAACGAAAAGAGGAAAAGAAAGAAGAAATAAAGAAATGAGAGAAAAGACGACAAATTGAAGAAAAAAATGAAAAGAAAGAAAGAAAGAAAGAAAGTGCTATGGTGCGGTTCCTTGTACCACGGTAATGGTCCAAGGTAGAACCAATGAAGAAAAACTCGAATACGCATATGGAATAACACAGATAACAAACAGGAATATATACAAAGAGGTAGAAAGGGTTAGTACGAACAATCAGGGTTAGTAGTAATTGTCTGAACGCGACTCTGTTTCGGACTGCCTCTGACTCGACTGACTGACTCGCTCGCTCTGACTCGCTCGCTCTGACTGACTGACTCCTGACGGACCTCACTCCAGACTTCAGACTGAACGGTATGTAGTCACCACGAGGGCATAATGTGGCACAAGGCCGGTTTAACGTGGGATCTCCGAGCCCGTGGTCTCGGCCAAAAATATGCCCTTTGAACCCGTATAAACGGGTTCAGGGTCGGTTTACCTCCCCGAAAGAGACTCCGCCCTTCGGCGTAGCCTCGTTCGAGTTCCTCCCCGCCCAAAGGCAGAGAGTTCAACCGATCAGCCGATCAGCCTGTAGCCCGACTTCGGACTGAACTCCCTGCTTCCTCTTGAGGCGCAGTATTTATTTATGGAATAGTCCATTGTGTTATTATGGGTAAGGTCCCATAAAAGAAAGAAAGAAGGAAAGAAAGAAAGAAAGAAAGAAAGAAAGAATTAAGAAAGAAGGAAAAATCAAAAAGAGAAGGAAAGAGGAAGTATAAAGAAAGTGCAAAAAGCAAAGAATTAAGAAGGAAAAAGTAGAGAAAAGAAAGAAAGAAGGAAAAGTAGAAAGAAAGAAAGAAAGAAAGAAAGAAAGAAAGGACTAAAAAGAAAGACTGAAAGAAAGAAGGAAAAGACCGAAATAAGATAGAAAGAAAGAAAGAAAGAAAGAAAGAAAATGAAAGAATGAAGAAAGAAGGAAAATACAGAAGGAATGAAAGAAAGGGAAAAGAAAGAAGAAAAAAAATAAAGATAAGAAAGAAAGAAAGACAGAAACAAACCAAGAACGTGAAAGAGAAGAAAAGAAAGTAAAGAAAGAAAAGGAAATAAGAAAGCAAAAGAGACTAAAATGCTGAAGGATAAAACTGAAAGAGAAAAAAGGAGAATGACTGAAAAATAAACGATGAAGAAGTAAAAGAAAAAAATAATTCAAGTAAAAGATGAAGAAGTATATCCGGGAGGAACGCCATAAGAGTCCACTATGTAGATCATAGCGAATTGCCTCAATCGATGTCATGGACCCTTTGATGACGTAGAAGTAAAAAATACGACATATCATGGTATAATATTAATAAAATATATTTATCTGAAAAAATCATTGTGATTGGTTATATAGATAAATAAGTTTTTAAATTTAAATATATGTATTAAAAATTAATTTTTGGTGTGATTAGAGACAACAAAAATTACATTCATGCCTTTGACCAATTTTTGAGCATTTATTTTTAAAGAACGTCTGAAAAATGTAGAGAAATGCCTAATTTCCGCAGTTTTTTGGATATAAAATTACTTAAAATTTTTAATGTTTCAAGAATAAATAAAAAATTCATATATTGAATGGAAAATATATTTAAGCTAGAATTCTAATTATGAATCTCCACAAGAAAAAAATCCAATTTGTTTTACTGTATCCGATAAGTAATATCTGTGTAAAAAAAAATTATAGAAGATTGCAAAAGACAAACTCATTGAATAAGATTTGTTAGATCATAATTAATACAAATAAAAAATAGATGAAAGTGCATATAACACCATAATACTGCTGGGTACAAATTAAAAAAGAAAATGTTTTAAATTTGCATTGTTTATTGAAAATGGAACTAAAACTTATGCACTGTATAACATTACATTATAATATAGCTAAATTGTTCAGTATAATTTCCCTTTGAAGTAAATGAAGCTCTTATTTGATGGCAAAATGATTTAGTAATAATGTACTTGTGCCATGCATTATTTATTTGATTTTATTTACAAGTATAGTTTGTTCTCGTGTTGCTGCCACATTAGGGCAGCTTGATTTTTCTCTTTTCTTTAGAAAATCAACTTTGTACTCAATTGAAATGTTTAAATAAAATTAGATTCATGTTTGACCAAATTTGTAAATAGCATTTGTACTTAAAGTCTGAAAAATGTAGAAATGTAATTTTATTTTTGTTAAAAATTAGAAAAAATGTACCGAAATACCTGATTTGCTGTAAACTGACAAAAATTTTACTAAAAGAATAAATTCAAAAGTTGATATATTTGTATTTTACATTGATCATATTCAAACCAGATTTCTATTTATGGAAAAAAAGTAAATATGTATATTTTAAATGAATTCGAAAGTAAAAATTTTAAAAATATTGTAAAATAAAACTGTTTTTTAATAATAAATTTGTTTCATTTGTTAGATCATAATTAATAAAAATAAAAAATAGATGAAAGTCAACACCATTAAATCTAAAATGTTTAAATTTGCATTGTTTATTGAAAAACTAAAACTTATGCACTAAATAACATTACATTATAATATAGCTAAATTGTTCAGTATAATTTCCTTTGAAGTAAATGAAGGTCTTATTTGATGGCAAAATTATTGAGTAATAACAGTACTTGTGCCATCCATTATTTATTTGTTTTATTTATATAATTTCGTTTGCTGCTACATTTAAAGCTTTTTATATTTTCTAGAATTAACTTTTATTAATAAATGCTGTGTTTAAAATAAATGTACTATAAGTAAACAAATGTGTACCGGAATGAAAAGATTCAAAAAAGACAATTTTTAATAATATTTGTTAGAAAAAATTAAAATAAAAATTTAAAAGTTCATATAACGCCATAATACTGCTGGGTACAAATTTTTTCAATCGCTTATTGAAAGTCACATAAAATCTATTACAATTTATAATATTTAACATAATTAAATTGTTTATCAAAAATGAAGGTCTTAATTGAGGGCAAAAATATTGAAAATAACGGACTTGTGCCATCCATTTTTCTATATACAATTTGTAAAATTTCAAAAAATTATAAATTATATAAATTCTTACAAAATTTTCACTGATCAAAATGAAATTTTTTACGATTTTTAACATAAATTTAATGTTTTTGATCGTTTCTGTCTATATTTCTGAGATAATATTTTGTGTATTATTTATCATATTTAACGCCAATTTTTCAAACTGGACCATTGTCCCTATCTTTCCACCTCGCTCATATTTATGTGATATTTTTTTTTTATAATCAGTTCCTGTGCGTATCTGTCTATATTTCTGAGATGAGGTATTATGTACACTATTTACATTATTCGGACCATTGTCCTTATCTTTGTCGCCATATTTATTTCAACGTTTCGGACTTTCAATATTTGTCTATATTTCTGAGATGAGGTATTATGTACACTATTTACATTATTCGGACTATTTTCCTCATCTTTGTCACTATATTTATTACAATATTTAGGACTTTCAGTATCTGTCTATATTTCTGAGATGAAAATATTATGTACACTATTTACATTATTCGGACTATTTTCCTCATCTTTGTCACTATATTTATTTCAATATTTAGGACCTTTCAATATTTGTCTATATTTCTGAGATGAGGTATTATGTACACTATTTACATTATTCGGACTATTGTCCTCATCTTTGTCACTATATTTATTACAATATTTAAAAGAATTTAGTATCTGTCTATATTTCTGAGATGAGGTATTATGTAAATTATTTACATTATTCGGACTATTGTCCTCATCTTTGTCGCCATATTTATTACAATGTTTCGGACTTTCAGTATCTGTCTATATTTCTGAGATGAGGTATTATGTACACTATTTACATTAATCGGACTATTGTCCTCATCTGTCTCGCCATATTTATTACAACGTTTAAGGTAAGGCTTCAAGAACACCAGAAAGCTGTATCACGAGGGGAAGTGGAAAAATCAGGTGTGGCTGACCACATATGGAGAGAAAAGCGAGATCACCGCCCTCTGTGGAATCAGACTGAAATCATAGACAAGGAACACCATTGGAAAATTCGTAAACTTAAGGAATCAGCACAAAAATCTCCTGAGCCGACCAAGCATAGAAATGAATCAAATATAGGAACCAGAAATAAGGAGTGCTAGAGAAAAGCAATAATAACAACAAAAGTTGCAATATGAGCTCTGGTAAAAAAACATGAAATGATAACAGCAAAAATTTCAATATGAGCACTGGTAAAAATGGTTGCTGAAGACATTAGATTTATAATACCCTGAAATTCATACACATACCTCAAGGATACAAGGTACAGTGGATAAAGGCGTTGGTTAGATCCAGGCCCCAAAGAGTGTGAGTTCAATACCCATTTAAGGCAATGGAGAACCTTCAGTGGGAAATGAACAGGAGATAACTGATAACTGACAATTAGAATAGTCTACAACAGTGAGCTAAATAAAGGGTTAAATTCGACATTCCAACCACCAAGCCGAAACGTTGAGGACAATAGTCCGAATAAAGTAAATAAGTTTCTGCGCGATCACCGAAGTTAAGCTACGTCAGCAGTAAGTTACGTCAGAGGGTTGAACGTTTAGGAATACCATATGTTGTAATCTTGGGTGTACGGGTGGTGTAATCGATCGGGATTATTATTCCTAGAGCAGAGTTTCAATTCCCGCTGGGTTCTTTATATTCACTTACACTTGGTAAAGATATGAATCCACCTGGGAAACATAGTGGTCTGGTTTTTCGTTGCCTTCTCTACAATTTATAATCTCGTTATAGTCTTCTCCCCAAGTTATGTGTTAATTAGTAAGACTAATATCACTAAACGGTTATTATATCAAAAACATTTCACACAATCTAAATAATTTTTCTCGCTTTAAATAACATGCTAAGGGTTGATAGGACGTCAAAAACGGATCAGTCAAAATAATACTTCTACTAAATGAATGAATATAATGAAATCTCCCCTAAAAATATATTTTACCTGATATTAGAAAAAAAACTGATAGTGTTTGATAAACAGTAAGAAACGAATCAATCTTTTTTTTTTTAAACATTTTTTCTCAATTATAGAAAATCCTGATTTAAATTTGTTTCTCTTTGGTTTGCTTTGCTTTGTTTGTTTGATATTACGGCATATCAATCTCAATGTGTTATTTAATACCGACAAGATTTTTATTGCTGGTAATATTTTTCAAAAATATATTGCTAATAATATTTTTCTTCAAAAATGTATTGCTGGTAATAATGTATTCTTAGTAAAAACATTTCCTCAAAAAATTTATTGCTTGTATTAAAAACCTATTTTTACACTTTCATTGTGTTTTGACCCCACTTTGGGGGTCAACTATTTGCCCATACTTGGCACCCTAACAGATGCTACCACCCCGGCTCAGGTTGGACCTGGGAACACTAGCAATTAAGAAGTGGTCTCACGTTCCTCAAAACCACCTGATAAGTAGTTTATCGTCTTATCCAGGACGCTGTGTTTGTGTATTATCTGACCTAGATATTGAACTCACAGATATTATACCAGTAAACTTCACGACACACCGCTTTAATCAACTAGACTGTTGTACAGTCCGAAAGCTAGAATTTGAAGACTTAAATAATCATAACAAATACGAAAAAATAAAAGTATATATTTGATTTATTTCAAATGATTATTTTTTCAAGTAGATATCCCTTCAGGATAGGCCATTTATCGATTCGTTTGCTTTATCTGCCAATTGCCATTGCTTCTTGGGAAACATGGTGATGTAGTTTCTCGTTGCTTTCTTGTTATATAGGAATAATGTGTCGCTGCCGACAGTTGGGTTTGAACACAGGTCACCAGAGAGCAAACACAGGCGATCCCATTTTGAATAATAAAAATTACGTGATGGAAAAGGAAATGTATATTTGGGAATTAGCGCGGCATCTAATTGATTATCATTTATATTCTATCCTCTATTACTTTACGGATCACTATTTCTACTCTATCCTCCATTACTACACGGTTCGCTATTCTATATACAAAAACCTCTATACTATTTCTTTAATTGATCACTATACGGATTACTATTCGTATCAATATTCGGTGGTTACTATTCGAGCGACCATTATCGACCAATACTATTAGTGCGAGTGATATTCGAAGGCGTCTGACACCAGTATTGTTCAACGGCGTTACTATAGTTGTATCTGCGATTACAAAGTCTCTGCTACAACGAGCATTACGAAAGTGACAACGAGCATTCGTTGATATTACAAATGTGGCCACGAGTGTTCGTTGACATCATAAAAAATTGAATGTTAAGAAAAGGAAAAACTCGGTAACTACAATGATTTAAAATATTTTTATTGGATCTTACCCATAATAATAATGGACTATTCCATACTTAATAAATACTGCCTCAGAAGTAGGCAGGGAGTCAGTAGTTCGAGTCGAGTCAAGAGTCAAGTCAGAGGCAGTCCGAAACAGAGTCGCGTTCAGACAATTACAGCAAGACATTGGAATAGTGATACTGGTCGAGACTACATTGTCCTCTCTACTAAACCTGATTGTTCATACTAACACTTCTACTTCTCTGTATATATTCCTGTTTCCTGTCCATACCTGTGTTCGAGTTCTTCTTTATTGGTTCTACCTTGGACTATCATCGTGGTACAAGGAACCGGACCATAACAAATATGAAATTCTCTAAGTTTGGAAAGGACGAGCAAAGAAAGTAATCGAAGCACCGAGTGTTCGTTGACATCACAAAACTTCTCTACAGTTTTTAATCTCAGTATAGATCGGTTCCCATCGAAGTATAAAAAGTTACTCTACCCTGCTATTTAATGTAGAACCGTTGAAGAGGAAAAGAGATAGTTTCATGTATTTTCCTAAAGGTATAGTGCGGCCGTAAGAGAATTCGAATTCGGCTTACTATTAAGCTACAAGCACGTCCTGCAGTACTTGAATTCACTTACAGTTTACACATGTACTTTGATAGAAAATTAACAATTCCTAAGACACAAATGTGTTCATCCGAATCAGCATATTCTATAAAGAAAATTAAAATTGAAATAAATTATTCAGACATCGATTTGTGTAGCCCTGATTTCTTGCTTGGGGATATTCTTAAGCCCTGAGTAAAATTCTTTTGAAATTTTGGTCAACTTGTCCTAGCAAAATGCCAACGACATTATCGGGGGTTCCTTTGATGAATTCGTTCTCTCAAGATTCGACATAATTTTTTTTATTCATACCAAGACATTGACTTTGCTACCGAAGCATCTCTCTATACACGTTCAGTATATCATTTTAATGCTTCGAGTTGATATGCTGAAAATTCCAACCCTATTCAACCCCCTAGTGTTTGTTTCACCGAAGAGAATAAATTCATCGATTTATTATATTATTCATGCTTCTTTCATTCATATGAAATGCTCCATTGAAAAAAAATAACCACCAGACCAAAATATTTTTACCTCCACGATTTGCCGCGGGGATTTTATAAAAATAATAAACGCGGCCATCTTCAATGCAAGATGTGTGTGATCAAAAAGATCAATTTTTGGTTCACTGGTTCATATAAAATTCTTCCATATTTAAGAAAACTTCAATAAATCTGCACTGTGTCGGGTAGGGTATTGTAAAATAGTTCATTACTAATAGTTATTTTAGTAATCGATGCTCTTAAATTATCTTGAATATCCTTCCAAATTAAATTGGACCGCCATTTCTAAGCATTTTTAGAGCCATTGTTGAACGCTAATTCCAGGAAGGTTACTGGTGGTTTCAAATTTTTTCTATTTCTGAACAAACGATGTCATGACACTTGTAGAAATATTCAACATTTTGGAAGTGATTTTTTTAGCTTAAATCTCCATTATGTTACTTAATTATGTCAGTGTTTTGTTTAATTACGTTGCCCTTTGCTTTAACCATGGCTGTCCCGTTGCAAGAAGGCAAAGCCGCGAATGGTGAGTGTGGTGGAATCATAATTTCGTGAAGTATTTTTGGAACATTCTAAAACTGTCTGTGAATGTACAGAAAACATTAGAGGCATTCTATCTTTTAATATCTTTGGAATTGTGCTTTTTTTTTCATCAAAATAAATCTATTAAATTTTATTTAAAATACATATAAGCATAATGTTTCGAGTTGATATCCCTACTACACACTAAGACATACACATAATGCACACACTCAATTAGGCTGAATAATCAAATCATCCTTGATATGGGTAAAGGTATAGGCGAAAGCGCTCGGAAATGTAAAACATTTGGACAGTTTTTACACACTCTTTGTCCAGAAAATAAAGCTCTTGTTAGAACACAAGAAAAATTAGATAAAAAGCTTAACCGTAGTACCTTGTCTGTCGTTTTTAATGAAACATGCATAAAGGAATGATTGCTACCTAAATATACAACTATCAAATGACACGACCCGGCAGCCAACAAGGAAAATAACACCACTACATTCAGAAAAAAACTCGTCTTACGACAAATAAAATCAGATGAAAATGACATTTAAATCCAACATTTAAACAAAGAAATCCGCAAGCATAACACTACACTAAAAAATACCTTGACTGAACTGGAATATAATGAAGCATTGTACCACCTCAACCTTAGCATCAGCGAGCACCAACTTAAACACAGACAAATAATTACTAAAATGCTCTGTAAACTATACCAAGAAAACATTTTACGATCCAACAGTGAAGACCAATATATAAATCTATCTAGCCAAAAAGAATTCTTAAATTTAGGGTCAAACTACCACATCCAACCTAAGTTTGACCTTATCACCAAGACAACTGAAATTGAAATTCTACACCAGTTACTATCCCAACTTGCCAAGTGTGGAGACATAGCAGATCACCCAGACCTGAGAGACCTACTCAAAGCCGAAGGTTTGAGGAATCGCTCCCATGGCAACAACTATTGTAATATCTTAACATCAAAACTAAAAAAGGTCTCGAAAGAGTTTAAAAAACAACACTGACATCGTCATCAGACGGGCCAATAAAGCTAACACATACGTCATACTGGATAAAGCCGATAACCACCAAAAATTACAAAATATTGTCGATGATCGAACTAAATTCACCAAAAACTGAAAAGAAATCCCACTGAGACTTTAAAAAAGTCCGTCAACAAACTAATAACAGCTCACAACGCGGAAGTTGGTTCCCTGAAATTCAAAGAGTATTTGGAGATTACCAACCGGGATATTTATATGTAAATATAAAAATCCATAAACCTGGATACCCACTACGACCAATTATTTCCCAGATCCTAACATTTATCTACGAACTATCAAAATTCTTGAACGACATCATTACTCTATACCTACCTACCAATTACAGCATCAAATCCACCCACGAATTCCTGCAAATTTTAAAAACTAAAAAAAAAAATCAAACCAAGGTATAATAGCGTCGCTTGACGTCAAAAACATATTTACAAACGCTCCCGTCGACCAAACTATTGACATTATCCTCAATTCTTTATACAATAATAATTCTATCCCTCCGCCATCCATCAAACCATCCATATAAAAAAATTACTACACACGTGCACAACCAAAATTCCATTCTATGACCATAATGGCAATATTTATACTCAAACTAATGTTATTAGTATGGGAAATCAACTCGGTCTATGCTTTTCTAACTATTACATGTCTCACGTAGAAAATACAATATTTACACAGGTCCGCAAACCGAAAGTATATGTTCGCTACGTAGATGATATTTTTATTTTAGCAAATAACATTAAAGAAATAGATACACTTAAGACCACATTTGAAAATAAACTCCATCCTTAACTTTACCTGTGAACTTAATCAAAAAAACAAACTTCCATTCTTAGATGTCCTCGTTGAATACAGCAATAACAGCTTCATCACATCATTATACAAAAAACCCAGCAGCAAAACCTCGTGCCACCTTAACTTTAAAAGCGAATGTCTACTTAGGTACAAAATAGTAGTAATAAAAAAAAACTTTCTAAAAAGAGCACACCAGAATTCATCCTCTCGACTACTCTTCCTCAAAGAACTTAATAATGTTAAACAAACACTAATAAACAACGGCTTCCCTAACCCCCTTATAGACCACCAAATTAGACTATTTCTCCCCAAAACAAGCAATAACGATAGTGAACACACAATAAAAAATTACATAAACATTTATTACAAAAATCAAATGCACCTTAATTACAAACAAGACGAATCTTCTCTTAGGCATATTATAAAGAAATACACTACCCCAATTGACCCGAATAAAAAAATCAAATTAATTATCTATTATAAAAAATTTTAGACAGCCAACCTTATCCTCAAAAATAACAACATACCAAGTAAGTCAAAATTACAAAGAACGAACATTATCTATGAGTTCAAATGACCCTTAACGAATTGTGTTCCTGATTAAAACGGGATTTCATAAATAATTACATCGGTTACACAACCACATGCTTATCCAGACGTCTTACTTTATCTGATAACACCCATTAGAACCCTATAAACACACACTTCATTAGAACCCATTTAAACACACACACAAACTCACCAGACTCCATTAGAGACATACTAGTAGAAAACACAACTCTTAACAACATTAACTACGAACAAAGCCACAATGTGCTAACCATGTTCGGAAATTAAAACATCCCTACTACATACTAAGACATACGCATAATGCACACACTCAATTAAGCTGAAAAATCGAACCATCCTTGATAATGGCTAAAGGTATAGCGCTCGGAAATATAAAACATTTGGACAGTTTTTACACAGCCTTTGCCCAGAAAAGAAAGCACTTGTTAGAACACAAGAAAAATTAAATAAAAAACTCAACCGTAGTACCTTGTCTATCGTTTTTAATGAAACATGCATATATATATATATATATATATATATATATATATATATATATATATATATATATAAAAAGTTTCAAATTGAAAATTATAGTGTTTTATTTTATGAAAGTATTTATTTATTTATATATACTTTCATAAAATAAAACACTATAATTTTCAATTTGAAACTTTTTATATATATACATATTAAGAAAGTATACGTGGCTTCTCATTATGCTATATATATATATATATATATATATATATATATATATATATATATATATCATGTATGTATTTTTCTCTGATACTACCTGAATTTACTAAAAACAAAAATAATTTCCATGCCTGAGGATGACTGTATGTACAGTTGAAAGTACTTGCAGATTAAAACAAAAGACCTTATACAACTTGTAGTTATTAAAAACAAGGATCATAACATTCATCGAGTGGTTCGTAGGTTAATGCAACTTTAAAATTTTGTTTGCAAAGAATTTTCGCCATTTTATATCATTAACTAATCTAATTTTTGTATGAATGATTCATTGTAATATATGAACTACTGCACCACATATTTATATATATATATATATATATATATATATATATATATATATATATATATATATATATATATAGTTTATTGCATTCGAACATAAATATTACTGCTACAAAAATGCATTATTGTTTCGATGCACAATATGACATCTCATCAGGCAGTGATAAATGATGTTTATAACAATTTTTAAACACTACTTATGCAACATTTCATCATTTCTTTAAAAAGAAAGACATAAGACATAATTTTCACAAGAGGAAAAGAAATAAATACAGAAGTTATAGTAGAAAAAATAGGGACAAAAGATACAATCAATAAAAAGAAAAAAAGGAAAAAGAAAGAGAAATAAAAAAGAGGTAGAAGAGAAGAAAAACATAAGATATTATTCTTTTTCCTGGAAAAAAAAAGGTATCCAAAAATTCTTTTCCGAAGAAGACGAAAAGAAAAGGAAAGAAGAAGAGAAACAAAATATGTTGTTATAAAGTTTAGACCAATGAAAACCGTCTACGTTAAGAAACATGTTATAGAAAAAGAATGTCAAATAGATGGGAAAATCTTTGGTACAATGTAACCGTACGTAAAGCAGTTAGTGTTTTGAAGAAGATGGAACATATATTAACAAAAAATGTATATAATATGTAGATAAAAGACATTTTAAGAAGTAAAAGAAAAAAAAACACGGGAATTATATCGAATAGTAAAACTAGAAAAATTAGAAAATGAAAGCAGTATATAAATCATAAAAAATGAAAGAATGGAAAATGTAAAAATGACTTATATACTAAAAAAACAAATTTATCTAACCAGTAATTTAAATGTTAATAAATTTCAAATATCTATAAATTCAAAACCTATAAAGCTTAAATTACTAAATTTACTATTCAGAAATTAAAAATAAAAAAAATTTACAATTCATAAGCTACAAACCACTAAATCACAAACTTTACCATACAAACCTTTTAAATTTATAAATTCTAAATATAAATCTT
This sequence comes from Acanthosepion pharaonis, assembly GCA_903632075.3. Lineage (NCBI taxonomy): Eukaryota > Metazoa > Mollusca > Cephalopoda > Sepiida > Sepiidae > Acanthosepion > Acanthosepion pharaonis. The sequence goes on along the minus strand of CAHIKZ030001474.1, from coordinate 373,759 downwards.
TTATAATTTAAAACTTATACCAAACATATTACACCAGTAATTTAAAAGTAATAACTAATCTACCGCATTACCTCAAAATCAACTTACTAAGGATATCTTTAAAATGTTTATAAGAAGGTTATATCGGATAGGAAAAAGGATTATTAAATTTAAAGCTTAGCAAGATTGTAAAGTCAGAACCGTAATGTGCCTACAATTAACGCTAATTTCACATCTTTGATTTAACAACCGATTGCTATTCAGAAATCTGATTATCTGCATTTTCTCCTGTAGACATGGAAAAAGTTTCATATTATAATCAACAGGTTCTCTCTCTTTCTCTCTCTCTCTCTCTCTCTCTCTCTCTATATATATATATATATATATATATATATATATATATATATATCGGAGATTTATTTATTCATGTTTATTTATTTACTTATTCTTCTTGTCATAAATAATGTACACACACATGTGTGTGTGTACGTGTATATGTGCGCGCACCTGGAGATTGCATTACGCAGTGACAACAATAAGTAAATAAATAAACATAAATAAAATTTCCATCACCGATGCTCTGATCAAAGGAAGCAAAAAGAACGACCCATTTTATAAATCACGGGCGATGAGAAATATATTGTTTACAGCAATGTGGATCAAAAGCGAAATGAGCCGCCGTTAACTTCTCTAAAAATCAGTCTTCATCAGATGCAGAAGGTTCTGGTGAAACTGAAATACGATTGTGAGATCGTTCCTCAATTACCAATTCTCATTTAGACCAGTAAAAGACAAGGATCGATGGAAAGCGTCGGAAATTGGCCAATAGGAAGATTACCGCCTTCCATCAGGACAACCCCAGACTTTACATTTTGCAGACCAGGTACATTGGCATATCATTCCCTAAAATGTACTCTCAGTGTCAAGAAAACCAATTCTTTGGAAGCCTGTAAACATTGTCAAGAACATCAATTATTTGGAAGACTGTGAAAAATGTCAAGAACACAAAATTCATTGGAAGCCTTTAAAAATGCCAAGAACAACAATTCTTTCGAGGATTGTAAAAATGTCAAAAACACCAATTCTTTGGAAGCCTGTAAAAATGTCAAGAACAACAATTCTTTCGAGGACTGTAAAAAATGTCACGAACACCAATTCTTTGGAAGCCTGTAAAAATGTCAAGAACATCAATTCTTTGGAAGCCTGTAAAAAAAGACTATAAAATTTCAAAACCAATTTCTTTTGGAAACCTGAAAAATGTCTATAAAAATTTCAAAAACACCAATTCTTTGGAAACCTGTAAAAATGTCAAGAACATCAATTCTTTGGAAGCATGTAAAAAATGTCAAGAACACAAATTCTTGGAAGCCTGTAAAAATTTCAAAAACACCAATTCTTTGGAAACCTGTAAAAATGTCAAGAACATCAATTCTTTGGAAAATGTCAAGAACATTTTTATTAATAAAATTTCAAAAACACCAAAAACCTGTAAAAATGTCAAAACATTCTTTGGAAGCCTGTAAAAAAAAGTTAATCAAGCCTAAAAAATCCAACCTCTGCGAGGATGGAATTATGAAACTACTACATAATGGCTAAAGACAGTGGAAGAAGATGGCGTATATGAGATTGAATAAATCTATGTCTAAATATATATTGTCTTCGAAATTCATTTGAAAATGATACGGGCTTTTGTCTCGACTTATAACTATTTATTTAATGTTTTTGTATGCATATTGCAACGGTTATCGGCGTGGAAAATGAAATCATCAATCGTCCTGTCGGGTAATGGATAATGGCTCGGAATGAGATATCAGAACGAGATCGAATTCCAGTCGAGTTTATTATGTTCAATTACGCGAAAATACCCTTGAAAAAAAACAAAACATGGATGCATCTATTCTCCCTTTTCTTATGACATAACTACCAAGGATGACTGAGCTTTCTAGAACTGACTACGAGAAAGCCAACTCTGAATTCTAAACCGATAGATATACCATAAGCAAGATTTTGTCCAAGATTCTTAACCAAAGAACAACTCATTGGATAAGAGTTGGGCAAAGATTCTCTAATGGATTATACAACAAATGAGGATTTAGACATTCACTGTTTCATTCACTTTACGATATTGACCACAGAAAGGTAATAAACCATCTTTTTTAAACCGCTATGCTTATTTTAATTTAATCTTTTTTTGATAATCCTTTCACTCCAAGCAAGGCAATAATGTCACTAAGAGGTTACTGAGAGTGAAAGAAAATAAAAAGACTCTAGTGAAGGCACACGACTATAAAAGAACAGTTATCAAGATGGCGATTTACATTGCATTTAAATTTTGCAAAATCATAGGTGACAGAGAACGAAGAAGTGAGAAAGGAATCCCACGGGTTCGAAGTACAAAAAAAGAAACGATTTGGATAGGAATTACGGTTTCATCAGGATCTTTCGACCGTAAAGTTGGCAGTTTAGTAGTATGCTTAAATTCTTGTGTTCGGGGTACGAAATCTCATTGGAACAGCTGCCATGTAAATATTTATATAAAAAATAGAGAGAAGCCACGTCATAGGGGTTTGAAATTGACTGAAGTCGAGATGCCAGGTCAGGACCGATAACATTCCAGATCTTTCCGTGGACAGTGTTGAGCATGTCGAGGTATTTAACAGGGGCATCAGACCAAATATTGCAAAGATATTTAATGCCCAGACTAACTGTAGGCTTCTAAATGTGCATGAAAGATTCTGGTAAAATGATTTTTCAGGCACGAAAGCAGGATTAGCAATTGATTCAATTTCATCCTTCCTCTTCATATCAGTGGAAAACGTGAGAGCATGAAGGCGCAAAGAGTTGTTCACCTGGAGATTAACATCAGCCATACCGGTGCAAAGCAAAATAGCAAAACATGTTTAAATACAATCCAGTTGGATTTAAACATGTATCAATATAGTGATTTCCTGTCGTTTTTCAATGATAATGTGATTAAGCTTATCAGACAATATGAAACGAACTTACTTAAAATAAACAGACAAAACTTGTCTATATTATTTAATGAAACATGCATCAATGAAAAATTGCTGCCTAAATATTTGTTATTTATTTCGTTTATTTCGGCTATATATATATATATATATATATATATATATATATATAAAGTGAACATAAATTCAGCACTTAGAGGCGACAGTCTGTTTCATGGTAGATGCAATCGATTGGCATGAGGAAGATAAAAAGGAAGGAAGAAATTGTAAGGGGAGAGTAGAACGAAAAAGATAAAAAGGAAAGAAGAAAGAGTAAGGAGAGAGTGGAACGAAAAAATAAAAAGAAGGAAGGAGAGAGTAGAATGAAGAAAATAAATAAGAAGGAAGAGAACGTAACTATTAACGGGACATAAAGAAGGTAAAAAGGAAGGAAGAAAAGTAATGAGAGAGTGGAATAAGGAAGATAAAAAAAAGTATAGAGAGGGCATGAGGAAGATAAAAAAAAGGAAGGAACAAGAGTAAGGAGAGAGTAGAATAAGAAAGATAAAAAGAAAAGAGCCAGAAGAGAGAAATGCAAAAAAAAAAAAAAGAAAGAAAGAAAGAAAGAAAGTAAGAGAAATGAAGAAGATAGAAAGGAAGCAGGAAAGCGTCAGGAGAGAGAGAGAAGGAGAGAGAGAGAAATGTGGGCGATGAAAGTAAGAAATAAATAGTAAAGAGAGAGAGAGACTAATAACGAAGATGAAAAGGAAGCAATAATGGGAGAGAGAGGAATGAAAAAGATGAAAATGAAATTAAGTGTTTAGTTGGGAAGAAGAATAGAGACAATGAGCAGAAATTCGAACGTATCTGTATAATCAAGTGTAATGGCGTCTAAATTTCCTTTCGTGTCGAGGAAATCTACCGAACAAGATTGTCCTGACGTCTTCGTCTCTTACGGTTTATTGGCAAAAGATGTATTTTGGGCAAAACGAAAGAAAGGAAAAGAGACCAAAAACAATAAAATGATAACAAATGACACAGAGAAAGAATGTCAAAGAGCCCCAAACTAATGACGATGCTAGATGCGTGGGAAAGAATGCGGAGGCGTGTGTAAATCTGTCTATGAAAACTATGCTCAATCTACCCCCTCCGTAGCCTCATCCTGAGTTATAAGCTTAAGGTTGACATTAAAATTTCCACTGTATAATGCTTGTATTTTTAATATTCTAAATTAACTGCATTGACAAGAAAAGAGATTATTTATATTTATGGTTTTTAACAGTCGTAATTAAAGGCTGACCACTCGTATCTATGGATACCAGTCTAGGCTAGCCAATCCCTGTTGCAGACGCTTGCTCGGGCATATATTTGTTCAACACCCGCAGAATCTACCTGCAGTGTATGCTGCAACAATGCTGAGAGAACTTTAGTTATAGTTTCAGGGAGAGACTGCGTTATCTAGCATGATCAATAGTCAAGGCCAGCACGCTCAAACCCTCGGTTACGATGACTTGTGACTTCGTGCTAGCAGAACCATCAAAGAATCCGAAGAAGTTCCGTCTACCCAGTTTTACTCACAGGGATTGGGACAACACGAAGTATGGTTTTCAGGCTCTTTCCAAAGGGACCGCACGCTGGTATCTCTTCCCCTAGAACAATAACATCAAGAAGTTATCTTCTTGACAAATCAAACCTGGATCTCATAGTTATAAGGCAAACGTTCTAACTACTTGGCCATATGACCATACTATGATAGTAGTAGTAGTAGTAGTAGTAGTAGTAGTAATAATAATAATAATAATAATAATAACTTGCAAATAGGAACATCAACAATCCTTGTTGTAGTTGGAGACCTCCGATTGGTTGGAAAAGATTCCAGTAGACTAATTGAAGGGATTCCTGGAAGTCCATAACTTAAAGAAATGCAAAAAAAATTTCCCATGAGTAGAGCCCACACCTTACGAAGGGCTTTATCAAAGTAAAATATGTTTGTGTTTTTTGTTTTGTTTTTTTTGTTTTTTTTTAATTGGTTTAGTTTGGTTTGTTTTGATTTACGGCATATCAATTTCAATGGGTCATTTAATACCGAAAACTTTTTTTTCCTGGTAATATTTTTGTTTTGTCAAAAATCTATTTCTGCTAATATTTTTTCCTCAAAAATGTATAGCTGGTAATATTATTTTTTCAAAAACATTATCAAAGGCCTTGCTGTTGGACGTAGTTTATCGTTATACCTAGGACGTGGATGTAGTTTATCGTCATACCCAGGACGCTTTTTTTATTTGGTCAGTGGAAAATGTCATGATGCCATTTCTAACCTTAGGTCTCTGAGCGGGAGCCTGAAAGAAATGGGTACACACCAGAAATCAAAGAAAATAAAATATATAATAATAATAATAATAATGGACATATTAATGGATGCTTGTAAAATAGAAAAAGAAGAATTAATCATTGATTCATTGAAGTTTGAACACACAGGGCTTTGGAGGTTTATTTGATGGGGCCAAAGATTTTCTTTCTTGGACGCATAGAAGGGACGCATATCCCATTGGTCCACATATTGTTGGATTTCCGCTTCCTTTTCTGTCACTCTGTGTTGTGGGCTACACAGAGTCGTCTTTGGCAGTTTTTTTTTCGTTTTCTCACAAGCTGAGTGGGGAGGAGTCTCGAAAGCCAGGCGTGCTTCTCGTTTTTGATTGGTTGATTGGTAAATCGCTTCCTGATGCTCGACGAACCAGCCTTGATCTTTCCTTTACTTCAACTGCTGATGCCATTGCATCACGAACGGTTGTCCATCTTCCGCTGATGGTCTCCACGCCCGGTGAGCCGTTAAGTTGCTTTTGAAGAGAGAGTCGAAAAGGCTCTGATATTTACTGTTCTACGAGCTTCGCACGATCAAAGCGTCGGTGAGGCCTGCCTGCAGTAGGCGCCTTGGTGGTCGGCGAACAGAGACCAAATGGTTATTGAGGGTAAAAGAATATAAGAAAAAGAAAGAAAAAAACATTATTAAGAAGAGAGAGCAATAAAAGAACAGGAATTAAAAAGACAGAAGATAACGATTGACGTTGCATTTATATTTTTGAACTTGATTGGGAAGCAAGGAAACGAAAGAGAGTTTCACAAGAGAAAAAATTCTTATTACGAAGAGAATGGAAATGTTTCTTTCTTGTGTCCATGACATGATGGGTTTTAGCTATAAATGTCCGAGCTGGTGGAACTAAGGCCTTTGGTACATCAGAATATCTTCATTAGTGTAAAATAATCCCAACGACATTAGCTGTAGTAATTCTTAATCATCTCGTACCAATGAAATACAAATACCGTCCTGGGTATGACGATAAACTACATCCGCGCCCTAAGACGATAAACTACGTTCAACAGCAAGGCTTCCGATCAGGAGATTTTGAGGAGCGTGGAACCAACTCTTAATTGCTGGTGTTCCCAGGTCCACCCTGACACGGGGTGGTAACAACTGTTAGGGTCCCAGCTATGGGCAAATAGTTAACCCCCAAACTAGGCTCAAAACACTATGAAAATGTAAAAATAGGTTCAATACTAGAAAATAGTTTGTAAAAAATTATTAGCAGCAATAAATTTTTGAAAAAAACAAGCTATACATTTTTGAAGGAAAAAAATATTGCCAGCGATAAATTTTTGAAGAAAAATATTACCAGCAATAGAAATTGTCGGCATTAAATATACCATCGTGGTTGATATGCCGTAAAACAAATCGAATAAAACCAAACCGAGATATCGACCTGGGTAAGACGATAAATTACATCCACGTCCTGGGTAAGACGATAAACTACGTCCGCGTCCTGGGTAAGACGATAAAATACGTCCAACAGCAAGGCCTCTAATAAGGTTTTGAGGAACGTGGAACCACCTCTTAATTGCTGGTGTTCCCAGGTCCACTCTGACGCGGGGTAGAAGCACCTGTTAGAATCCCAGATATGGACAAAAAGTTAACACCCAAACTTGTGTAAAATAGTTTTTAATACAAGAAATACTTTGTAATAAAAAAAAGTATTACCAGCAATATTTTTTTAAGGAAAAATTATTATCAGCAATACTTTGAAATAATAATAAGAAAATACTAGACATACAAACAAGTTATACATTCTTTGAAAAAATATGACCAGCTCTAGATTTCTTCAAGGAAAAATCTTCTCAGAAATAGATTTTTGAAGAAAAACATATCACGTGCAATAAAAATTTTGTCGGCATTAATTAACTCATTGAGGTTGATATGCCGTAAAACAAAACAAACCAAACCGAAATTCGAAAATAAACTTGGGCTCTCACCACTCAGCTGTTTATATAACATTGCACGAGGTCATTTTGGAAGTCCCTCATTATCTATTCCGTTTCTACTCTACAAGCCTCTTGACTCCTATGACCACAGGGCGGTTTTATGTGGTCAGTTGAACATTTCCCCTAAAATATGTGTGCGATTGTCTTCGCGTTTGTGGGGATAGATTTCGAGGTGCTCGTGTGTTTCGACAAAAGAGTTGACTTGGGGTTGGCGTCGACTCATATCGGTGTCCTCCAATATTATTTTGTATTGGGCCTACTCAATCCGTCATCAACTTCCATTTCTTCTGATTCATTACTCACTTTGTTTTATGTTGGACGTTGGGTGATAATGGATTACAAACCTTGTCGATCACCATAGAGAATTTACCTGGTCGCTTCCACCGTACCTTGCTGGGGTATTATACGTTTCTATCCTAGATGTGGTTACACCGTGTTGCTTTCATGAACCGGCTGTATATCGGGGTGCCATTAGGTTGAAGGACCCGCTCCCTGAGTCGAATGATGTGGGACGTCAAAAACTGGGTGCTTCTTGCGGTATTGCCTGTTATCACCACGATTCTCCCTGTTTTCGTCCATCGTTGAGGATAAGGGCAATCTTGATTCTGGATCTGAACATAATCACCAATATGTTATTTCCGAAGTTGATTATAAAAGTGTTCGTTCTGCATGGGTCGTTTAGGCATTGTTTTCTCTCTCAGTACACCAATTTCTCTCCACTGTTTACGTATCTGATATTTGTCCCCTGGGACAGGAAGGTGATTTTTGATAACACGTCTGTATAACAACAGGGGACATTCCAAGATCCTGGACGGAAGTGTTGCGTTGAGTCAGTAATGCACGGCCTGCACGATCCTGACACAGATGACGTGTTATCTGCGAGTATACGTTTAGCCGTTATGACAGCCAGTTCTGCCCGGCCATTACTTTCTGGGTAGTAAGGCGACGAACTACGTTTCCGGTATTACCCAATTCTTAAGAAACAAGTCGTATTCTTGGGAAACAAAAAGTGGTCCCCCGTTGGAAGAAAGTGCTTCCGGTGTGCCCTCGACTTCATAGATGATATTAGGACCATTTCCACCCAAATCAGAGCACCGATCTGAGTATATAACATAATTTCTACTGTGAAAGTCAAAAATGTCAGTGATGGCTTCTTGGTTCATTATCGTTTATGTTTGGAGACAGACATTGCAATGATTGTTCTAAGCGTACTTTAGATGTGGCACAACGCCGAAAGTATGCGGCACCCAGTAAAGATCGAACTCACTACTCCGTTGTAATTGTTCTAGCGAGACAAGCTTGCTATCCATTATACCGCCTCAAGGTGCCGAATGATTTTCTAAGCGTAGTTTAGATGTGGAACATGGCCGAAAGTATGGGGCACCCAGTGAGGATCAAACTCACTACTCAATCGTAATTGTTCTACCAAGACAAGCTTGCTAACCGTTAGACCGCCTCGAGGTGCCGAATGATTTTCTAAGCGTAGTTTAGATATTCCTACCGATTAACCTGAATAACAGACTCACCCGAAGGTTAACCAGATCAGCAAACATCTCTGGAGGTTATCCTAATCTAAGGATTAACCTGATTAACAGACATCCCTAAACTGTATCTTGATCACCCGATATCCCTGAAAGTTTTCCTGATCAACAGACCTCCCTGGAGGGTATCCTGATCAACATGCATCCCTAAAGTTTAATCTAAACAATAGACACCTCTAGAGGTTACACTGATCAACAAATATCAGTGAAGATTACCCAGAACAACAGACATCCCTGGAGGTTATCCTGATTGACATTTATTCCAAACGGTCATACTGATCAACAGACACTCCTGAAGGTCATCCTGATCAACGTATCACTGAGTATTTACCCAATCAACAGACAGACCCGGAGGTCATACTGATCAGCAGACCTCCCTTAAGTTTAATGTGACTGATGGACATCCCTGAAGGTTATGCTTATAAATAGACCTCTGATGTCAAAGAGTATTTCATTTTTTCCAAACAAATACACATCTGTGATCTCATTAGCAATCTCTACAGCCAGTTTTCTTGAGATTCAGGTTTTCACATACCACTCCACTTATAATACAAAAAGAAAACTGATAACGGCAGCGTCTTTTGTCATTGAGACAAATGTTTTCTGATCAGCCTCAGTCTTGTAGACAGTGGGCTATCATCTGAAGGAAATAACACGTACAATGTAATCGACAGTTATTTCCAAATTGAGCTCATAACTGTACCCTAAGAACTATTTTAACACTGGATTAGTTAAGGAGGTGCAGGTAGTTAAAGGCTATCAGCACGGAAAATGAATTCAGCGTGCAGTGTTCAATTTCCGTTCGATTCTGCTGCGTTCACTTGGATGCCATCGAAAAAGTCAATGAAGATATTTTTTAAGCGTTCCACCCCAAGCAAGGCGGGAAGCTACTAGCACATAAGGGGTTACAGAGAGTTGGAGTTAGAGTAAATAGGAGTGATAGAGGAAAGGATGAATAGAGGGATAGGAGATAGATCAGGGCATCTGGAGACGTCGATTGACATTACATTTGAATAGTTGGAGATTATAGCTATCAGGGAAACAAGAAGAGGGGGTTCCACAGGTGAAAGGTGCGAGACATGAAGCTATTGTAGTAGAAGAGACGGCTACATTTAACAGTTTCGACAGTGAAAGGGTGTGAGTGAGATGCCAGCCTAGTAGAACGCTTAAATTCATGAAGTTTGGGAACCAGCGAAAGATCCTCGGAACAGTTATCAAGAAAGTATTTGTAAAAAAGACAGAGGAAGGCTACGGCACGTCTGTGAGAGAGCGACTGCAGACGAGATGCCATACTAGGGCCAATTACGTTGCATATCCATTTCTGGATCTTATCAAGAACCTTGAGACAAACATAAGGGGCACCAGACCATATATGGCAGCAATACTCCATGCAACTTCAACCTCGCAAAGGTTGGTCTGAACTCCATTTGACAATCATTTTACCCACTGTTCGATCCTGTATTGCTGTCCCCAGAATCCCCAATGTCCAACCCTGAGTCCCGAGCTATGGTGTCTTGGAAAGTCAGTTCCAGAAGGATGCCGTAGAAGTAATGGTGAGACGATTTCCCTGTTCGCTCGGTGGAAATGGCTGGCCGGCAAGCTGTAAGCGTTTTTGTTTGAGCTTAAGAGAGATTGGTCTCCGAAAATTGTGTTAAGCACTGCATGGGCTCGACAATTGACCTTCTGGATTTTTCTAAGTAGATTTGTCTATGTTTCATCCAGTTGACTTTCATGACAAACAGATAGTGTCTATGTTTCTGATCCCAAAATATATATGTTGTAGCATATCTACGGATAATAATGGATATGTCCCCATTCATATAAATACAGTAGTAAATCCTATATATTGGTCTGCAGTCGGAGATTCGTCTCCGGCTGTGCTTGTCAAACTCTCTGACTCTGGGCAGAGAGGATCCCCACAAGGCTATGTCGAAGGGCAGAGTGTCGTCTTGGGAAAACAGCTACCCAACCCCGTTTAATAACTCAGATACCCCACATCAAATTCGACCTTATTCCACGTCTGTCATAGTACCTATTCTATTGTAATAGACTCTCCTACATATAATAAGTAGTAGTAGTAGTAGTAGAAAGGTCACCAGTTGAGCTGAGTAAGCTGAGTAAGTCAGTCGATGTCGGACATTAAAGTATCAACCACCACAACTAGATTGCTGCGTCATTAACTCTTATTTCAAGTTCCTAACGTTTTGCACGTCGAACCTTTTTAGGACCTACTTAGTGAAGTACAAGCCTCCACTGTGAGAAACTACTTTACAACACCGTCTGACCGCGTGAGGTGGTTGGTAGATATCTTGCAGCTGGAGCTTCGTCTCCAGCTGTGCTGGTCAAACTTTCTGCCTCTGGGCTGAGAAGATCCCCAGTCAAAAGTATGTCGAATGTTAGAGTGTCGTTTTATACAGGGTCTACGGGAATTTTTTAGCCGATCCTACAGGGGTCTACGGGGAATAGCTGACCGACCCTGCGGGCTCGGATACCCGACATCAAATTCACCCTTGTGCCACATCTGACCGCGTAGGGTTGTTGGTAGATATCTTGCAGTTAGAGAATCGTCTCCAGCTGTACTAGTCAAACATTCTGCCTCTGGGCAGAGAGGATCCCCAGACAAGGCTATGTCGAAGAGCAGAGACTCGTCTCGGGAAACAGCTACCTGATCCCGTTTTATACGGGGCCTACCGGCAATTTTTGGCCGAGCCTACGGGCACGGATACCCCACTTCGGCCTTATTCCACATCTGACCGCGTGGGGCGGTTGGTAGATATTCTGCAGTCGGAGATTTATCTCCAGCTGTGCTGGTGAAACTTTCTGCCTCTGGGCAGAGAAGATTTACTTGACTCACTTCTAGCAGTTTACTACTACACGCCACTGGCGAATCTTATATGTGTTGTTCTTGTCTTAAGTATTATTGTTCATTACAAACCTTTGTTTGATTATTCTATTCAGTAACCTTTCTTAGGTTACAATAATATAAATACATAAACACGATATGCATTAAGCAGGTTTGATGACTGAGTTTTCTCGTAGTGAGGTGATAGACAGTCTGAGGAATAAAAATTCCGAATTCAATTCAAATAGAGATGGACTTCATCAAGCTTTCTTGCTTTATCCACATCCTTGGCGTTATAGCTGCACTACATGAGATACGCGTACGGCACTAATCGTTTACGAGAATCGTGGCGTGACTATTGATAACGATTTACTAAGCGTAGAACAAGGCAAAATGTACGAAACACACAGTAAGTATCAAAGCCACTTCTCAGTCGTAATTGATCTAACGAGACAAACTTGCTAACGATTGCAACAGGCAGGAGTGCCCATGTGACTCTATCTATATTGGAATCCCCCTGTTAAAATCGTATTAATAGTTTTAAAATATATTTATTTGACATATTATACAGGGAGAGACAGAAGCCCTTCCCACATATACCTCCCATAAATATCTTCCACATAATGGGAAGACAATGAAGACAACATTGTCCCTAATGTCTTACCATTAGGTGGGAGGCAATTCTGGGAGATATATGTAAAAGTTATTTTGGCCACACCTCCAACCCATACACGCACTCAAACACACACACACACATATATATATATTAAGACATTTTTATTTTTTTGTAGATACAAATATTTAAGTAAATGCTCTGTTTATAATAAACAGTAATAACAACTGAATGTCCGAGAAATCATGGAAGATTTTAGTTTAAAACCAGTAAAATCGACCTTGCTAACCGAAACGCTCCTCTGTGGCTCAATCGGTAAAAGCACGTCAGGCTATATAACGGTTCTGTATCGGATACAGGTTAGATTCCTGTCGAAGGACGAATATTTTCGATGAAAATTTCTCGGACATTGAGGCCGGTAATTTTTGTTAATACTTTTTATTATAAAAAGAGCATTTACTTAAATATCTGTATCTATAAAAAATAATGTATAAACATAAAAATGTCTTAAATTAATTGTACATTTCATAATATATATATATATATATATATATATATATATATATATATCATATATATATATATTATATATATATATATATCATTATATATATATTATCATTATATATATATATTATATATATATATATATATATATATATTATATATATATATATATATATATATATATATATATATATATAAGAAAAGAAGTCGAAAATACAACTGAGGCCTGTAAGAATATTTATTTACAGTATTATTACAGGTTTCATATTGCTAGATTTTCGAAAGGCCTCGCATATGGAGAGATGTGCGACTATGATATAAAATGGTTGGTGCCAGATACAAGCCATACCACGGCATACCCAGACAGCTCTGTATCTCAATTTAACTTTTGAAAATCATAGAACAGTGAAACCTGTAAAGTTACTGTAAATAAATATTCTTAAAGACTGCAGCTTCAATTTCACCTGCTTTTTATTTTCATATGCTTGTGTGATATATAAAAAAATATTCTGCATATATATGCATATATATATGTGTGTGTGTGTGTGTGCCTATGCGTCGCTGTGTGTATGTGTGTATATCAGTGTGTGAACATACATAATGGATAATTTCATTTTGGACGATAAAATATTGATATTTTGAGCAATGGTTTCAAAGCTGTAATGTTTAGCTTTAAATAATATCTGAATATGTCTGTTTCAATTGTGTAGACATAAAATCCTGCGATTTTTGATACATAAGGCAAATAACCTGGCTATGTCTGGTCAATAAAATAATTAAACCTGCTATGTCTGGTAGGTAAGAGAATTGAATGGGTTATGTCTGTTCGATAAGAGTATTAACCCAGCTATGTCTAGTAGATAAGAGCGTTAAACAGATGCTGTCTGATCAAGAAGAGAATTAACACGGCTATGACTGGTTGATAAAAGAATTACATCTGACATGTCTAGAGGATATGACAATTAAACTTGCTATAACTTGTCGATAAGAGAATTATCACTGCTATGTCTGGTTGATAAAAGAATTAACACAGCTATTTCTTTTCGATAAGAGTATTAAACCTACCATTTCTGGTCGATATGACAACGGTGCTGTGTCTGGTTGATAAGACAAATAAAACTGCTATGTCTGAGAGATAAGAAAATTAACCCATGCTATGTCTGGCGTTTGAAATAATCAACCCTGCTGTGCCTGTTCGATAAGAAAATTAGCACTGCTGTTTTTTCAATAAGAGAATTAACACTGCCATGTCTGATCGATAAGAATTAACCCTGGTATCTCTGGTAGATAAGAGAATTAACCCTGCTATGACTGTTAGATGAGAGAATTAGCCTTGCTAAGTCTAGCAGATAAGAATTAACACTGCTATGATTGGTCCATAAGAGAATTAACCCAGCTACGTCTGGCCGATATGAGAATTAGCCCTGCTATATCTGGTAGGTAAGAGAATTATCCCTGCTACGTCTGGTGGATAAGATATGTAACCCAGCTATGTCTGTTCGATAAGAAAATTAAACATGCTATGTCTGACTGATAAAACAATTCACCCTGCAATATCTGGTTAAGATAATTACAACGCTGTTTTGCCGATAAGAGACTTAACCATGTTCTATCTGGTAGATAAGAGAATGAACCCTGCTGTGTATGCCCGATAAGAGAATTAACCCTACCATGTCTGGCCGACAAGAGTATTAACCATGATATGTCTTGTCGGTAAGAGAATTAACCCTGCTATCGCTATTTGATAAGATAATTAACCCTCCTGTGTCTGGCCGATTAGCGAATTAACCCTAATATTTCTACTTGATGAGAAGATTAACACACCTATGTCTGTTCCTAAAGGGAATTAACCGTGTTATGTCGGGTAGATGAAAGAATCAACCCTGCTATGCCTCTTCTATAAGGGAGTTAACCCTGATATATCTGGCTGATAAGAGAATTCAGCATTCTGTGTCGGGCCGATAAGATAATTAACCCTGGTATAAAATGAAAATTGGAAAAAAATCTTAGATTTTGCCGACTTTCGACTTTTTTAAGGCAAAAGTGAAATCGAAATGTTTTTATTGTTATAGTTACATTAAAAATCCAAATTTAAAAAGATAGACGCTTCTGTCTAAGCCTTTTTATGGTTAATGTAAATTACCTTTATAGTAAAGGATTTTTTTTACAATTGTCATTTTATACCAATCTGTCTTGTCCACAGAATTGATCTGGGAATTTAACTATAATTAACCCTACAATGTCTGGTAGAAAAGATAATTAAGCGTGCTAAATCTGGCGGATGAAAATTGACACTGCTATAACAGATCGATAAGAGAAATTACCCTACTATGTCTAATGGATAAGATAATTAAACCTGCTATGTCTCGCGAATAAGAGAATTGACCCTTCTATGTCTGTTCGATAAGTGAATTAACTCTGTCATGTCTGGATGATAAGAGAATGAAACCCGATATGTCTGGCCGATAAGAGAATATAAGGATCTGATCGATAAGAGAATTAACCTTGCTATACATTGTGGATAACAGAAGTAACACTGCTATGTCTGGTAAGGTAAGAGAATTAACCCAGTTGTGTCTGGTAGCTGAGAATTAACTCTAATATGTTTGGTCAATAAAAGAATTAACCCTGCTATGTCTGTTTGAATAGAGAATTAACAATGCCATGTCTTACTGATAACAGAATTAAACATGTTATGTCTGGAAGATAATAGAATGAATCCTGCTATGTCTGTTCGTTAAAACTATTAACTCTGCTATGTCTGAAGATAAGAGAATTAACACAGCTATGTCTGGTCTATAAAGGAATTAAGCATGCTATGTGCATTAGATAAGAGAATTTACCCTTCCATGTAAGGCTGATAAGAGATTTGATCCTACTGTGTCTGGTTGATAAGATAATTAACATGTCTGCCCGAAAACAGGAGAAACCGATTGATAAGAGAATTAACCCTGCTATGTCTATTTGATAAGAGATTTAATCAAGACATGTCTGGCGATAAGAGAATTAAGCCTGCCATGTGTGTTCAGTAAGGGATTCGGCCCTGCTCTATCTGGTCAATAAATGAATTAGCCCTTCTATATCTGATAGATAAGAAAATTAAACCTACTATTTCTGGTCGATAGGAGAATTCACAATTCTATACCTGCTAAATAAGAAAATTAAGCCAGCTATGTTTGATAGATAAGAGAATTAACCCTGCTATGCCTGGTAGATAAGAGAATTAACCCTGCTATGCCTGGTAGATAAGAGAATTAACCCTGTTATGTCCAGTAGATAAGACAGTTAGGCCTTTATTTTTAAAACGTGATATGGTGTAGAATTTACGGCCGATACTCTATTTTTGCTTTACAATCGTCAACAGATTTTTTTAAGAACGATAACAAATGGAGTATATCTCTTCATTCCAATCTGAAATTACTTTAAAAAAAAACTAAAAAAATCCGGAGTAAATTTGAATGTGAACTATTTTGTTTTTCCTCCCTTTTTGTCTATGATCTATACGAATATTCGTGTGTATTAGAAGACTGAATAAATTCAGGATATTAAAAAAAATCCAGATCAATTTCCAGAAATCCGAGCGATACCAAGATGAAAAGCATGAATCCTAAATCCAAACAGAAATGATCCAAGATAAGAGGATAGAGTTATAAAGAAAGTAATCGTGAAAAAGGACAAGATAAAAAATACAAATTTTCACAGAAACGGAAAAGCAAATAACAATATATATATATATATATATATATATATATATATATATATATATATATATTTTTTTTGTTTAAAATATGATTCCTTCGCTACATAAGAGTTCTCATGTTTCAAAACGAGAGAGCCGAAACCATCCAAATAATTATTAAAATTAAGTTGAATTAAGGTGTTTAGTCCCGTTTCATCCTCAAGCGAAATTTTAGGAATAAAATATTTTAGGGTATTCCTAAAATTAGGAATACTGATTAGGAATAAAATATTTTAGGGGTATATATATATATATATATATATATATATATATATATATATATATATATATATATATATATATATGTGTGTGTGAGTGGTGCAGTTCAATTTATATTACAATGAATCATTCATACAAAAAAGTAAATTAGTAAAGTTAATGATATAAAATGGCGAAATCCCTTCGCTAACAAAATTTTACAGGTGGATTAAGCTACCAATCACTCCATGAATGTTATGATCCTTGTTTTTTTTTTAAATTATAAGCTGTATAATGTCTTTCTTAAATACGCAAGTACTTTCGGCTGTACATTCAGTCATCTTAAGGCATGGAAATTATTTTGGTTTTTGGTGAAATTCAGGTAGCAATTCGCCATTTTATATCATTAACATTATTAATTTACTTTTTTGTATGAATGATTCTTTAAACTTATTCACCGTTCTCTGAATGTTTCTTGAATGGAATTTGAAGGTGGAAGCCAATGTATAAATAATGCTACAAATAATGAAGACCTGAATTATCTTTTTCTCTCACCATTGCTTGGTGAGAAGACATAGTGGGCGGACAGAAAACGATTTTAACTGTTCTCTTTCTAGCTGAATAGCTCAAAGGGATTTTCAGTCCTTCTTTCTACAAATGGTTTTAAGATGGCTAAACGTCTTATCTGAAAACATGGAAGAGATAAAATCAATTAATTTAGTGTTTTTAGATATTAAACATTTCGTGGGATGGACAATTATCGAATGCTGTTACACTATTTGGACAATTTATATATATATATATATATATATATATATATATATATATATAAAAATTATCTAAATACATATATATGTATATATGTAAATGATCTATACAATACATGCATATATATATATATATATATATATATATATATATATATATATATATATATATATATATTTCTAACGAAGCAATGAGCTGTTTTAATTATTAATCCGACATATTTTTTTATTTCAAAAAGTTGTTCTTAATGGATACCCGTGTTTGAGCAGACGCTCCGTTTATTTTTTAAACAGTATCATTATTTTTGTCTGCTGCTCTGAATATTCGAGAATTCTAATTAAGGAAAAAGATGCGTGACCCGGCTGGATTCGAACCAGCATCTGTCCTCATCACAGGGCGTGAAAAACAATAAGAAAACTTTAGCGAGGAGAAATGAGAAAAAGAACAATAAAGGAACAGTTTCAGGACGATGGCGACTGCCGCTGAATCTAAATTTGTCAAGATTTTATTTGGCAGGGAGAGCAAGAATTTGGAAGAAAGTTCCACTGGCAAGAATGTCGAGAAAATAAACCATTACAATAGAACAGACGTTTGCATGAAGCTGGACAGTAAAACGGTGAGACCTAACTGCCAATCTAGTAGCATGCTTAGATTCATGCCCTGGAGGCACTCAGCACAACAGGTCATCAGAACAAATGCCATGAAAATATTTGTGGACAAATCTAGAGAGAAATGATTTTATGTCTTTGGGAAAGCCAGTGAAGTGCGATGCCAAGTCATAATCGATTACATTACATGGCATTCTTTGAATTTTGTCAGGAATCTTAAGATATATAGAATAAGCACAAGACCAAATATGGCAGCAATAGTCAATCCACGGACGAATGGTAGAATTATAATTGTTCAAGAAGGATCCTGATGAGAAGAATTGTCTGGCACGACAACGGTGACCCAAATTTCCTCGCATTAGACCTAACACTTGATTCACAGATTGCTATAGCTATTAAGAAGTGGTGATTAAATATATTTTGATTTTTTGAAAAACATTATTCAGTATTATTTTTGCTTAGGTAATAAGCATTATAACATAAATAGCTATAATGTGGGAAAAGGACTTTTAGAAAATATAGGAATTTTTTTACTTCTTTACGGTCATTTTTTTAACTTTTATCAAAAACAACATTCTTGTACATAGTTATGGATAAAGTTATTATACATCAATTACTAATTTTTTTAGTTAATAACTATTTGTGCTCAGTTGTTGACATTAATAGCTATCTGTTGATGTGTTAAAATTTTGGAATAATTCAATAATAAAGATTAAAATTTCATCTCTCTGATTGATGTCGCTAGCTGTCAATAAAATATCTTCATGCCAGTGGAAAACGTGAGTCCAAGAAGTTACAGTGTAGCTCTCCTGACAAAGAGTTGCTCTCCTGGAATCTCGCATTAGCTGTGCTGATGGCAGACAGAAATGGTTATCTATGGAGATTTTATGACATGAATTTTCGTGTGGAGTTTTTCCAACTTATTAGTCATTCCTTGCCCCAGTTAACCACTGATTCGAATCTTTTGCGAACACAATAACCCGTTTCCCTTTGTTGAATCTGTCGGACTTGCTACTAAAACGGGAGTAAATATTAGTTTCATCTTCATGGTTACCGAGTTGGGAACTGAGTTAAAATTGTCCTTTTTTGACAATACTTAAAAGTTTTATACACTATTTACATTATTCGGACTATTGTCCTCATCTTTTCGCCATGTTTATCACAACGTTTCGGGCGTTGTACGCTCCGGGCTTCTTCAGACGAACTGAACCCTTTATTTCGCTCACTGGGGTATACTGTTCTAGTTCCACGTGCCATGTCTAATGGGCGTCAGTTATCTCCTGTTAATTCCCCTATCTAAGTTCTCCACTGCCTTAACCAGGTATTAAACACACACTTTGGGTTCTGTAACTGGATCTAACTTACCCGTTTATCCACTGTGACATTGAGGTCATCTGTGTATGAATTTCTGGGTATTATAAACTTAATGTCTTCAGCAACCATTTTTACCAGTGCTCATATTGCAATTTTCAATACTTTTTGCATTAATTCCATCTCTTATTAAAAACTGCACTGTTTCTTTACATGTAAATTAACACCTGATTGTTCAAAGAGGACTGTTCATCCTTTTGATGAAAAAAATCCTCAACAATCAACGAATCTTATATGTGTTGTTCTTGTACAAAGTATTATCGTACATTACTAATCTTCGCGTGGTTACTCTATTCAGTAACCTTCCCTAGGCTCTGAAGTAAAATATTATGAACAGCAACATAAAATCAACATGCATGTAACCTACCTAAGGAATTGGTGTCAATTGATAGTAAAACAGCGAGGGATAGACATTGCTAAGACCTACAAAGGAGGTTGTGGAGAGTCATGATCGCCCATGCCATGAAGGTACATGGCACATAGAACAACACATTTTTAGTATCTGTCTACGTTTCTGAAATGAGGTGTTATCTACACTATTTACATTGCTCGGACTATCATCCTCATCTTTGTTGCCGTATTTATCACAACGTTTCGGCCGTTGTACGCTCCGGGCTTCTTCAGTTAGTTGAAATGTCGAACTGAACCCTTTATTTCGCTCACTGAGGTAGACTGTTCTAGTTCCACGTGCCATGTCTAATGGATGTCAGTTATCAGTTATCTCCTGTTAATTCTCCTCTCCAAGTTCTCCACCGCCTTAACCAGGTATTGAACTCACACTCTTTTGGTCTTGTCATTGGATCTAACTAACGCCACACAAGACACAGCAAGCGAAATAAAGGGTTCAGTTCGACATTCCAACCACCTGAAGAAGGCCGGAGCATGCAACGGCCGAAACGTTGTGATAAATATGGCAACAAAGATGAGGATGATAGTCCGAGCAATGTAAATAGTGAACACATTTTTACTTCTGTGTATTAGTGATTAGTTCACTTCAAATGGAATCAGCGAATAGTGTCCAAATTCAAGCTGAGAGAGTTCATATTATCTTCACATTGATAAAATGCATAAATCCAAATTCCACAGACTGCATTAGCTGCTAAAGTTACACTACGCTAGATGTTTCTTATCAATGCAACTCTTCCTCGTTAAACTTAAAATGTGGAGTTTGATGCCAAGTTCAAGGTTATTTACCTCACCGCCCCGCGAGACAATGTGGACCAACGCCGTTTTTAATGCGGGGTAAAATTCCCCGTAGACCCTGGAAAAATCGGGTCGGGTAGCTGTCTACCTCCGCAGACAAGACTCTGCCCTTCGGCATAGCCTCGTCTGGGTTCCTCTCCGCCCGAAGCCAGAGAGTTCGACTAGCTCAGACGAGACTCTGCCCTTCGGCATAACCTCGTCTGGGTTCCTCTCCGCCCGAAGCCAGAGAGTTCGACTAGCTCAGACGAGACTCTGCCCTTCGGCATAACCTCGTCTGAGTTCCTCTCCGCCCGAAGCCAGAGATTTCGACTAGCTCAGCTGGAGACGAATCTCCAACTAATTACCGAAGACAGTCAATGCCAAGTCCGAGGTTCATATACTTGTCAGGTGAGAATTAAATCCAACGCACGCTCATTGATAATAAATAACTCAGTGGAGTTGCCTCTGTTACAGTAAACAAATCTTTCGTTGCCGATTCTAGCTTGGATTGGGTGTCTATAGATGGTCTTACCATTCTGCATCATTATTCTGCAATGGATGCGGGCAGATCTCAATGCAACATGAGTTTCCTAAAACCGTTTGCTGATAAATATGTAAGTAAATGTTCCGGTGAGCGATGACCTCGCCAGATTCAAGGCTCAAAAATTCGATTATGGCTATACTTCTTGAAATGGATAAAACATTCAATTGCGGAAATAATCTTCTCAGAAATGACGAAGGCCCTATATTTGCAGAATTCTGAGAGGGACACGTCAACAATAAAAATTCTAAAGCTATTGTAGTCAGCTTTGGAGTATCGAAAACAAACAGATGAAATGGGGCATCAGAAGATTTGGAGCCGATTTTGACACAGACCAGTGAGTGAAGAACCGAACAACGGTGACACAACAGAGGATCATTGGTCAAAGCATATGGTGAAGAGGAGATCTAGCAGATTTCTCCGGTGACCTACTATATGTATTTTCAGTGAGGAGAGAAGTCAGGTAGAGGATATCCCTGATCATTCAATGTGTTGTTTGAAACAAATTTCTTTACATGGATTTTTCATAATCGGAGACACAGATGTTTTGCCTCTGTTAGAAAACTTGTTGCTACTTTTCCAAACTTCACGGAAAACAAGTTTTTCGTTACTAATTCTAGCTTTGAATGACTGTGCAGAGTTGACATTAGCATTATCCAGAACACTTTGGTAATAGCTGCGGCCATGAGTTTCCGGCTTCGATGATAAACATGAACGTAATGAGCGATGACCGTATCACATTCAGGTGTGTAGCAATGTTGACCGTTAAAAATTTCCTTATACTTCTTAAAAGACATCAAATTCCCAATACCGTAAATGATGTATTCAGAAACTCTGGATCAAATAAAAAATGTGTCTTCAAGGACTCGTTTATATTTATTACGAGCAGCAACGAATAGGTGTCTGTTGTGACGGGAGCTGTCACAATGGTATAACCGAAAATATCGGTTCCTGTCTTCCATCAGCATGGCTAATGCTAACCTCCAGGAAAGTGATTCGTTGTTGCGCTTTCTCGGGCAAACTTTCTCAGCTGACATGAAGTAGAAAGATTATAATGAACTCATTAATATGTCAGCTGCTACGACAGTCGTTTCACTGTGTCGTGGGAGACAATTTTCCTCTCCAGAATCTATCATACATATCTACATGTCTACCATTCGTCTATGCTTAGAATATTGCTGCCACATATGGTTCGGTATCCCTACTATTTACCTTAAGCTCCTTGATAAACTCCAAAGAAGAATCAGCAATATTATTGGTCTTGATCTTGTTTTCAGTCACTATCGCACAGCCGTAAGATACCTTTCTGTGTATTTTATATAAATACTTTCATGGTAATTGTTCGGATGAGTTCTTCGCGATGGTACCTAGTCTTTTTGAACTTAAGCGCGGTACTAGACTGGAGTCGAGACCTCATCAAATTTACAGTTGAGATGGCTAAATGTTGTGGCCTTGTTAGGGCAAGAAATAAAGACACAAAGAGAGAAAATGAGTTAAATATATTAACAGAAATAGTAATACAAACATATACACATCCTAGTGTTAAAACAAGAATGTTCGGTCCGATTTTTAGAGTTGATTCCTGAAAAATTCCCTCTCCAAAAGGCAGTACCTGCTCCTACTTATAGTCGGGAGAGTCCATGCATGCGTTGGTAAATTACCATAATACTAAATGTATCCGTAAGTTCTATGATAACAGTTTCTTTTCTCTTCTGGCTCTATGCTTACCAGCCAACTTTAATCTGTAAATTTTAAATGCAATGTCAATCGCTATCTGCTATCCTCCTGATTGACTTGTCTTGACTTGTATCGGTTTTCACCCTGGTCGGGTTGAACCGGCTTCCTCCCGAGCAAGTACAGCATCACGGACCATCGCTGCCCACGCTCGCCGATCCTGAGCCAGGTCACACGAAATGACGAGCTAATTGCGATTCCATCGTCGAAGACCAACTACTTGTGGACCCGATAGTACTGCTAGGTCGTCCTTGATTGTGCTAGCCCACGTCCTCAGCTGCCCACCGAAACGTTTTCGCCAGCCAGGAAGAGAAGGAGGGAGAAGTACATCGCGGTTGAGTTCTCCCTCCGGGCGTCGAGCTGAGTGCCCGAACCATCGGAGACGACACTGGAGCAGGACGGGTGGAAGAGGACTGTGACTCAGGCGACGACGTAGAGTGGCTGTGGGCACACGATCGATTCGGCGGCATCGTAGAATGCAGCGAAGGCAATCGTTGTTGAACAATTCAAGCCTTCATGGGTCAACCGCTCTAAGTGGCCACGCTTCGCAGCCACAGAGAAGCATAGTCCAAACAATAGCCTGATAGATGCGCCCCTTCATAGCCGGGGAAATCTCCCGTCGCCCCGTAGTGACCGCTTGAGACGCACGAATGCAGCTCCTATACGGTGTTCAACATCGGCAGCAGCCTGCCCGGATGGTATAATGGTTGAACCGAGAGACGAAAGACTGCACGTCCTCCAGATTTACGCCGGCCAGCGTCAGTGGTTGCCAGTTGACTGGATAAACCAGGGACGGCATAACTTTGGTCTTCGAGGCATTGATGGTAATACCCACATCCCGTGCTGCAGTTTGCACACGGTTGGGCGCAGCTTGCACATCGTCACAGTTCGATCCGATCAAGACAAGATCTGATCAAGACAATGTCGTCCGCGTAGGCCAGATCAGACACCCTGACATTCCGAGTAGTAGCCCTTGATGAGACGAAGGAGTTTAGCGGGAATGCCATCGGCCTCCATGATACGCCAGAGTAGAATCTCTACCAACGGAGTCGAAAGCAGCCGCAAAGTCGACGAAGCAGAGGACTGTTGGTTGTTGGTATGCCCAAGAGGTTGGTTGTTCGAGGGTGCGCTGCAGACTGAAGATTTGATCAACACAGCCTCTGCCCGGGCGGAAGCCACCCTGAGACGGGAGAGTTCGCAGATCACGGATGCCTTGAAATCTTCGCAGGAGAAGCACTGCAAATACTTTGGCCACCACGTCGATGAGGCTGATTCCTCTGTAATTCGAGCAGATTGGAACGCTCACATAGGACCGGCGGATGAAATGTAAAGGCATGTTCTAGGTCGATTCGCCCTCGGAACACGGTGTGACAATGGCGACCGCCTAGTCCACTTTGCGGTGGCTAATCGTCTTGTGGTGACTAACACTCGTTTCCAGCACCCGCGACAACATCTCGTCACCTGACGCTCCAATGACGGTCGTACATCCAACCAGATTGACTACATACTGGTACGGGTAAGATGGGCAAGCTCTGTACTTGACTCTCGAGCCTATCGGGGTGCAGATACGGGCAGTGCGACTGGATCGGATCATACACTTATCCGCGCAAGCCTCCGTCTGCGACTGCGGGCAAGGAGATCCACCAAGATCCTGAAGCGAATCAACGTCTCTAATCTGAAGCTGAGCGCGGGAGAACTGTTCAGGTTGGAACTTCGTAATCAGTTGTCTCTCCTACAATCAAGCTCAGAGCCTCAACCAGAAATTGAATGGCAGGTTAACAAATCTACCACCGTCGAAGCGGCACACGCCCATCTTGGTGTCACCCATCGCCGATATCCGGACTGGATCAGCGGGGAGAGCCTTCGACTGGTGGAGAAGACGAGGGTAACGCGACTTACAGGAGCTGCAAACTTTCGCGATCTACGGTGCCATGCAACACACTCCATCCGTGCTGACTGAAATGCGCATTGGCACGCCTTCGCCGAAGAGACTGTGCGTGCAGCAGCGTGTGGCGACTCTCACAAACTCTACCAGATGGTGAGGCGAGCGAGTCGCGGAACTACGGGGATGAGTGAGACGCTTCGCTCCCGTGATAGTGCTATTATCGCAGGTCTGGGCGAGCGGCTAAATCGGGGGAAAGAGCACTTTAACGAACTACTTAATCATCCGACTCCAGCGACGGAAGTGGCTTTTGAACCGACCGATGAATAAGACTGCAACACTGCACCCGCCAACGGTAGATGAAACGCGGGATATTCTGCGCCGTCTGCGTAACAACAAGGCTCCTGGTGAAGATGGTATACCTGCGGGAATATATAAACCCGTGTCAGATGCATTCGCCTCGTGGGCGCATCGTGTCTTCTATGCGGTCTGGCTCTCTGAGATCTACCCTGCCGATTGGAGCGAAGCCATCCTACTACCTTTTATCCTCCTGATTATCCTCTCTCCGCTAATTATTAATGTTTCTGATCCTAATTATTCCACACCCTATAACCTCTTGTGTCTTAGTGGCTTTTCTGCCTTCAATGGAGTGAAACCGATTTTTTAAAAAAATGAAGTTGTTCTCGAATCTCTATTCTTCAAGAACGTTGAGAGAAACTTTGATAATAAATGGTCTAGAGCAATGCCAGTCACTTGTGGAGTATCAAAAAACAAAATAAAACTATCCAGTAAAACGAGACAACAGAGAATTCTTTTTGTTTGGCATCGATCTTGACACAGACCAGTGAGTTGTTTGTAGAACCCAAGGGAGGCGATACAACAGTGGAATATTGATCCGGACAGGCGGTGAAGAAGTCATGCAGTTTTACGTTGTGAACCACGGAAACAAAAGTAGAAAAACGATATAAATTTATACAGTAAACATTTCAGATCAGGTGTTCAAGTTATATCAAACGCAGGCTTTTAATATTCATAAAAGATCAACTGGTCCCTGTCTCAAATACCATACACCAGAAATGTAGAGTATAAGGCCATATATTCAACACACGAGAGGTTGCCGTAGTTTACACAGGGTTATATACCGTACCTATGAACATTAATGGGTATGTCCCAATCCTCCTAAATACGTTGGGCATTATTGTAAGTAGGGGTGATATGCTTTCTAAGTAGTCAAACACTAGCAGTGGTTTACCTACTTCGAATCGCTGGCGAATATTGTATTTTGTTGATGTTATAAAGATTACCATTTCATTTTCAACCTCCGTTTGGGTTATTCTTCATTCAGTAGCCTTTTCTAGGTTACAACACTTTTTCCTCATCTTTCATAGTCTTTCGCCATTGTCTCTTTCTTTTCTTCTTCATCTTTTATATTCTTTTGCCATTGTCTCTTTATTCTTCTTCTTCATCATCATGTTTTAATTTCTTTTGCCTTTTGTCTCTTCCTCTATTTTCTTCTTGTTTTATACCGTACCTATGAACACTAATGGCTATGTCTCACTCCTCATAAATACATTGGTCACTATTGAAGTCGGGTTAATATGCTAAGTAGTTCAACAGCAGTGGTTTACATACTTCACGCCACCGGCGAGTATTGTATTTTGTTGATGTTATAAAGATTATCATTTCATTTCCAACCCCCGTTTTGGTTATTTCTCATTCAGTAACCCTTCCTAGGTTACAACACACAGAAGAACAAGTTTTTTTCATTTGATAGAGCTTTGTTGCTTAATTCGATTTAGAATTCAGTGTTAGACTTCTCCTAGAATGTTTACCAATCAAGGCTAAAGAGCAAGATTTACCCTACTATTTAAGCCATAGCTAGAGAAAATTTGCACGAATGTGGTTGTAATGTACTGGATTTCGAACTCTGTTCGTTGAAATTTTCGTTCTGAGTCGCGAGTCGTTACACTACGAGTACGTGTACTAATTTACTCCCTAGGCGTGGGAATGGATTAGGTTGAAGAAATAATATTAGCTTTGTAAAGTCATTTTTTTACATCAGTTTGCAGATCTCCTGATATGCTTATTGGCACTAATCAATGCTGACGCCTGGACGTGCATACGCGCCCGGCCTGCGCAAGACATTCCGTCTGCAGAAGCGAGTCTTCCGGACAGGTAAGGTAATTAGAAGGGACTAGTTTTACACAAGTGTCGTACTGTGCTCTCTATAAATCATCTTTGCCAACCTGTTAAAAGAAAGTTCGGTATTTGGCATGAAATCAAACCTTAATCAGAAGCATATTTAAGCGTATATTGGCACTTATTCCTTAAAAAAATAAGTGCCAACATATCTCCCAGGAGTCACTGCTCATTTAACGAATGAAACTTAAGTTGAAATTCGAACCTTTCACGTTCAGTACACTTAGGCATATGAACCTACTATAATTAATAATAAATATGCCGATCTATATCATATCCATAAAAAATCACAAAAACAAAATACAACATTACAACGAAGCATTCATTGGTTAATAAATCTCCAAGGACATTATTATAGACAATTTACAAATCGCAGCAATGCGACAATTTTGCAATCGCTCTATTTTCATGTAGTTAGTTTTGTGCACTTTTGGGAGAAACGGATCACTGAAGATTTCTTAAGTCTCCCTAAAACTCGCTCGCTGATTGGTCAATGTCAACCAATCAGATCGTCTGCACGCGAAGAATAAATCTTCCCGTGCAGCGATTATGAGCCTATATTTACTTAACTAATTAGTGAGAATATAGCTGCCAAACGAATCCACGACAATTGAAACCATGCGCCAACCTTCTCACTCACACACACCACTCACATGCTAAACATTCCTTATACACTCACATAAACTTTCTTTACAGAGAACATTTATTACAAGAAACTCTCATAAACTTTCTTCCAGTGAACTTTGAAATACAAAAATAACATTTAAAGAGAGCCAAATCTTGTTTTATTCAACCTTTTCTTACTTAAATGCATGCTTTCTTTCACATCGTTGTTTGATGTTGTACATCTTGTTAAATACATATTTTATGTGTAATGATGTCTTTTGCTTATCATTTCCACGTCAGTTTTGTTTCTAATCTAAAGTTAAATTAATGTGGTGAAGTCCGCCACACCCTAATACTTAAGATGCCATTAGATGTGATAGGAAAATGAAATAAAACTGCAGATAGATAAATAATTACCTTATCGTTTAAGCATTTAAAAAGGAAAATATTTAAAAATGAAATACAATAAAAAGAAAAGACTAGAACTTTCAAGAATTAACAAAGTAAATGAATGTCTGAAAAACCGGATGTCAAAATCGCTACAACCGAAAAAAAAGAAAAAAGAAAAAAAAAAAATTCCTAGTGAATAAATAAAAAGCATACAGTAAAAAGGAGAAATATCCACGACATTGAACACGTAAAAAAAAATAATGTTGAACACGCAAATAAATAAAATGTTACAAAATGAAAAAAAAAAACAAAAAATAAATGAAAAGTGCAAACGAGAAATATAAACAATTTGCTGATACCTCTGACGAGTGGCCAGAGTCAATTTTAAAAATGTCAATTGAAAAAATTGAAATATTATATTTATATTAATTCTCTCTCTCTCTCTCTCTATATATATATATATATATATATATATATAAATTTTTTTAAAAATAAACCAATTTTTAGAAAATGAAAAAAATGTCTTTAGATTCAGTAATCCAATCATATCTCAACGATAATGCATAAAAATGAAACAGAAATATATATATTGAATGAAAGATAAAAATTTATTTATATTTTTATTTATATAAAATAAATATTTTTTCAGATAATTTTATTTTAAATATATATATATATATATATATATATATATATATATATATATATAATATGGCAATTGAACACACTGAAACTCTTAGTCAACTGTCTCATCCTTAATGCTAATCGTCAGGCCATCTTTTATATGTCTATCCCTGCTATTGACATTACTTTAAAATCCATAAATATAGTATACTTTAAAACTCTTCGATATATTTATTATATAAGAAAATTGCTGATACCCACTGAAGATAAATGGATAGATATAAAGACGAAATTCATTTAAATCAAATATATTTTCAACATCAAAATCATTTTGACAAACATTTACATATAAAAAAAAGATTTAAGAATATTTATTTACAATTTCAAAGAACAAGTTTCATCATATTGCTATGATTTTTGGCTTAAATTTGTTTTTTGGTTCATCTGACTTTATTTTTTCACATCATACCCTAAATAAAAGATGGATGTACCTCCTGATGCCCTTAAAAACATTATATTTAATTTATATAATAGTATTGTATTGCTATTATTCTATAATATATATATATATATATATATATATATATATATATATATATATATATATATATATCAGGATAAATTTAACGAATGGAAGGGAAAAATAAATATGAATTTTAAAGTATGCTAATTAATATATATATTTCTTTGTTTATACGTTATTTTATTGATAAAATTTATTTAATAAGTAAATGATGTTTTTAATTAAATACTATTAATTGTATTTATTTTTTCTGAATATCCGAAAATTTCGATAGATAAAAATAGTTCAGTCCCCAACAGGAATCGAAAATTAATCCTATACAGAAACCATCATTTGATCTGATTTTTTTATTACCATTTAGCTATTATGGAAATTTAATCTGGTTAACAAAATTTTATAGCAACTCATATTTATGTAAAGAATGTAATTCTTGAATTTGATTTCAGTTGCCGGACATTTTTGTTGTATTTATTTTCTTTGTTTCAAAAAATATTTACTACTGTTTATTATAAAAAAAATAATTTAAATATATTTCTATCTATAAAAATAACGTATAAACAAAAATATATTAAAATAATTATCGAACTTACTCCATTTTTTGAACACAAAAACACATATATATATATATATATATATATATATATATATATATATATATATATATATATATATAAAATGAAATCCATCTAGTAAGTATAATATAAATCAATGTTCTTAAATATTTTTTTTTTATAAAATAAATAATAAAAATGAGAATATTTTTTTTAAATCAATTTTAGTTAAATAAAAAAAATTCTAATCTGAACACCCTGAAAATTTAAATAACATTAATAAATAAAAAAAAAATGTCATCAAAATTTTTTGCCGTAAACAATAAATTTAAAAAATCCAGACGACATGCATTCAACGGATGTCCGTTTTCATTAAAAATACATCCCCATACCCCTAACCTAAAATGTAGCAAATAATATATACAATGATACAGACATAATAAAACCCAGACAACCCTTGTCCAATTGAAGTAATTTATCTGTAACCATGGAAACAGGATTTTTTGCTGTGTCTTTAAAACCATAAAATTTTCAAAAAAATATAAAAATTTTACTTGAGGGTGAAATGGAACTAATGTCTTTAATTTAATTGCAAAATTAAATTCATATATTTTTTATATTTTAACCATTTTTTGATATATATATAACTATATATATAAAAAATAATTATAAATAATATATATATATATATATATATATATATATATATATATATATATTCATGAATTATTCACACAAAAAAAAAAATGCAAAGGTTAATGATTTAATTGGCGAGAAATCCATCGTCGCAAACAATTCAAATAATATACAAAAACCCCCGAATCCGTTATGAATGAAAAAGATCCTTGTTTCTATAAATTTCTGCCGTATTAGTTCTTATTTTTACTACAAACTTTCGTCTGTTCCTACAGACATCTTCAGGTATGGAATAGATGTTGTTCTTGTTTTTTCTCTTAGTAATAAGAGGACAACGAAAATATATGTATTGTTGTATCCGAAAATGCTATTGAAATGAGTTATTGTTTTTGGAGCGCGCAGTAGCAACGCTGAGTTTGATTTTAAATTTTTTTAAAGTTGTGCGTTCATGTACAAATATGGTGATATACGAATTTTTTACTGGTAAATTTTCTGTCAAAGTGGCATGAACTATATTGTTCAATAATTACAGTAATGTCGCACTTATTATCCAAAAGTCGCATATGGATCATATATTTTAATTATAATAAACGTGCAATCAATTTACAAATTCATGAATTATTCACACAAAAAACAAATGCAAAGGTTAATGATTTAATTGGCGAGAAATCCATCGTCGCAAACAATTCAAATAATATACAAAAATCTCCAGATCCGTTATGAATGAAATGATCCTTGTTTCTATAAATTTCTGCCATATTAGTTCTTATTTTTACTACAAGCTTTCGTCTGTTCCTACAAACATCTTCAGGTATGGAATATATATATATATATATATATATATATATATATATATATATATATATATAACGATGTATAATTTTATATATCAACAGTATTTAGAAATATTCTTCTCTTACTGATAGATTTTTTTCACTTCTGTGGCAGTGGAGACTTTTGGGATGATTGGCCTCGTTCGATGGCGTTCCATCGGAGGATTATATTATATATATCGATTATTACGATACATCGAGAAAACGAAGTGGCTTTGCAGCGTGTCTCACTGGCGATCGGTCCGAAAAAATACGTTCGCCAATTGCGACTAAAGAGGAGGGAAAAAAAAACATTTTGTTTATAGTTACTTTGTTCAATTTTTTTTCAATAAATAAATTTTTATATTTATAACATAATGACTATTGGAAAAAAAAGGTTTTTGTGACGTGTCTCATCGGTTGAAACTAACTAAACGTCTGACCATGTTCGTCACTGTATGAACTGACGTCACTAAGAAGATGTCATCGTTTTAATCATCTATCAGCCAAACTAATATATTACAGCCTTTTTCAAATACCCTGTAGGACAGCAGATATAAATGTTATCTCGCTGCCGAAAAATTTCGGCTCATTGATCGCGCATACGCGTGTGACAATGTGTCGCCCCCGTATTCTGGGGTGAAACGAATGGTGTTTCTAACGCTGCTGGCCACGGCCCGAATGGTGATTTGGACGACGCGATAGGAGGAAGTCTTGACAATCTTCTTTCTCATCAGGATCTGATTCGATTCTTTGAACATCAGCTCAAGATGAAGATAAGAACTGCTAGAAAACGCTTGCATTCGACAGTCTTCAGCGAAAGGTGGGTGAAAGAGGTGAGCTTGGTTCATTTGAACGGGGCTAGCGTTGATTTTCTCTTTTAGGTCAACCTACGTCACATCTGGGCGGTTTCCTGCGAAGCCCTCCCCTTGGTTAGGTTAGACAAGCCTTAGTGTACCTAGTTAATGTGAGTAAGTGTTGTTCCTGGCCTGTTCCCGCCTGCCTCTTTGGTTATGATTGTTGGCCTGCCCTTTTTCATCTCGACTGGGTCAACTTTATATTTTCCCATGCACATATTATTTTTTATCCTTTTCCCACACTCGTAGTGAGAGAGCTTCTTGATTTTGTCCCATGGTCAGAATACAAAAATTATCTCCTTCTTAAGGGTTAGACGAGCCCTACTAACATCAGTTATGTTTAATTTGATTTGTGTTAATATTTCAGTTTGTTACTAGGTTCCCATAGGTCCCTGCCTAGAGAGGATGTGGTATTATGGTGCATGGAGGATTGATTGTTGATGGACGAGTTCTTGTGGTGAATGGGTAAATTGTAGTGATCGTGAATCGGATTAGGTAGATATGATAGTTAATGTTGACCAGCCTAAACCCCACCCCATTTATTTGTTGCATAATAAATATCTAGAAATTTGTCGCCATATTTATTACAACGTTTCGGCCGGTGTACGCTCCGGCCTTCTTCAGGTGGTTGGAATGTCGAATGTTTATTTCACCCACTGTTCTAGTTCTACGTGCCATGTTTGATGGATGTCAGTTATCAGTTATCTCCTGTTAATTTCCCTCTGAAAGTTCTCCACTGCCTTAACCAGTTTGCATTCACACTCTTTGGGTCCTGTCACTGGATCTAACCAACGCCTTTATCCACTGTGCCATGTGTCCTTGAGGACATCTGGGTATGAATTTCTGGGTATTATAAACCTAGTGTCTTCAGCAACCATTTTTACCAGTGCTCATATTGCAACTTTGTTGTTATCATTGCTTTTCTCTGGCACTCCTTAAAATAGGATAAAGAAATTTAATATGATTCTTCTAAACACAAATGACACAATCATCAACATGTGAAAATATCGTAAATAACCAAACTAATTATTGTTATATAGTTTGGCGCAAATCCTTCAAAATACTCAATTCTTTACTAATCTGTGATTTCATCATTGGATTTAATGTTAGGATCAATGAGAATTTCGGCTTGTGTTAATGATACTATCTTCTTTTTTTTGTAAACGACTTAATCATTATGCAACATTTTATATTTATTCCATGAATTCTTCCCACATGCACAACTGGGCAAGCGTCGGTCTTTGTCGCCGTCAAAGGGGCGCCGCAGAAAATTCTTCATTCTGAAGCTATCTGTAAGCACGTGCCAGCCTGCGGAGGATCCAGTGAAAATTGAAATACTAGTTAAGAGAAGATTGACGCTAATTACATTAAGCACTCTAACTGGCCTAGTACTTTGCACATTTGAAATCCACACTATTAATTAGACATTGAAATCGACTAAACTCTGCTTGGCCATTTAAATATATTTTCTGGCACGACTTCTCCCCTCATACACACATTCACACACACACACATTCACACACACACACACACATATACACAAACATATATATATATATATACATATATATATATATGTATACATATATATATATATATATACACATACATATATATATATATATATATATATATATATATGTATATACACACACACAGTACATTTCAATACTTTGAGGGTACTATTGGTAACTTTTTAAATTAGCCAATAATAGTTGCTTTTTACTTTAAATAAGAGAAAATTATACATGAGTAAAAAAAGAGAAAGATATGATTTTTTATTCTAAATTTTATTATGACAAAAAGGAAATGTATTTTATTATTAAATTTTGCTCTCGTCAAAATATCCTCCTTCAGTCTTGATTACTACGGCACAAATTTTGGCATTTGTTACAAAAATTACTCAAAGCACAAAATTTGATACTAGATTCCATTCTATTCATTTTTCAGTGACTCTCAGAGTCAGTCTTTGGATGGAAAGGTTTCACTCTTCTGACAAGTTCATACCATGTTAATTCTGTGTGAGGATGGCTTCAAACTTTTATACAGTACTGTTTCCTCCTCCTCCTCCTCCTTCCCCTCCTCCTCCTCCTCCCCTTCTCCTCCTCCTCCTCCTTCTTCTTCTTCTTCTTCTTCTGTGAAACGCCCTGTCGCCTGAGGTTTCGGAATACGCCGATGGTGCCTCTGCAGAGAAATAACCCCAACGAATGTGGCCGTGAGTGGCGACCACTAATGCTTGGGGACGGGATCCTAGTGGTTGAGGATTTCAGCGGTCAGGCTCAGGTACTACCGATCCCCAACACACCTCTTTGGCCCTTACCTGGAGTAGAAGGGCGGTCGGAGAGGCCTGATCCAATCAATCGGCTTGTCAGGTCATGCTCTAACACCTATAACGATACCAAATTGAGTACTCTAGGGAAACTTTATCCAAATGAACTATTGGATGAATAACAACCCAACCTAATGTATAAGCGTTAGAAGGCGCTGGCTGAGCGTCAGTCGGTTCATAGAGACATTGACGGTTGAACATAACTGTTAATCCATCAATTTGTTCACTGAAAAGTTGGGTAGGGCAACAAATATGGTGACAGCTGCTCCAGGTCTCTCACCAATACTAGTTGGTCTAGCCCTGACCTGTCAAGGCGATTGGATTTTCCCCTTGATATGTCTGGGGAAAGTTGGGCTTCGAGGTAGGTGGGGAGCACAGGCAGTGAAATTTAATTCATATAAATTATGAATCAAAATAAAAAAAAAACAAGTGATACTTTTCGGACTCACATATTGAAAAAGAATCTAATATGGATTACCCAAGATTTTTGTACTCGAGTCTTTGGACGAAACAACTTTTTCGAGACTGTCACTTTTCTTAATTGGGAAAGAATTGTCAAGTCGGATTAATCCGAAATCACTTAGAAAGATGAGAGACGGTAATTTGACGGCGAAGGTTGAAACCAGAAACACGGGAAAATAAAGACCTTTCATAATGGGAATATTAAAACTTTACCTCACACAACTTTGAATGCATCAAAGAAAGAGATTAGAAGTAAAGACATCTCCGCCTATACCAGAAGAAATTTCATCTGTCTTGGGTAGCCAGGGAATCTCTGATTACTGAAAAATTTAGTCATCACAGAGATAGCTGTAGGGGTCGACCTACATGCGCAAAATATGGCCAAAAAGACTCTGATCCAAGTAAAGGTGAGTGCCAGGAATAGATTATATGCGAAGATTGCCAGGGAAAACATCCAGCTTACTCTTGAACTTATGGGTAATGAAAGAAAGAAAAAGAGACTACAGAAGTGAAATATAAAAGGAATATTTACTTTAAAGAAGCAAATTAGTAGTTGAAGGAGAAATGTGGGGCCTTTCCTACGCAAGAATAGTGGATAGGACAGGTCCAAATAACTCCAATCAGTATAGGGAATCGGCCTATCTATCTATCTATCTATCTATGTATTTATCTATCTATCTATCTATCTATCTATCTATACATATATATATATATATATATATATATATATATAT
This sequence comes from Acanthosepion pharaonis, assembly GCA_903632075.3. Classification (NCBI taxonomy): domain Eukaryota; kingdom Metazoa; phylum Mollusca; class Cephalopoda; order Sepiida; family Sepiidae; genus Acanthosepion; species Acanthosepion pharaonis. Next base: position 338,266 of record CAHIKZ030001474.1, on the reverse strand, counting down.
ATATAATACTATTAATGAATATTTGTTTATCTATATGTCCTTCATTTCACTACTTATCTAGATTTGTCTATTATTATAGTCTGCACCTATCTATCTATCTATCTATCTATCTATCTATCTATCTATCTATCTATTTAAGCCTGTTCATGTTTATATAAATGTGTCTCACTGGGTTCATGTCTGTCTTCTTCTCTATATATGTTTGAGTCGGTTCATATCTATTACTGTAATTTTATATATATGTATGTAGACAGACAGAAATGAGTAGACTTACAGAGACAAACAGTAAACGGCTGATTATCTATCTATCTATCTATCTATCTATCTATCTATCTATCTATCTATCTATCTATCTCAGCCTGTTCACATCTATCTATCTATCTATCTATCTCAGTCTGTTCACATCTATCTATCTATCTATCTATCTATCTATCTATCTATCTCAGTCTTTTCATATCTATCTATCTATCTATCTATCTATCTCAGTCTGTTCATATCTATCTATCTATCTATCTATCTATCTAATACTATTAATAAATATTTGTTTATATATATATGTCCTTCATTTCACTACTTATCTAGTTTTGTCTATTATCATAGTCTACGCCTATCTATCTATCTATCTATCATTCAAAAAGAATGAAAACACCTAAATAAACGCTGTAAATGCCTAAAGCCCAAGTCTTTTCGAGAAATTGAAAGAGATAAAAGTAGATAACCAAAACCCACAAACACCTAAAACTTCTAAATTAAAAACTAATAAACCATAAACACAAGAATACAAGTATGTATAAAATCATACAATGGAACTGCCGTGGAATGAGGTCAAACATTAACGAGCTGCTCCTGTAGTCTCCGGCAGTTATCTGCTTTCAGGAAACCTTTCTTAAGAGGGATGATGAAATAAATATTATCGTATGATAGTTTGATAAATAGCTGTTAGTTTTCGGCTAAAATTCGGATAATATTCGTTACCCGTCCTATTTTCTCTTCTATTCGTAAGGACGTCCCCACCCCCATCCATCATGTTTAGTCATTTATCAATATAACTGTATTTGTGGACTCGACTACATAGGGAGGACGTCCCAACGTTTCAATTTGAGAATAAAACAACACTTACCACCCAGGATTTTGAATCCGGATGCCAGGAAAATACAACTAATCAATACATCTGGCTCTGCTATTGCTGAGCATGAAATAAATAGCAGGAATTGTATGGTTGATTGTTGTGGTGAGTGTTTTTGATTTTATCTAGGTCCCACTCCTCATATCACCTCAAGGTTCTAGAGTCCTTGTATATCAGATCCCTTGAGCCTTCCCTTTGTAAACAGAGGTAATGCTTACTAGCTCTGAATGTTATTGGACTCTAGTTTTCTTGAAATTCATATTTACATTTTTCTCTTCCATTCGTTAATTTAATTTAGACAACATATATATATATATATATATATATATATATATATATATATATATATATATATATATATCCCAGAAAATAAACTTGATAAGGCTGGGACGAAACCGTTTGTTCTTTTTTAGCTTTTTAAAATGTCATATAAATTTTGCCTTTTCCTAGCTATCGTTAAATTTTGTACCACAAAAAAATTATTTAATTATTATAGAATACCAGCAATACAATACAATTATATAAATGACACTTGTCTTCGGGCATCAGGACGTACATCCATCTTAGTCAGGAATGATGTTCCACAAAGTCGGATGAACCTAAAAACAAAATTACAGGCAATAGCTGTAGAAGTAACGCTATACAGACCAATTAACATCTGTTCGGTGTACATCCCACCATATAAAGAGATAACTGAAACCGAATTGCAGGAAATTATATGGCGACACCCTGCTCCCTTTATGCTGCTAGGGTATTTTAATTGTCCCAGCACCATATTGGGGGTGAAAAATACAAACCAGAAATGAAAGAGTATGGAATCTGTTATAAATAACAATGATTTGTCTATCTGTAACGATAAATCCCCAACTAATATATATCCATTGTCTGACAATTACTCTGCAATCGATTTATCTTTCTGCGATCTATCTATCTTTATGGATTTTTCCTCGAAGGTACTGATGGACACATGCAGTAGAGATCATTTTCCTGAAAGGTACTGATGGACACGTGCGGTAGCGATCATTTTCCTGGAAGGTACTGATGGATACATGAGGTAGAGATCATTTTCCTCGAAGGTACTGATGGATACATGTGGTAGAGATCATTTTCCTCGAAGGTACTGATGGATACATGAGGTAGAGATCATTTTCCTCGAAGGGACTGTGGAGACATGTGGTAGAGATCATTTTCCAACTGGTCTGAAAAAGTCAGAGCAAAGTGGCAAAAATCTCCAATGTTGGAAATTAAGCAAAACAAACTGGGAGGAATTTCAAAAGCTATGTTCTGAAAAGGTAGGAGGAATATGCATCAAGGGCATAACGCAGTTTTCAGAAATCCTGCTCTCTATAGAAATGAATCCCAAACGATAAAATAAAAAAAAAAATAGTAACAGACCTTGATTTAATGAAGAGTGTAAAAAGGCTCTGTCTATATTTCTGAGATGAGGTATTATGTACATTATTTACATTGCTCGGACAATTGTCCTCATCTTTGTCGCCATATTTATTACAACGTTTCGGCCTTTCAGTATCTGTCTATATTTCTGAGATAAGGTATTATGTACATTATTTACATTGCTCGGACAATTGTCCTCATCTTTGTCGCCATATTTATTACAACGTTTCGGCCTTTCAGTATCTGTCTATATTTCTGAGATGAGGTATTATGTACACTATTTGCGTTATTCGGACTATTGTCCTTATCTTTGTCGCCATATTTATTACAACGTTTCGGCCTTTAAGTATCTGTCTATATTTCTAAGATGAGGTATTATGTACACTCGTACGTTGCTCGGACTATCATCCTTATCTTCGTTGCTATGATTATCACAACGTTAACCTGGTATTAAACTCACACACTTTGTGACACATGGCACAGTGGATAAAGGCGTTAGTTAGATCCAATGACAGGACCCAAAGAGTGTGAGTTCAATATCCGGTTAAGGCAGTTGAGAACTTGGAGAGGGGAATTAACAGAAGATAACTGATAACTGACATCAGTTACACATGGCACGTGGAACTAGAACAGTCTACCCCAGTGTTGTGGAGTGGTTTCACAGTGGAGGTTTGTATTTGTACTAAGTCGGTTCTAAAATAGGTTCGACGTACAAAACGTTAGGAACTTGATATAATAGGTAATGACGCAGAGAAATCTAGTGGTGGTTGCTGATACTTTAGTATCCGACTAACGGTTGTCCGGTATCGACTGACTGACCGAATCACTGACGGACAGAATCAACAATTTGTTAACTCTAAACAAAAAGTTGAATAACAAAAACAATGAACTTTAAATCCAATAATGCCGAGAGCTGTAACCTTCCATTTGCAATAGAGGAATTGAATGAATCTTTAAAGAAAACCCATAGTACAGCTGTGGGAACAGACAATATATAATTATCAATTCCTAAATTAGCTGCCAAACAAATTGCTGCAAATTTAGCTTAAACTGTTTAATAATATACAGACAAGTGCCCACTTCCCAGATTTGTGGTGATAGTCTTTCATCTTTCCTATTCCAAAACTTCTGAAGGATGAATCATGATATAATGAATATGCATACACCTGGGCTCCCCCTCACAGTAATATGCTTGGCTGGTGTCAGCCATAAATACAGACTGATATGGAGGTACATGACCTACGCCTATGGCCTACGCCTATTGTCTACGCCTATTGCCTACGCCTATTGACTAAGCATATTGCCTACGACTACGACGATTACGGCTACCTGCTAGATTGTCCTAACCGGTTACGGTAGCCAAAACCACTTAGCTACTTCGAACTAAGATGTCCTTTTCCGGAACATATCAAATTAGAACCTGGAGATTACAGGCCAATAGTTGTCTGTGAAAAACCATGAAAAAAATGGTCAACAGCAGATTGACTTGGTATTTAGAAAATAAAGGCCTAATCAGTGACTACCAATGGAAACCATTCAGGAAAAAACAGAAATACAATGGATCACTTAAAGCAGTTAGAGACTTTGTGAGGATAGCATTTTTTTTTTCAGAAGGAACATTTCACGGCGATCTTTTTCGACTTAGAAAAAGCCTATGATACAACATGGAAGTTCAGCATATTAAAAGATCTAAATAAAACGGGCCTAAGAGAGAAACCGACAGAATTCATAGGGAACTTCCTAAAAAATCGAAATTTTCAAGTCCGGATAGGAAGTACACACTGGGAGATACAAGAACAAGAGGAAGGAATTCCATATGGAAGAATTCTATCAGTGACGCATTTTGCGTTAAAATCAATTCCATAATTAAATCTCTAGGCCAAATAGTTAAATGCTCCATCTATATTCATGATTTCTTAATCATGTACAAACCTCAACATATGAATACAATAGAAAGGTAACTTCAGCAAAACTTAAATAAAATAAAGAAATGGGCCGTGGAAAATGGGTTTACGTTTTCTAAAACGAAAACTAAATATACACATTTCTACAAATTACATGATGATCCACATTAGATGAAGCAGAAATTTCAGTAGTCGAACAGCACAATTTCCAAGGGGTAATCTTTGATACGAAACTAACTTTTATCCCTCATCTGACGTATTTGAAAACAAAATGTATCAAAGTCCTAAACTTCTGCGTGGAGTGGCTCATACTGAATGGGGAGCTGATCGGTAAACTCTGATCAAACTATTTAGATCAATATTCCATTCCAAAGTAGATTATGCTAATTTTATATATGGAGGAACCAGAAAGTGGTACATGGAAATCTTCGATGCCACTTACCATCAAGGGCTCAGATTAGTGCCAGGGGCTTTTAGAACATGCTCGGAGGAGAGCTTATATACAGAAGCTGGTGAGACCTCTCCACATCTACCACTTATTAAACTGGCATTGCGGTATTATGTAAAAATTAAATCATGCCCAACAAATCCAGCTTATAGAGCTACATTTGATTCAAAATATTGCGATTAATTCCGTCATACAGAAAATGCCATACAACTATATGGACTTAGGATGAAAATCCATTGCTGAAGAATTAGTTACTTCATTATCAAATGTACAAGAAACAACAGTATCCAGTATTTTACTATGAACAATTAAAGACCCTCAAGTCATTCTTGAAATACATGATTTTCCAAAGGGAAAAAAACTCACCCTCTGACATTTCTGGACAGATTCTAGGAAATACTGGAAATTTCCATGACTATTCAACAATCTATAGAGACGGGTCAAATAGTGGGGAGAAAATAGGGTGTGCAGAGGTAAACCCCAAAATTACCAAAAAGAAACGCCCCACCCAAGGAAGTTCGATTTTACTGGAGAGGCGTAGGCAATCGATTTAACTTCAGAAGTTATTTCGGAAACCAAACTAAAGAACTTCCTAATTCTTTCAGACTCACTGTCTTATCAGATTTAGAGGGGAACATATCCAACAATCCAATGATCAGGAAAATAGTGGATAAAATCAACACAATGAACGAAAAGAAAAATATAATATCATATTGGATCCGTAGCCACATGGAAATAAAAGGTAACTGTAGAGCTGACCTTGCAGCCAAATTAGTTTTGGATATGAATGTGAATACAAAGATCAAGGTACCATATACAGAGTTTAAGGAGGACATAAATATATTTTTAAAAATGGCATGAGTACTGGGATGATTATCCATATATAATAAACTCTATGCAATCCAGCCCAAGCTGGGAGTAAATAATACATCATTCACGAAGTCAGGAAAAGAGGAGACAGTAAAGGCCCGTTTACGCATTGGCCATACAAGAATGGCACATTCTTTCCTACTAACTACGGACGTTTAACCAGTGTGCCTCGAATGTAAAACCGTATTCTCCATTAAGCATAGTTTGATAGGGTTTCCCGCGATCTCAAGACAGCAATTTTTGAAATACTGATAGCATGTTTGATCTGTTCGAGAAGGTAAATGTGGATGACATACTATCATTTCTAAAAAAAACGATCGGCCTCTACATGAAAATATAAATCAGGAGAGAATAACGAAAAAAGAAAAATATCTACGAAGCAAGACTATTGACAAAAAAAACCCCTATCCGCACAAAAAAATTAGGAAACAGTATATGTAGTTCGGTTTGGCTTGTTTTACGGTATATCAATCTCAATGGGTTATTTAATGCCGACAAATTTTTTATTTAATTTCTTTCAAAATAATCTATAGTTGGTAATATCTTTTTTTCCCCAAAAATATATTGCTGATAATAATATTTACAAAGTATTTCTGGTATGTACTAAAACCCACCTTTACACTTTCATAGTGATTTGACCCTATTTGCCCATAGCCGGGACTCTATCAGGTGCTAAAAACCCCGGGTCGGGGTGTTCCTTGGAACAAAAGCAATTAAGAGGAAATAAGATATGTAGAGAATAAATATTGCCCGAAAGTCTTTATTGAAGGAAAAAATAATACCAGCAATGTAATTGTCTCTGGATACAAACCCTCTTTGCAAAAGTGTTAATGAAACTTGAGTTATAAAAGGGATTTTGCTAAAAAGAATATTTTTATTCATATATATATATATATATATATATATATATATATTATATAAGGCAGGATGTGTGTGTGTGTGTGTGTGTGTGTGTGTTTGGACGAATGCACCGCCGCAATTTTCGACGGATTTGCACCAAAATTTACATGCACGTGCTCCAAGTTAGCGGAAAGGCCAAGACCGACATTGCATTTCCCAACTCCCATCAATAGTGGAAATAATCGATTTTTTCATGCTTCTACGGCAGTTTTCATGTAGTTTGCGGCCATTTTCTACTGGCCAGAGCGAGAGCCTATATCTGGCTGCCAAGAATAGGCAGGAAGATTCTATTGGCCAGCGGGAGAGCCAACAGCTGATTGACACGAATGTTGAACAGAATGCTAGCATGCAAAAAAATCGATAGCTGCATTCGTCACAAGTGGGAAAAATTTAAATCTGCATGGCACTTTACTCCAATTGGCTCATTCGCTTGCTTAAACTCATCGTTGATTCTGATTCCGCAGAACTGGGTTGGGTGTGAACAAGTATTTGTTCTTTTTTCATTCTGTTTTTCCAGTTACGAGTCCTTTTTTAAAGCTGATCGTTGTGTGTTCATTTTATTTAGTTCTCTTTTCGTAACAGATTTAATGTTTAGTATAGAGCTTAGAAAAAATCGCAGTTTGAGATAGGCAAGAAGTAAGGCATATAGCAACATCAACACGGCAAAGGGCACTCCTTTAAAGGCAAGGTAGGGCAAAAATATTTTAAGTCAAGTGATAGTGATTGCTGTATGAGTCATACGATTTTTGCATCAAGCACGGGCAACGCCGAGCCATGCTGCTAGTATATATATATATATATATATATATATATATATATATATATATATGTGTGTGTGTGTGTGTGTGTGTGTGTGTGTGTGTGTGTGTGTGAATGATACAATTTTGGGGGTAAAATCATTATAGTAATTCATCGAGTCTAGAAGAATCTTCAACAGAATGCAGAAACACTGGACAGCTGTTTCGTCCTATCAACAATGCGCATCCACTACCGAGAATCGAACCCGGACCGTTACAATACAATATCATACCACTGGACCATCGGGCCTCGGTGACGAAGAAAAAACTGACTAGACTTCGATTTAGGGAAACTATACACAAATTCCGTGGTGATGCTCATCCAAGTATTCAAACCCAACGGGTTGTGCCCCCAAAGCAATGTCTTCCTTCCCCTTAGCTGCTCCATCGCAGAGCATTAGCTGGGTCAAGCAAGGATATACAAGTGATAGAACTTTTGCTCTGCGATCGAGCGGCCAAGCAGTATAACATGCCCTTTCCAAATTTCTGGCGGAATGAATTGCTTCATGGTGCTCTTTTTCTCACAGACATTTCCAGCTCACCCTACTATACTCTGCAGTCGACAAACCCAAAAGCAAACAACGCGCATGCGCTATTAAAAATATAACATAATAAAATCAGGTTCGGTACTCCGAATGAGTTGAGTGTGGAGTTGCGAGCGAATTTCTGAGCACAGCAGTCACCCTTATCTGCTGTAGATATCAGAACTTCAAATCTTTGGAGAGATAAGGGACTGAGGATTAGCTGTTGTTCAGCATACTATATAACCGCCTGTAATCTCTAGAACAAACCTGTTTGATTCTATCAGCAAACAATACCTTCGCTTTTTTGAGGACACGCTTGGACTCATTACGAGCAGTGACAAAGAGACGTCTGTTACAGTCCGACTTGTCGCTCTGGTACAGAGATTCTTGTGGGTTATATCGGCTGAACATGCAGGTGAGAACCAAGGAGAGGATCATAGTTTCACTTGATATTTCCGTGCCTCAGTGAAAACTTTGATGCCAACCTTAACCCAGGAGGCGTCCTCAGTAGCATATTTTTAACAGGATTATTAAAAAAAATTCACTCCAAGTGATATCGGGAAGGAAGTCACGGAACAAGTCACAATCAGCGCGTTCATAATAGAAATACATTCCGCTAGTCGGAGGTTGATGGCAGAGTGGAAAGTGATATGTACAGATCCGCATGGTCGGAGTTGCCAAAAGGGCAGACCTGCAGAGTACGTCATGAGTACAGGAAGAAGAGATCAAGAATAAAAGCGTATCCGTCAGGATTACTGGGGAAAATGTATGAGGAAGTCCACCACTTAGGTGTGAGATTGATTAATAAAGAAGTTCAGGATTGACAGCAAGATCAGTGACAGAATGATTAAAACCACCATTCATGGTGGTCACTGGCTCCGCCCATCACAAAGATATTTGTAAACGCCTGCAGAGAGAGGGTCTCATCTATCTGACTGAATTTATTAGAGAAAGATGGGAGGACATGTAAGAATGATTTTTAGACTCAGCTGAAAGTTCCAGTGAGAGATGTTCCAGAACATAAACACCCAGGTCATGCTGTGGATACTGGATAAAGAGAGGAAGATAACCAGGAATCGAGAATTCAGAGGAAAGGATTGAAGAATTATAATTAGTTTCGCAGAGTGCTACGATGTCGGGAGAGTGTTTGAAGAGGAACGATTCCACACTGCATAAGTTGGTACGAATATCATGAATGTTGGAAAGAAAATGGTTTAGGGAGCTTAGGTGTCTTTTTGTCGATGTGGTTCAGTTTTATCTTGTTGATTGCTTAACGTCATGGTGTGTTATTCAGAAAAGGAAAATTGCAAAAATAGTATTAGTTGTCGGTCGGCTAAGGTAACATGTGCGATCTGAGAGTTGGCAAAGACTGCAGCATAGTGAGGTCACGGGGTTGGTCACCGGAAGTGCTTGCAGGGATACCTTTCCATGCGCGATATGGCAATGCATTAGCCCCGATATTATGCGACTGTTTGTCAGAGCAGCCTTTCTAGACGCAACCGAAGATTTCGGGCTGATAAATACAAGTCGAGATGCAGCAACTAGAAAACTACAAACCCGGTACACTCACTATGAACTGATATAGACACCATCCACTCATATCATCAAGATTTCATGACAGCCACCACAATAAAGGCCTAAAACGAATTCAGGAACTCCTCCCTGAACAGGAATCAAGGGATGAACCTTGACTCCTGTTCAACATTAGGGGAGGTGTATAGACCGGTCGATAGGAAGAGCGATCTATCTTGTAACTTAGCATAAGTCGAAATATCCATTAAAATTTAAACTAAAACTAAAAATGTCAGATATCTCTGAAAACCGTCCAAGGAATCCTGGATTCACCTTTCCAAGGTAAGTTTCTTCTTAGTATCTCTTCCACACGGCTTATCTTAGAATACCTACTGTCCGCATACAGGATATCTAAACACGGGCATGTTAAATTTATTTCTGACATTCTAGGCTATTTTGGAACTTTTAGGTGAGGGGTTATGACAAAAATCTATCCCCAGATTCGTGGAATAGTACAATGCTCTGCTTTTTCAATAATAGCAGAGTAAAAAAAAAATAGGATGTCAGTTACATTCAAATGAATAAAATATTTACAGAATTTTTGTTGTGTAGATATATTTTTGCAATACTTAAAATCCTCCATCAGCCACCAAAATTTCCAATCTCACATCATTTTTCTGGTTAACTGCTCATCACCTACCCAACAGTTGAAATCGCCCACTGGTGAGCGATATCTCCCAGTTTATAAACTATGTTATAACTCAACCAACACCTCATAAAGAAATTAATAAAATAAAAGAAAGTTTATTGCTGGTCCCAAGTGAAGGACATGTTGATTAATAAGTTAATTTCGTCATATGTAAACCCTCAATTATTTTTTGTCGAATAAAATTATTATAGGACAAAATTCAACAGTTAAAAAATTCTTCTTCGTTTTTCTTATTATTTTCAATGAAATTTGACGGTTTGTTACATTTTTGCACAGCGTTTTCGATGCTGGCGTTTTCGCATGGCCGTCTGGGCGCCACCTTATTTGGCGCCAGACTTTTTAGTGTGGAGCCGTGTTTTGCCCCCTTTTTTTCCACGACGCCACAATTTCAATTCACTGTCATCTTTGCACAAGTGTTTCTTCTTATGCCATATATTTATATTTTTTAAACTAAATACCATCGTTTTATCCATGATGATGCCTGAGGTGCTATTAAGGCAAAGAGTTGCTCATAATGGATTTCTCTACGTGTTAGACACTAAAAAAAGAAAAACTAATAGCTAGTTGAAATTATTGTGTGGTATAAAACCGGTCCAAATGACTGGACCTAAACGTCTCATTCTGATTATTTCATGAATAGAACATAATGGTATCACTTTAAATCTAATCCGGGATTCTTTTCATCGTATAATATATCATGTCATTAACCATTTCACCCCAAGGAAGGCGGGAGTTCCACTAGCATGCAAGGGCTTCCAGAGCGTCGGAGCAAGATGCGTGATAGGGGAAAGGATGAAGAGAGGGACGGGGAATAGATCAAGGCATCTGAAGATATCGATTGATATTGCATTTGCAAAATTAAGGATTGTAAAAATCAGGGAAGCAAGTAAGAGAAAAGGAGTTCCACAGACGAGAAGTGCGAGACATGAAGTAGAAGCGACGGCTACATTTAACAATTCCTACAGTGAAAGGGTTGGACTGAGATGCCAACCTTGTAGCACGCTTAAATTCATGCAGTTTGGGAACCAGCGAAAGTAGATCGTCGGAGCAGTTAGTGTGAAAGTATTTGTAGAAAAGACAGAGGGAAGCGACGACAAGTCTGTAAGAAAGTAACTGTAGACGAAATGCCAGATCAGGACCTATCACATTGCATATCCGTCTCTGAACATCGGGGGCACCAGACCATATATGGCAGCAGTATTGCATGCAAGGGCGAATGGTTGGTTTATAGATTGGAAGGATGGACTCGAGCGAGAAAAACATTCTGGCGCGATACATAAAACCAATTTTCCTTGCGGTAGATGAAGCTATTGATTCAATGTATTTATTCCATCTCAGGTCAGCAGACAGTGTGAGACCATCAGTTGTTTTGTACCTTTACAGATTCCTTTATTGCCTTTTATAATTTAATGTGTAGAATCAAAGGCAACCATTTAAAACTGAATTCTGGCAATATTTCGAATTTAATAGAGAACTCACATATGGAATTGGTCATATCCGTTTTGTACATTTTCATATAAACTTTGATGAGTAGAATCAGATGGAATCTTTTAAAATTGAAGTTTGATTTGCGTAAACAAAACAATTTCCTAAGTACTTTTCCTTCCATTTTGCTTTTCTTCTGTTTGGGGTTTCAATGTGATAATTACTTTATTTATATCATGTATATACGATTTCTGCTCTTGTTTCTGTTCTTAAAGAAAAAAAAAGCTGATGGCATTTTGAAAAGAATTCATTATTTCCAATCGGAAATTTAAATATTAAGGTGGGAATCAATTTGAATTATATTTTCTTTTCATTTCATTTCCTCGGAGAATTACGTTTATCTAAAACAATAATTCCAATAATTTAACATTTACAGTTAATTTTCTTTTTTCTTTAAATTTGCGCAATTATTGTTTAGTTTTCATTTGTTTTTCTCTTCCCGCGTTTAGCTTCGGTGTTTTGACTCCATGTTTTCTAGTTTTAGATTTTGTGGTTTTCATGTATAATTACATCGCCATTGTGCGTTATTACAACCCAAAATATGTAATTATCGAACCTGAGGAATCTCTGAGTTGTTTACGGGCCACACCGCAAATAACAGCGATAAATTGATATGAATATTTTGGATCCTTTCTTCGTTTAGCGAATGATTGTATACAAGTTCTCAGCTTGACCAAGCAACACTTCAAGCAAAATAACAAGTTGGTTTTTAATCATTTGATCATAATTTGGCAAGGGGTTTAGTCGTAAAGCTTTTCAACCTCTTTATATATATATATATATATATATTTTAAAAATATGATTCCAACTCAAAAGTTTTTTTTAAAAATAATAACTAAAATACCAAGGAACTTTGTATTATTTACCTAACCAGTTCTTTCCTATTTTCTATATATTTTCACACACACACACACACATATATATATATATATATATATATATATATATATATATATATATATATGTGTTTGTGTGTGTGTGTGTGTGTGTGTGTTTTTTTGTGTATATATATATATATATATATATATATATATAAGAAATGGACAAAGTCCGACAATTTATTTATTAAAGACATTTTTTATGTTTAACGTTCTTTTTTATAGATACAAGTATTTAAGTAAATGCTCTGTTTATAATAAACAGTATTAAATAACATTTACCGGCCTGAATGTCCGAGAAATTTTCATAGAAAATATTCGTCCTTTGACAGGATTCGAACCTGCATCCTATACGGACCGTCATTTACGCTGACGTGCCTTATATATATATATATATATATATATAAATATATATATATATATATATATATATATATATATATATATATATATATATATATATATATATATATATATTCATAAATAACAATTAAATAATATAGACGAGTGTTGTCTATTTATTTTATGGAAAACAATTTTCATAAGTTTAATAAATTATAATTGAACAGAAATCTTGATAAATACAAAAAATTGTCTTTATTATTAAATGAAAAATGTATGAATGAAAAGATTTTGTTAAATAATTCACACCTATATATATATATATATATATATATATATATGTGTGTATGTGTATATTGACTGAAAAAAATAGTCTTAAGATGTGCTATATTTATGGGATAAAAACCTCAAAATCAGAGATTCGAGTGTGTAAATATAAAAAAGTGAACATATAAGTCACAACTTAGAGGCGACAATCTGTTTCATGCTATATGCAATCGTTAGGCCAAGTGTGCTTTATTTTCTCGGCTATTTATATATATATTCATTGGGTCAGTGGTGCATTGTGGGTAGTCTATTATGGCCAAAATTTTACCGGAAGTCGTTTGTTTTTTTTATTTGGGTTAAATTATTTTGCTTTTAATTATTTATTTTTTTATTTTTTTTTTTAATTTATTTATTTATTTATTTAATTAGTGTTTTTATTAACGTAGTAAAAATTTGTTTATATCACTTATTTAATAGTTTTTTTTTGGTTTGAGAATTTAATTAAATATTTGTTCGGTTTTATTGATAAATATATATATATATATATATATATATATATATATATATATATATATATATAATTAAATTTTAGCATTTGATTTTATATAAGCAAGGTAGTTAAAAACAAATTTTAAAATACGCTAATATTGTAAATCATTATTTTTTTGCAAACGTTTTTGTTTTTTTACAAATTCAAAAATACATAGATCCTTCTCTTGAAGGCAGAAACGAATTTAGTGAGGAGAAAGGACAATAAAAGAACTGGTTTCAGGAAGACAGAAGATGGCAATTTTGCCACTAAGACGCAAGGAGTTACTGAGAGGGTATTTGATATCAGAAAATTTACAAAATAAAAGCAAAATTAGTCCAGAATTTCTTAAACGGATCTAACGTCTATTCTTCAAAATATCAGGAATTGAATGCTGCATTTTTCATTTTGGACATTTATCATTGGAATACCGAGATTTTGTATAATTTGTATGTATATATATATATATATATATATATATATATATAAATATATATATATACAAATATATATATATGCAGTAAAATTAAATTCTTTTTTTAAATAGGAAATCACGACACAGAAATTTCTGTTTCAAATCATATTTTTAAAAAAAAAGAAAAATAATATTTTCTAAAACTTAATTGGTATCGAGTACTCTTTTTTCAAAAATAAAAATAATTGCTAAGAAATTATAACCGGATTATAAAATATTTTTTAAAAGATATATATATATATATATATATATATATATATATATATATATATATATTAAAACGATGAGAGTTTTAAATATATAATAGAAAATTCAATTCAGATAACATTTTCGATTTTATTGTTCTAAATGAAAAAAATTGGATACGACGTTTAAAAAATAAATCTATCCAGGTGGGCTTAATCACAAATTTAACAATATAGATTAAAATATATAACCCCAAAAATCAAGACTAACCCACATTTCTCACCCACACAAGACAGACATGGTTACGGAGGTGTTGAGGACTCCCATTATACACACACCCACACGAATATACATGCTCACATATATCCCATCACTCATTCCCCCAGAACTTTGAACACACACACTTAACAGAGACACATTTCGACACATCCCTATTATATAGAACCAATAAAACTGTCAAAATGACCAAGGAAATTTTAGAGCAAAACATGAATCCATCCAGCTCTTATCTCAAATAACAACTTAAAAGAGACTGTTTGAGCAACACAAAGACTGACCAAAATTCATGTTAAAAAAAAAAAAAAAAAAATATAAATATTTAAAAAAGTTCATTTTCTCCATCAAGACATTCATTTCTGTAGATCACTGCTATAAGGAAGCAGAAATTTTTCTCCTGATGATTGGCCGAAACTAATCGAGAAATCAAAATGAAATAATAATAACAAAAGAATATTAATATACAACCCAGTGTGTCTGAAGATTTTAAGTTTTTAATATTTTTTATTGTTTCATCCTCTGATGGCACCTTTGCCTTGATACGTTCCAGTCCAATAATTTCCCACTGTCTTCATTCATATTCTTCATTCATTTCATTCCAAGCAGGACGTTAATACCACTAGTACACAGGGTGGGGCTCCCTGGGGGTGAATGTGAAAAGGGAGACTGAGAATAGGGAGGATTTAGGAAAGAACAAAAGATGAACGGGATTCAAGAAGACAGAAGATGGCGATTAACGTTTCAGATAGACGTTAAAGATTGTAGTTATCACTGAAAGAAACAAAAAAAGGAAGTTCTATAGGTAGCAAGAACAAGAAAAGAAACTGTTAGATAATAAAAGTCGGTTGCATTTAGCTATTTAAACAGTAAAAATAAATCGGACTTAGATGCCAATTTAAAAGCATCTTAAAAAATAGTATCAGGTTTCCAGTGGAAAAAATTTTCGTCAGAACAATTGCCAATCTATAAATATTTGTAGTTGTAAAAAAAAAATGAGGAAAGCCACGCTAAATCGTTTGAAAATTGAATGAAATCGAGATGCCAAGTCCTGATTGATTATCATTTTGTTAACTAAATGCATATTCTATATTATCGTCTGTGCATTGAATAAATGGTTTTTTAATTTTTTAAATCCCCAGGCTAAATATATCTTTAATATTTTTATTATCGTTATATTTCCATATAAATGGACATGATGAAATCGAATTAACAATTAGTAAATTATGATAAACTTTCCTAATTTGAGTTATCGACTAGATAAATAAATCGGATTTAAATTATTCGCCCACCATTACCGGCTTTGTGTAATTAGTTTCACTCATTTTAATCATATTACGTTGATTCTTCCGTAGCTAAATCAAAATTTTTGGCCTATTTACCAATTTCACTGCTTAAAATATTTCGAAATTAACAATGCTCTATCGTAAAAAAAATACAACAATTGGCGATATTTTCTTTAGATATTTATATCTGAGGATTGAAAATCAAATTTTTCCAATACAAATTGCCATATCTGGTCTGGTGTTCAAAAAAAACATCTTGATATTATTGCCAAAATCAAAAGACGATCTATGGAATTTAATTAATCCTGATTTTTATAATATCTTAGTCACTTTCATAAATGTGCATATATATATATATATATATATATATATATATATATATATATATATATATATATATATCGTTTCATCATCCCGTCAAATTCTCAATAGACGATTTTGTGTAAAAAATTTTTATTTTAAAAGCCTGAAAAGGCTGCCCAGACGTTTGAATGTCAATGTTTAACTATATGTCTTCTTTCCTCAATAATCAAAATCGTTAATTTACATATGTTTAATACGGCCCGTCAAAAATGTGGAAATCCAATTTTTTTTTTTTTCAACCTTTGGTATTTAAGTTAATATTAATATATTGTTTAGAAAATTGTCTGCTGTGAAATGAAATTATTACATTTTTTTTTAAAGTGGTCTGTTTATATATATATATATATATATATATATATATATATATATATATATATATATATATATATATTATTATATATATTTTTATATACGTATTTCAATAAATTTTTTATTCCTACACAAAACATTTCATGTTTTTTATAAAGTGATTTATTTCCTCTCCAGATGTTGGTTTATTTAGAAAAAAATGATTTATTAAATGACTTAAAACAAATCGTTAAATTAAATTTTTCCGAATGTTAAAGATGGGGGGTGCATAAAGTCAAAATAATAATATACTTTACAAATCTCTCATTAACCAGTTTAAATATCAGATCTACGCTAAATAGAAAAATAATAATAAGGGTTTAGTTAAAAGAAACATTATTTTTTTTTCCTTTAACTGATAAACCGGCGCTTGGGCATGTTATCCTTAAAATTGTGGTGGATATTTTATTAAAAAATGTATCATGGATGTTACCAAATATGAAGTTTTATTTGAAATGTCATAATAGCATGATCTTTATTCAAAAAAGGCTAAAATAAAACTTAATTATATTAATTTTATGGACATAATATCTTGATATGTTTTGAAACAAAAAATTAAAATATTTTATAAAACATACATACAACAAACTATTTCTTATTTTATATTTTTTTTTTTTATATATATATATATATATATATATATATATATATATATATATATATATATATATATATATATTGTTTTTTTATATTTATTACCTTCTTTCATGGACATTTCATTGAATACGACAGACAAGGTGTTTTGATTTAGATTTTTATACAATTTCTCATGTGATCTAATATTTTTTTTTCTTTTCGGATGATAAATTATATAAAAACTGACCGATTGTTTAATTTATCCGAGCCGTTTCGACTATACAGTTAACCATTTTCAAGTTTGAAATGTATTAACCGTTAATAAGAAATAATTTGTTGTATGTATTTATTTATATAATATTTTCATTTTCAAAACACGTTCAAGATATTGTGTCCATGTTCATAGTTGGTATTATTGAGTGTTGGTTATTTTGTTTTTATTAATAAAGCTTCCATTATTTTTAGACTTTTTTGCATGTATATGATGCTATTATATTAGTGTTGTCAACAAGTATGTTACGAATAGTGTATGGTAGGTCTCCATGAATATTTAAATGAGACCTAATTGAGCTGTGATCAGAAAGGTCTAGTGTGAGTCTTAGTGTTAAACATGTTGTGGTATGGCCTATATAATTATTTACGAATTTTGATTGATCAGGAATACAGCTTCTTAATGGACATTTAAATTCATAAATAATTATCGCCCTATTTAATTTTTTTCTAAGAGATGAATTATTTTTTTTTAACTATAAGGTTAGGGATTTTAAATTTTTTGTTATAAATAATCTATTTTTCGCTATTGTCAACTGGTGTTGTACATTTTTTTATAGTGTTCTTCATTCTACTTTCGTCTTGTTTATAATTTTTGTTCATTTAATATATATATATATATATATATATATATATATATATATATAGGCGATGTGATGGAAATTAGTGTTACTGTTGGTATGATAATGTAGCTAAAGTATTCGGAGTGAAGCCGTTTAGCATTGACTAACCTTGAAATCTGTCGCGCTTGCACACTATGTTATAATGTTCTTGCAAAATTCTGTTCAGTGCTTGGAAGGAAAGTGTGTAGAGTGTGGTCCTGTTATCACATCACAGAAGTTCCATCAGGAACAATGGCTTGTTCAGCAGCTTTTGCCCAAGAACACCACACCCCAGATCAGAAAACCACTATATTCCTCAGATCTCGCCCCTTGTGACTTTTTCATCTTTTCCAAAATCAAATCCAACTTGAAAAGAACAAGATTTCAAGACATCAATAAAATCCAAGACGATACCACGAGGCAGCTGCTTGTTATACCAAAAAAGAAGTTTAAGGAATATTTCTATTAATGGAAACGATGCTGGATGATGCAGCGTGTGGCTTCTGGAGATTAAATGCCCGACTGATATGCATTGACGTATTTCTTTTTATAGGACCAGTCCCGATAGATTCCCAAGTTGGTAAATACGCGGACGACACTACAATTTACTCCTGCCTCAAAAACAAATCAGGTGTCGTTGACCAAACCAACCTGGCCGTTCGTCTCGAAAAGGACCCCAATCGGTTGTGAACAGGGGCAGGAATTAAATTTAACGTCTCAAAAACAAAACTGCTCTCTATTACTCATCACAGAGAACCATCCCTGCCCCTCATATTGACTGCTGAGCTGCGATAAAACAAATACATTGAGTCAATAGCTTCGTCCACTGCAAGGAAAGTTGGCTCCCTGTGCCGCACCAGGAAAATTTTCTCGCCGGAGTCGATCCTTCAAATCTACAAATCAACCATTCGCCCTTGCATGGGGTTTTGCTGCCATATATGGTCTGGAGCCCCTTCTGTTATGTCTCAAGGTCCTTGATAAAATCCAGAGACGGATAAGCAATGTAATTGGCTCTGATCTGGCATCTCCTCTGCAGTCGCTCTCTCACAGACGTGCCGTCGCCTCCCTCTGTCTTTTTTACAAATACTTTCATGGTAACTGCTCCGATGAGCTGCTTTCGCTGGTTCCCAGACTTCATGAATTTAAGCGTTCTACTAGGCTGGCATCTCGCTCACACCCTTTCACTGTCGAAACTGTTAAATGTAGCCGTCTCTTCTACTCCAATAGCTTCATATCTCGCACCTCTCGCCTGTGGAACTCCCTCCCTTATTCCTGTTTCCCTGATAGCTATAATCTCGAACTCTTCAAATGTAATGTCAATCGACGTCGGCAGATGCCCTGATCTATCCACTATCCTTCTCTTCATCCTTTTCTCTATCACTCCTATTTGGTTTCAATTCAATTCTCTGTAACCCCCTGCGTGCTAGTGGCTTCCCGCCTTGCTTGGGGTGAAACGCTTTAAAAAATACGTTTTGCTTAGACCTTTTTATATTTTCTCTTCTTACGATAAACCCTATATCTAATAAAAACACCTGTTTTAGTGCACTTACTGTTTTTAACAGTGTATATTTACGTATATACGTGTATTAGATAAAAGAAAATATACCTACAGGCAGGTTTCGCACCTGCGTCAACCTTCATTGAAGAAATCTGCTTGGCAGTAATAGTTTTCCGATGTTGAGAGGTCTAAAGCAAACCTGACTCCAGGCATGAAGCATAAAAAGCAAGCGACCAAAGATCGACAGAATAACATCAAATGTCGGATCCAAGAAATGAAAAATATAAACTATAAATAGAAAACACGAACTGATATGTGAATACACGAAACGCTATAATAGACAACACGGGATATTTAAAAAAAATAATTAATTTATGACATAAAAAGTAACAAATAACTATTTGAAAATGGCCATTGTTAGCTGAAAGTCCTTAGACATGGGAAGATATATTTACAAATACGCATTAGGCATATATTGGGTCGGTGCACAATTATCAGGCGTTTTGTAAGCGAGTTATTGTTAACAAAAATTGTTGTTTTGTTTACTTTTTTAATAAAAATATCATTTTATTCTCGGTTGAGAAAAATGCTAGATAGCGGCACGGTTTTAGGAGTCGGAGAGCCGAGTTCGAATTCCAGTCGAATCCTCTTCTCCTCCCAGATATGGGTAAATAACAGGGCAGACCGCGTTCTATAGCCTGGGATAGAAACTAATGGCAACCTAGTGCGGGAAAAATCTGCCTCGTCAGTCAAGTATCGAAAGATACATGATCGAGTAAGCGTTTATCTCGCTTGGCACATAACAGACTGAAATTCACTTACGTGCTAATACCGTTGGGAAAGGTATGAATCCTCTTCTTCTCCTCCAGCTATGGGTAAATAACATGACATATCGGGTTCTATAGCCTTGGATGGCAACTGGACTAACGCAGAAAAAATGGCAACCTAGTGCGGGGAAAAATCTGCCTCGTCAGTCATGTATCGAAAGATACATGATCGCATAAGCGTTTATCACGCATGGCACATAACTGACTATAAAAAAGCGCGTCTATAATCATACGCTCCGGAATAATCATTTAAAAATCTTATTGTTGAATTGTTATTTTTTTTTTTTTCATAATAAATAATATTTTAAAAAAACTCCTGATAATTATGCACCAACCCAATATATGTGTACCTGTGTGTATGGTGGTCGGCACCATC
>CAHIKZ030001474.1:207500-312500 GCA_903632075.3 Acanthosepion pharaonis | reverse complement strand
AAGTTTGACCATGAAATTGGGTAGAAGAAAGTGTTCTAAATCCTTCAACAGTTGTGCTAACCCGAAGTATGGCGTCAGCATGACCGAGAGTTAGAGAGTGCTGACCTTGTTCAAACTATTGATAAAGCTAGATGATAAACTTTGGAAAGACTATTCAGAATCTAAAAGTGTTTAGATGCTTGGGCAGCCACATATTGGCTTTGTCGTTGTTTGAACAACTCAAAATTTTCTTCAGATTTCTTGAGCAGAGATTTGCTAACAGTAATTTGTTACGGGAACGAATAATAGGAAACATCCTGAAGTAGATAAATAATGGATAATATTCAATGAAGAACATCAAACATATATATGTTCAGTATACAATTTCAGATAAATCGAGAGGAAAAGCAAGACAGTTAATAACACGAAACTTTCGTAATTATGGCGGAGGAAAACGTAATTCAGATTTCTCGTAAGAATATTTTAAATTGATATTATGAATTGCTTTTGTTTCTTTTAAATTCTTTCGAATTGCAAAAAATATACTTCGAATATTCTGCTCATTTTACTACTGTTATTGGTATATAATTGCTTATCTTCCAAGTAAATTAAATATTTTACAGCCAATAAGAATCGTTTAATTGAACAAGAGAAAGAAAGAAATACAAAACGGAAACAAAAACGTAAAGACAGATTTACATTTATTAATAGTTATTTTTCAAGCGCCAATTCCAAAACTTTTAACCTATAAGATATATATATAATAAATATATTGTAGAAAATTCCGGTAATTTTCGACGGAAATGGGTCTAGCTCTATCTTCGAAAAAAACCCGGAAAGATACGCAGAATGTCGAGCTAACAATTGGTAAACTTGCGAAAAAGATGCTCTTCGCGATAAAGCAGAACAGATGAATGGTTAACAATATGTTGTAATTTTGGCCTGTCCTCGTCGCCAAAATGTAATTTTATTTCATCCTCGTCGTCGAAATATTGTAACCTAAGGAAGGTGACTGAAAAGAATAATCACACGAAGTTTGATAATGAATGATAATACTTATTACAAGAACAACACATATATGATTTGCCAACGGGGTGTAGAAGTAGTCGTCAATTGCTAGAATTGAGTCAAATGAATCGCCAACTGCAGAATATCTCCCAACCGAACCACGCAGACAAATATGACTCAAGGCCTAATTTAATGTGGGGTATCGGACCCCGCAGGCTCAGCCAAAAATTCCCCGTAGCTGTTTACCGAGACGAGACTCTGACCTTCGACATAGCCTCGTTTGGTGATGCTCTCTGCCCAGAGGCTGAGAGTTTGACCAGCACCGCTGGCGACGAATCTCCAACTGCATACCAACATACAGTATTTACTACTGTATTTATGGGAATGGGGACATACCCATTATCGTCCGTAGACTTGCTACAACACAATAGTATTTGCTTCATATACTAACAAGGCGTATTTTAAGCCCAAATCACAAAGACATTTTAACCTAGTGAGAGAATATTCAGTCAAATCTCCCTCGTAACGAACAACAATGCTTTCACGCCTACAGGTTTGGGAGAGGTCATCGCTGGTAAATTATTTTCCAGAGTATTTAGAAACAGGAAAATTTCGTTTAAAAATAAAGAAAAGGGTGCTATGTAACATCAATCCTTCTATATAGCAATGAATAGGGGATAATTTTCTCACAGATTTTTCTGACTGTTTCACGACATTTCGACCCTTGTATACTCCGGCCTTGTTCAGGTGATTAGATTTTCGGACTGAAGACGTTATTTCGTCCATCATTCTAGTTCCACGTACCATGCCTCTTCTGTATGTCTCAGCTATCTACCTTTAACTCAACTCTCTAAGTTGTTTGTAGCCTCTGCTGTCGCCAGATATTGACCTTTCAACTCTTTTGGTCAATCCTTATGAAAGTGGGGATAGCAGTTTGGACAATGACAATAGTTTAAATAAGTACAATATTAGGGAGAGATATAATTCTACCAAGGACTTATATGAATACAGAGGATGCCCTTGTTAGCAATGAGAACAAACTGACATGCGAGTGATTAATTTGAGACATCAGAATCGAGCAATACAGAAATCTAAACATATAGAAAATGTTATAGCATACTACAGAAAATGTAAAAGAGATGTTCTCGCTATCAAAATATATGATACTATGGGCACCCACGTAGAAAGGGAAGTTTGCTCTTCTAAACGACACCCACTTTAACCTAAGATATATTTGGAGATCAAGTGACAACAAAAACGGAAATAGAGTATATCCGCGTGTTGGTCTATATTAACAATCATGCTTGGGAGGAGGAATTTTTTATTTCAACGTGATATGGCAAAGGACGATTCTGAGGCTGGGGGGAAGAAGCTCATGGATTCGACGACTTTAAATAATGGTATTTAAACTAGCGTAAATCCAAGATATACGAAGGTAAATGGGAATTGAAAAATCGGCTCTCCGATTAATAATTCCATACCAGCATCCATTGTACTACCTACACATCCTACCTTATAGCACTTGGTATTTCTCACACTACTGACCAGGCTTGACGTTGCTTAACTTGGTGAACGTACGAAAAGAAAAACACTCAACATGATGTGGCCAAAAGCCTGAGCGATTATCCTCCCAGAAAGTAGGATAAGTGAGAAAGGACTTAATAATGGACTATTTAGCTTTGGTTGTCTTAAAGAAAGACAATTTCTGAATTCAAAACCTGCAATGGCTGCAATCGGTACAACATCCAGCACGTTCAGCAACATTCAAGTGACAGCAAATGCTGTATGTAGAAGATGTTGCGTTACTCGTTGTCACTAGTTTTAGACCCTCCTACCCAAACCCCACTTAATAGACTGTATCAACGAAAGCTGATTTATTTTTTTATTAATTTCATTATACGATAGGGATAGACGTAGTAGCATCAATTCAGAAAAAAGTATTCCCACACGTTGGCTTAACATTCCGCCACATGCGGCCTAGACTTTTTAAGGAATCCGTGTCGACGCTTTAAATTCTTGTGACCTTCTGCTGATTTTATACCGTTGTGAGTTATATCCAACACTTAGTCAAAGCCAGTCTAAGACTATTAGATTTCCACGCCCACGTTAGTGAGTCTGTCTTTTTTATTCAAATCAAATAGGTTAGAGAATAGTCTTCGATTAAATGAATTATTGAGCAACGTCTTTTACTTCTTTTCTGTCACAAATATTACCCTTTTTGTTTGTTTGTCTGACTAAAAATAACAATGATAAATTCTGACATGTCTGGTGACAATCTGTTCTAGATTATTAATAATAAACGCATATGTTTCGAATTCAGATTTGAGAACCTGGTATTTGAAATAGCGGACGAAGCAGGTATTTTTCTCGCCTCCTTAAATAAAATTGGTGGAAATTATGAAAATAAAAGTTGTGAGAATCTGAAGAACTTCGATAAATAATGGTGTAGACTTAACGTCATCACGGTTGTGTTTCCTATTGTCTATGGCTGCCTTTCTTCAGATATACAGGCTGCCCATAAAGATCGTGTGAACTTTAAAAAATTTATAACTTTATTTGTATTTGCGATAGAAATAATCTGTAAAAAATGTTATAAAGTTTAATGTAACTAGTTTTAAGTATAGTTAAAATAACTAATGTGATTTCAGGCATTACTGTAAATCAGTTGGCAAATGTTCTCCGTGAGCTGACAATGGTATTACCCTTTGTATTGCTAATGATGGAGGACATGTGGAAACTTAAATAAAATTTCAATAAAGCCTTAAAAAATATAGATTTACTTCTTTCTAATCCTTTTTATAAATTATTTCTATCGCAAATGCAAATAAAGTTAAAAAAATTTTAAAGTGCATACGAACTTTATGGACACCCAGTATTTAACGTCTATCAAATTTAAGAGGCCTTCCTTTAATGAAGTGCTCAATTCAGCTCGAAAGACCCGATGAATGATTGAAAAAAGCGGTGCGGCCGAAATACCTGCCAGATTTTAAATTTTCATATTTGTTGTGCTAGTGAATTTAGGCAATGGTGCGTTTTCTGTTAAAACATTTTGTACGACTTGTGAATCTGTAATTACAACACAATGAGCTATTCGTGCTAGTTACACGTTAAGTCAGATTGTTGCTGTTCCGGCGATAAAATCAACACTGCTATGGATTTGAACATTTTAAGTTCACAGGTTCAACGCTTAAAAGAAATCCACCTTGAAGAATTCCAAGAGAAAATGTTCAGGCTTTATAAATTCTCTACAACAGTTTATGGCGAATAGAAGCCGCAACTTGGAGGATGACATTTTTAAAACGAAATGACTAAAAACTGTTATCCTTCGTTTAAAGAGCAATGGAATATTTTTTTAATAGCGGTTACCATGTCTTTTTTGTCTACATTTAAAATACGGGGGTATTTTTGACACACCCTGTATTACGAATCTGTGAGTCGGCTTTTTTTAAGTATTGAACGTTATTCTAATTTTTGCACACACACACACACACACACACACATATATATATATATATATATATATATATATATATATATATATATGAAGAAAAAATTTGGAAAAAAAACAAAAAATCCTTAAATGCAATTATGTTGTTTAAAATGAATGAGATGTCGACGTCTGACGTTTCGGTTTAATAAACCTTTTTCAAGACAATATTCATTAAAATACAATTCAGTTCAAACCGAAACGTCAGACGTCGACATTTCATTCATTTTAAACAACATAATTGCATTTAAGGATTTTTGTTTGTTTTTTCCAAATTTTTCTTCATTCTGTCGGATCTATATCCATTTACATTTGCTTACATATATATATATATATATAATAAAAACATTCCATGGTTATAATTTATTACATTGGAATCGATATTTAATTTATTTTATAGCATTAGATGGCAAGTGGTCTACTGCAGAAAGAAATGACCACCTTCTGCGGAAAAGAAAAATCTGCCTCGTCAGTCATGTATCGAAAGATACATGCTCGCCTAAGCGTGTATCACGCATGGTACATAACTGACTGACAGGGTGAAAGGTTTTAATATTACGGATAGAGCGTATGCAAATATAAAAGTGTATATACATGCATGAAACAGACGATCGCCACTTGCTGTTGAGTTCAATATCCACTTTTATATATTTAGTTTTAGTTTGATTTACATCATATGAACCTCAATGTGTTATTTAAGGCCTATAAAAATGTCTATGGTAGTTTCGTATTAACAGGATATATATTCTTTGTAAGAAATCATTTTGTTGATAAGGTTTCATTGACTTATTTTTGTAAAGAGGAGTTTAACCAAGAACCAAATATATCACTGTTAAAAAAAATAATAAAAATAAAATGTATTGTTGGTAATATGAAAAAAATGTATTGCTGGTATTTTTAGTAAAAAATCTATTTTTATACTTTCATAGTTTGTTGACATCAGTTGGGGTGTCAACTATTTGTTTGCCAATAGCGGAGACCCTAACAGGTGCCCCCCCCCGGTCAGGGTGGACCTGGGAACACAAACAATTAAGAGCTGGTTGCCCAATCCTCAAAAGCTCCTGATCAGAGGCCTTGCTGCCGGATGTAGTTTATAGTCATATCTAGGACGATCCACTTTCATATTTGTATTTAAATATATATATATATATATATATATATATATATATATATATATATATATAAATGTGAACATACTAAGTCAACAGTTGTTTCCTGCTATATGCAATCGTCAGGCCTGTCGATTGCATATAGCATGAAACAGACTGTCGCCCCAGAGTGTTGACTTCTATGTTCACTTTTATATTTTATTTACGAAATATCTCTGATATTGAGCACTTTATCCCATAAATATATCACACCTTAAGACTATATTTTCATCATATATATATATATATATATATGTGTGTGTGTGTGTGTGTGTGTGTGTGTGTGTGTGTGTGTGTGTGTGTGTGTGTGTGTGTGTATGTGTGTGTGTGTGTATATATATGTATATATTGACCAATTGATTTAGAAATTGTCCATTAAATGTTATTTTTTGTTAAGAATAAAAAAAATTAAATTCGAATTCCGTTAGGTAATGGTCTACATCTTTGAAATTATTTAGAATTTGAAGCTTTCCTCGCTTTTGTGATATCAAGTGGCCGTGATGTTAATTTTGAAATTAAAAAAAAAGTCTTTATGATGCTGTGTGTGCATGGCGGCATGTTTGATTCCGTCAACAAAAAACACTGATCCACTCATATGACACAAATAAGTTGTCAGTCCTCTAAAACATAACTTATTGAAATGAAAAATGGCAGTCGCTTTAAATTTCAAGATCCGTCAACTCACAATGATATTTGACACGAAGCATTCCAACATAAACACACTGAATGCCAGATTATTCATTCCACTGAATATTGAACATTAAAGGAAACTTTAAAATTCTCGACACCCACAACTAAATATAGACGTTTAAATCTTCCTCACCTTTCATATGGGGTGCTATCCATTTTGCAGAGGATGGTAATAAATGCAGTTAACACAAGTTAATAACCATTTTTTATCGCTTGATGATCATTTATATACATAGTCCTATGCTAGTCACGGCACGTGGGGTGGTTTTAGTTCCGTGAATACAACATACATATACGGCTAGTTGTTTTATCAATTCCTTTTGCATCCATGCTGTATTTGAAAGTTTCACAGAAGGGAGATGACATAATTCGCCAGGCGGTTACAACATTTTTTTTTTTTTTTTTTTGCGCCTGACGTGTCTGGACACAAGGCCTAGGTGTAGTCCTATGTCACTCATGGGACTGAGTGTGCTCTTCGTTCCGGGATTACCACATACGTCTAAGGCTAGTTGTTCTATTAACTCCTTTTGCACCCACGTTGTGTTTGAAAGATCTACAGAAGGGAGATAATTCACCTGAAACTTATCCTGATGGTCAGGAGAGTCGGTATGACTTGCTAGGGGGGTGGGCAACAAAGTAAAGAATCAAGCAACTCTCCGTTAACAAATAACAAAAATATTTAGTATAACACGATTGTGAAATAATACATAAAGAATAGAAAATGTTAATTCCTAACATTTTGCTTATTAAAAGAAGACAAGAAAAAAGACGCGGTAAGATTTGTCGACAATCGTATTCGAGGATAACCTTCTACTAGGGGGGCTAGACAATCCCTATTCCAAACATTTGCTCAAGCGCATTTGTGTTTATTCAACACCCACAGAGCCAACATGTGGTTTATATTACAAATATGCTGAGCAGATCTTAGATACAGTTTCTGAGAAAGAGCGTAATCAACAATTTGAACTTCAATCTTCTATGAATCTCTCACATAAATTCATATCTGCTCATGGCGTATCAAATGTAAACAAATGACGTCACACATTATGAAATGGACAAAGTCCGACAATAGAGTAAAATCGACCTTGGTGACCGAACGCTTCTCTGTGGCCAAATCGGTTAAAGGCACGTCAAGCTAAATAACGGTTCCGTATAGGATACAGGTTCGAATCCTGTCGGAGGACGAATATTTTCGGTCGGTAAATGTTATTTAATACTGTTTATTATAAACAGAGCATTTACTTAAATATTTGTATCTATAAAAAGAACGTATAAAAATGTTTTTAAATAATTGTCGGACTTTGTCCATTTCATAATATATATTGGGAGTGTGTGTGGATATATATATATATATATATATATTGGGAGTAGGATGTGTGAGACAATCTCAAATGTATTCCAAGTGTGTATATTCAAAAAGTTTCAGACTGCAAGAGTTGCGGTGAGATGTTGAGACCAGAATATAAGCCACCGTTATCGAACTGCCAAGTTCACTGCGTCTGAACAGAAAAGAATTAGATTTTCCCTGTTTTTTGTATTTAAATTTCCTTTAAGTCTTTTATTTCACCGCCAATACGGTGGGTAAAATATTATTACACAAAATAGAAATTCCCTTTACATTTTTTTCTTTCTTTTTTTCCTTCTTCACACACACACAGTGAATGAATGAATTGGGGGGGAAAGAGAGATAGAGAAAGACTGATAATGGCTTCTAAGATCATTTTAGTCGCATTTTCATCCTCTTTCAAATTTCTGTTGGCTTTTTATCTTCCCAATGAGACTTTAACGTAAATATCTGTTATTAAATTGTAAATATTTTTATCTCCGACTGTAGTAAATTTCCTACAATAAGAACATTACTTTATATTCTTCAAAGCTTATATGAAGACTTTTGGCATTATATATATATATATATATATATATATATATATATATATATATATATATATATGTATATATTATATGTATATATATATATATATATGTGTGTGTGTGTGTGTGTGTGTGTGTGTGTGTGTGTGCGTGTTTGTGTAAAATTCCAATAACACATAATTTCCTTTAGAAAATTTCCCACCTGATATCAAATGTCTGATTCGACAACAGAAATGGGCTAAACAGTCATTACATGTCTGCCCTAATTAATACAACAGGCTTAAATGAAGTATTGCTTCCAAAATATATTATGCTATATATATATATTGTTGTTCAAATATATATATATATATATATATATATATATATATATATATATATATATATTATTTTAAGACATTTTTATGTTTATACTTTCTTTTATAGATACAAATATTTAAGAAAATGCTCTCTTTATAATAAACAGTATTAAACAACATTTACCGTCCTGAATGTCGGAGAAATTCTCATAGAAAATATTCGTCCTTCCACAGGAATCGAATCTGTATCGTGTACGGTACCGTCATATAGCCTAACGTGCGTTTAACCAATTTGGCCACAGAGGAGCGTTTCGGTTAGCAAGGTCGATTTTACTGTTTCCATAAATCTCTCACGTACATTCATGTCTGATCAAAGCGTAACCAAATTTAAACAAATGACGTCACACATTATTAAACGCACAAAGTCCGACAATTATTTTAAGACATTGTCTATTTCATAAGGTGCGACGTCATTTATTTACATTTGGATACGTTTTTCTTCTTTTTTCTTCTTCTTCTTTTCATCTGATTCTTTCTTTTTTTCTTCTTTTTCTTTTTTTTTCTTCTTCTACGTCTTTTACTTCTTCTTTTCTTCTCCCTCTTTTTCTTCTTTTTCTTTTTTCTTCTTCTTTTCTTCTTCTACATCTTTTTCTTCTACCTCTCCTATGTCTTTTACATCTTTTCTTCTACTTCTGCTTCTTTTTCTTCTTTTTTCTTCTTCTATTTGTTTTCCTTCTTCTTTTCATCTTCTTCTTTTCTTCCTCGTCTTTCCTCTTTTTCTTCTTCTCTTCTTCTTCTTCTTTTTCTTCTTGTACGTCTTTTACCTCCATTCTTTTTCTTCTTTTTTCTTCTTTTTTTCCTTTTTCTTCTTTTCATCTTCTTCTTTTCTTCTGCTTCTTTCTTCTTTTCTTCTTATTCTCTTTTTCTTCTTCTTTTTTCTTTTTGTCTTCTTTTTCTTCTACGTCTTTTACTTCTTCTTTTCTTCTACTTCTTTTTCTTCTTTTTTCTACTTCTTTTCATCCTCTTCTTTTCTTCTGATTCGTTCTTTTTTTTCTCCTTCTTCTTTTTCTTCTTTTTCTCCTTCTTCTTTTTCTTCTTCTTCTACGTCTTTTAATTCTTCTTTTCCTCTACTTCTACTTCCTTTTCTTTTTCTGTTTCTTTCTCTTTTTTCCTCTTCTTCTACTTCTTCAATGCGCCACATTCCTTCAGAAGATAGGCGATCATGACTCTCCACAAGCTCTATCTCGTGTGTCACTTAGCAGTTATACTAAGATCTCGCACCCTTCTGACTTCTATTCGCACACAGATGTGGCTCGCTACCTTCCCCACCCCATCTCTCCCCCACTCTCTCTATCCTTCTCCATCCCCTCTGTGTGTGTGTGTGTGTGTGTGCTTATCAGTATTGCATGTGAGGCTTAAGTTTCCCAGGCCCTCCTTCTACATTATTTGTTCAAGGAATTTCAAATGTCTTTTCCTCATTCTGAATATAAGTATTCTTTCTATTGCGATTTTCTCGCAGACGTTTACGGCTAGGACTCTTTATTCTACTTCTTCCAAAAAGTCGAATCATCCTTATTCCTCCCGTGTCCCAAATGTAAGTAGGAAGTTCAATTCAGAAAGCTTTTACCCAGGAACATCTATTTTGTGAAGCGTACCCCCACTTCGGTATTTCATTGGACCCATGTATCCTGACCTCTTTAAATCAGGGGCCAATCGACATGATCATCCATTTCTACTGCTTACTCCTCCATTCATATCTCACCACATTCACTATTATAATGTCGACGCTAACCCTCTACCTTGGGGGACTCTCGAGGCTTGTATTTGGTTAAATTTAGTGTAAACAGTTCAAACAACAAAGATGAAGATGCTCGTCAGAATGATGTGCAGAAAAATGAGAAGACTGCACCTGAGAACCCAACGCAGCTAAAGGAAGATTGCGTCAGAGGAATAAGAATCCTTCTAATCTTTTCGCATGTTCCCTGTCCTTTCAGGACGTTGGCGATCTACGCAATTATCGTCTTCGAATATGACTGTCGTACCTGAACTAATTCGGTGATTTTTCATCCCAACTAAGGTTTGAGTTCTTACGTTAGACCAATAATTGTACCCCACCTTAGATTTTATAAGTATATTTTAATATATTTATATATTTGCGACGAGATATGAGAATAATAGTCGTCAAATAGACACATTTCTTTGAATATGCAGATTATGGAACATTTTTTTTGTACCCGGTTAAACTAAAAATAAGTCCTTGAAGAGAACCTTCCTTTCCCCCACCTCCTGTCTTTTTTCTGATCGCATGCCAGACGAACGCTGCTTTTATGATAAGTTTAAGTGATCTATAAGGTTCAATGGATAACGCCTACTGATTCTTCATATGCCAACAATGACTTAACCCCTAACGGTTTTTTTTTTTTTGTGTTTTGATATAACAATTTCACTTAGTTGTTTGCCTTCAGAGAAATCGGACGTCACCAAAACTAGACTTAGCTGTTTGCTTTCAGAGGAATCGGACGTCACCAAGAATGACCGACGAAAGAATCCTGAACGGTATTCTCAAACCCAAGTCGTCTATACTCCTGTGGTTTATCTGCGTATACTTCTCGCCATCAGCAAAGATTGAACGGCGTTAATCAAGGACTTATATCAGGACGTTAGCAACTCCACCTTTTTCGCTCGGAGAATTGATTGGGCATCTTTTCTTTCGAACTTTATTTCTGATAACAATCAATCAATATCGATCCCTACAATTTGTAAGACTTTACATGTTTATATATATATTCTATAATCCGTTGTCACTGTTTTTGTCAGTATTTCGTCGCATTGATATATGTTTAAACAACCAATTGTACCCTCATCCCTTTTACTATTTAGTTTTCTTTAATTTAATACACTGTATATTTTATAAATAAAGTATTTTTATTATATGTTCTCATGTAATCTTCTGTTATGCTGCATCTTTTTTTTTTTTTTTAAGCATTACGCCCCAAGCAAGGCGTGAAGCCACTAGGATGCAGGGGGTTGCGGAAGATTTGGAGCGAGAGCAGATAGGAGTGATAGGAGAAAGGATGAGGAGAAGGATAGTGGGTAGATCAAGGTAACTGGAGATGTCGATTGACATTACATTTGAATAGTTGGAGATTATAGCTCTCAGGGAAACAGTAATTGGGAAGGGTGTTCCACAGGCGAGAGGTGCGAGGTATGAAGCTATTGGAGTAGAAGAGACGGCTACATTTAAAAGTTTCTACAGTGTAAGGGTGGGAGCGGGATGCCAGCCTCGTAGGGCGCTTGAATTCATGGAGTCTGGGAACCAGTGAAAGCAGCTCATCGGAGCAATTACCATGGAAGTATTTGTAGAAAAGACAGAGAGAGGCGACGGCGCGTCTGTGAGAGAGTGACTGTAGACGAGACGCCAGATCAGGGCCAATTATATTACATATCCGTCTCTGGATCTTGTCAAGAACTCCGAGGTAAACAGAAGGAGCCCCAGACCATATATGGCAGCAATACTCCATGCAAGGGCGAATGGTTGATTTGTATATTTGAAGTATCGATTCAGGGGAGAAAAATTTCCTGGCGCGGCACAGAGAGCCAACTTTCCTTGCGGTGGAAGAAGCAATTAACTCAATGTATTTGTTCCATCTCAGCGTGAGACCGAGCAGACGCAGGGAATTGCTCTCAGGAAGTTGACTATCAGACATTTTAATGGGAGGGCAGGGAAGGATCTCTATGGTGGTTAATGGAGAGTAGTTTAGTTTTTGTGGCGTTAAAGTTGACCAGCCAATTCTTGCCCCAGTTAACAACCGATTGGAGGTCCATTTCAAGACGCACGGCCAGGTTAGTTTTGTCACCGACACTAGATTTGTTTTTGAGGCAGGAGTAAATTGTAGTGTCGTCTGTGTAGATGCCAACTTGGGAATCTATGGCGTGAGGAAGGTCATTGATGAAAATAAGGAAAGAGTTTATTGGATGGAGCCTTGGGGAACACCTGCGTTCGTGGGATAGGAACTGGAGGAGAATCCGTTGAGAACGACCTTCAATTCTCGGTTTGACAGGAATGATTGTATTAGATCAAACAATTGACCAGTAATACCATAACCCCTGGAGCTTGCGAAGAAGGCCGGCATGACAAACCCTATCAAATGCTTTGGAGATGTCTAGGGCCACGGCACGAGCCTCACCGTTATTTTGAAGGGCTTGGTAGACGGTTTCAGTGATGACCGTAAGCACATCAGCTGTAGATCGGGCGTAGCGGAAACCATATTGCTTGTCTGAGAGCAGATTATGAGATGTAAGGTGATTAACCACTTCGACATTGATTAGGGCTTCTAAGACTTTGCCGAAGAGGGGTAGGAGACTAATAGGACGGTAATTAGAAGGGTCAGAGGGGTCTCCAGAGTTCTTAAACACAGGAACAATGGATGAGGACTTCCAGCAGTCAGGAAAACAGGATTCCTTGAGGCAGTAATTATACAGTTTAGAGAGGGCGGGTGCTAGTTCAGGCGCGCATTTCTTCAGGACAATGGCTGGTATGCCATCTCCACCACTAGCCTTGTTGGGGTCTAAATTGGAGATAATGCCCAGTACCAATTACGGGGTTATGTAAGCCACCAGTAAGGCCTCAGTTCTAAGAGGGAAGTCCTGTATGGGTACACCGGTGGAGTCGAGCGTTGAATTAAATGAGAATTTCCGAGCAAAGCATTCAGCCTTGTCGGTAGAGGAGGTCAAGACCTCGAACTGGTTGAATAAAGGAGGTATGGAGGGTTTTCTATTGTTCAGGACACTCTTGCAGAGACGCCAATAATCTTTTGGAGCCAAATTTGCGAGATGCAATACGTTCCTTCATCCGAGCAGCAAATATTGACTTAGCTTCGTTGAGGACACGCTTACACTCGTTACGGGCAGAGGCAAAGAGACGTCTATTGCAGTCCGACATGTCGGTGAAATTATGAAAGATTCCTAAGGCAATGGCAGATGAGCAAGCAGCGGAGAACCAAGGGGAGGAGTTTTTCTTGACCTTAAATTTCCTTGAGGGGAAGAAAGCGTCGATTCCAGTTTTAACCCAGGATGAGACCTCAGAAGCACATTTTTGGACAGGGAGCGAAAAATTTTGTATCCCAGGAGACATCGCGGAGGAAGTCACGGAACGAGTCCCAATCCGCTCGTTGATAAAAAAGATAGTTAACGAGGTTCTTGTGATTGGAGGTTCTTTGCAGGGTGGATATGAAGGAAATGTTGACAGATACCACAGCGTGATCGGAGTTGCCAAGGGGCAGAGCTGTGTGGCGCTACAAGATTCGGAGATGGAGGTAAAACACAGATCGAGAAGAGAGGCCTTACCTGTCAGGTTTAAGGGCAAAACGCGTGGGGAAGTCGACTATCTGCGTGAGGGATTGAGAAATTGAAAAGTTAAATGTTTGAATGCCAGCCCGGTCAGTAGTAGCATTCTCGAGCCACTTGGTGTGATGGGCGTTAAAGTCACCAAACACGAATATATATGAGAAAAAAACGGATGGAGAGAGAGGGCCTTGTCTATGTTGTCAGATATGCTATCGAGTATCCCACAGTCTTGAGAGGATGGGGAGCGATAGAGGAAGAAGAGATAGCTTACGGCATTGAGGAGAGATAGTTTGAGAGAGACACATGTACGAAATCTGGCGATTCTGCATATTGTTCGTTTTCTCACAGCGTTCACCGACGTCCGGAATTGGAGAATTCCCCTCCAATCGTTCTTTTGTAATTTTACATTGAACCCTGGGATATTCTTGTTTATTTTTGTTTATTTTCTCGTTACGTTTTATTTACTGTAGTCCCAACGAAAAAATATAGCGGAACAGAGTCGAATTGCTTCATTTTTTCCGCCTGCTTTTAGGATAGAAACGTGGATCTTAGATCTGACCGCGTGAATAAAACCGGCACATTGAGAAAATATTGTTTTATGCAGCCATTTACTTCTGAACGAGTTAAGTATAAAATTAGCAATCACAAGTATCGTCACTTTACGTTTAAATCTATACTGAATAAACGCAGACCTTTTAGTTTGACAATATCCGCGTCTGCAAGTGACACGCTATTATCTTCAAAAGAAAATCGTGGAAATAACATTGTCTGGCCTTCTATTCAACCAGTTGCAGGGATGCAAACTTTGGACAATGATATCTTGAGATTTTCAATTTATATTCTTAGCAGCAATTCCATTCTGAGTTGTCTACAATACATTTTTATGATTTAGATGACAGAATTTACTTACTACAGAAGAGTGAAAACACAGAGGAGGAGGTGTGATGTGTGAGGCGGTTAGTGATTCGTCTATAAGTCGATTTTTAAGTATAGGACTAATCAATAAAATTTGGCCAATCAATCGTTTATATCTTATTCGCCTAAGTCTATATGCTGGTGGTTTAATGGTTGAAATTAATGCATGCAAGATTTCACAGTTTTAGAATCATTCCTTTCATAGTCAGCTTATGAACTTTTCTGCCGATCATTTTATCTAGAACGAAACAATGTAATTAATGATAAAAATGTGTTGAAATGCAAGGTTTCAAAGCTCTAGCATTACTCTTTTATGTTCAGCTTATGAAACAAATAGATAGATATGAATAGGCATATGAGATAGATAGATAGATAGATAGATAGATATGAACAGGCTGCGACAGACAAATACGAATAGGCTTAGATAGATAGATAGATGTGAATATTTTAGATAGATAGATAGATATGAACAGTCTGAGATAGATAGATATGAATAGGCTTAGATAGATAGATAGATAGATAGATAGATAATGAACAGACTGCGATAGATAGATAGATAGATAGATAGATAGATAGATAGATAGATAGATAGATATGAACAGTCTGAGATAGATAGATAGATAGATAAGAAAAGAATGTGATAGATAGATAGATAGATAGATAGATAGATAGATAGATAGATAGATAGATAGAAATTAATTTTAAAGAACTATACACGTTGAGTGTCTGTTAAATTTACTAACCAGCCCATATTGCAGACGCCAGTTCAGGTATATTTATGTTTCTTACATGTTGACCAACTGTTCGTTTATGCTTCAACAATGTTGTGCGGAACTGGGTTATAGTTTTTTGGGGTATAGCGCAGCACATGTCTTGATCCACAGTTTAAACATGTGGCCCTTGCGCATGATGAAATAACTTAGTTTTAATACAAAACCATTGCCAGAATTCACACGATTCTTTCAGTCCAGTTTCCATTACAAGATTTAGATCAAGCTGTGTTAATGGTTTTTAGGCACTTTTAACAGGTGCCGCACATCTCCCAACCCCGATATCCTCAAGAGATCATCTCCTTCAATAAACTGCCAAGCTGAGATGAGAATTCCAGGTCTCATGGTTTGAATGTGAATCTTCTCAACACTCATTATATTCATAGATGGAGATAGATATATAGATAATGAACAGACTGAGATAGATAGATAGATAGATAGATAGATAGATAGATAGATAGATAGATAGATAGATAGATATGTAAACAGACTGAGATAGATAGATAGATAGATAGATAGATAGATAGATAGATAGATGTGAACAGACTGAGATTTTTTTATAGATAGATAGATAGATAGATAGATAGATAGATAGATGTGAACAGACTCAGATATTCTTTTAGATAGATAGATTTTGAACAGACTTTTTATAGATAGATAGATAGATAGATAGATAGATAGATAGATAGATATGATTCATTTGTTTTTAAGGGTTGTCAACTCATTTTGTCTCATTTATAGGCGAAACCTATTCTGGATGAAAGAACTCCCTTCCCTATTCCAGTTTCCCTGAGAGCTTGAATATCCAGCTATTCAAATGTAATGTCAATCGACATCTCCAACTGCCTTGATCTATCCACTAACCTTCTCCTCATCTTTTCTTCTATCACTAATATCTGGTCTTGCTCCAAATTTTTGTAACCCCTTGCGTCCTAGTATCTTCCCGCCTTGCTTGGGGTGAAACGCTTAAAAAAGAAAATAATGCGTGTGAATATTGCATTAACAGTTTATCGAGAATTACGATGGTTTGTCTAGATACAATTCTTATTATTATAAGCCATAGTTATGGGACGATATGGCTAAAGGATAGTTTCGCTAAAGTGTATGCAACTAACACGACTATAATTCGAACTCAGCTCTCCGATTTTGCATTCTGAGCCACAGACTGATATAAAAAATAAACAAAATACATTTAAAGAAACTGAAATAGAAATACACGTCGTTTGTAATGAAAGGTACTCAACCCGATCTACCTTCTGAATCTTTTTCAAAAACTTCTTGTGCAAGCCGAGAATTTTTCAGCGACCTTTTTATACTCCTTATATCAATAAAAACCTTTTCCAGTCATTGTCAAATAAGACTAAGCTTTTGCGTTTATGTAGATTTTTTTCTTCTTTTGCTTGACACCCAATGTTACTTGTTCTTCCTCTTCACCTTTATTAATATATTATACTTTCTAATCTGGACTTCTCGCCTGGAATACCTCCTTATTTATTATCTGGATATAGGTCAGTGTAAAGCAAAATATCTCTGCACTGAAAACGGACTCTTCGAGGTCGGCCATATTGTTAACTACAACGTATATAACAATCATGGCTCAACCTTTGCGACGAAGCTACGATTCGTGCCAATTTTCTGTTATCAGTTGTCAAACCCTGCTGACTTTCAAGGTAGGTAGCATTACTGGTGACGCTAGGTTTTACAACTATGTATGTGCATATATAGCTAAAAACCAAAGTCTTCCCCAAAGTGTGGTGATGGCGGTATAACTGTAAGAAAGGACAGAATCAACATCTTATGATCAATGCGTCCCTTCAAGTTGGAAGACATTAGCTGTAACTTGATAAGGAGTGAGATGAACTCCACCAAGACTATTTGCACCAGACACGCACCAAACATAAAAGAATACCTTACTGGATTTCAACCCAGATATATAAAGGGGACTGGTCAGGGGCTCAATTGCAAAATGCCTGTACTGACTGCCCGTCAGCGGGCTAATTGCAATCAGGATTAATTTCTCTTTCCAACCTGTAAGCGTAAACCTGGCCAGTATCCAGATGGGTGACCGCTTGAGAATAAAAGGTGATGTAAGGTACGCGAAAAACCTAGAAAGCCAGCGATAGTTACACTAACAGAAAACATTGCTAAAGGGGTTGTTTCTGGACTAACCGCTCGCAAGAGTTTGGTGGTTGACGCGTATAAGCGCAACCTAAATCTTTGCGGCAAGGAAGACTAAGGTTGCATATATGATAAATTAGTTAACACTTAAATTTTCAAAATTGGCGCAGCATAGTCTTCCTATGTCTGTTTCAATCAATTTAGAAAGAAAACAACCTTAGAAAAACTTGTTGCGTGGAAACTTATTTTAATCAACCAAAAAAACTGACTTCACTGAAATTTTCAAAATTGGCGCACTATAATCCTCCAATGTATTTTACTAAATTCGACCAAAACAACTTTAAAAAATATTTCCTGCAGCGGAGCATATTTTACTTAAATGCAGAAAATGATTTACCTAAATTTGTAAAATTGGTGCAACATAATCCTCCAATGTCTGTTTTTAAAAAAAATGATGTTCAACCAGTACATGGCCCAAGAGCTACTCAATGTAGAGGGTTACAGTGTAAGTGGTACAGTTTATGCAAATATGCTAGGAAGATAACGTTTAACCCTATATTTGAACAGAGATTGTAGTGACCGGGGAAGCGTCCTCTAAGGATCGGGTTCCACTAAGCAGCCGTTCGAGAGTAAAAGCCGCTCGATTGGAACTTACATCTCACCATTGAAATATTCCGCTAATTTAAACCAAATCATTTATCAAATAAATATTTACAAAATAAAAGAATGTTTTGCTATAAAGCGGAAATTGATTTCAACTAAATTTGCAAAATTGGCGCAACATAATCTTCTAATGATTGTTTCCATCAATTTAGACCAAAACTACCCGAGAACATATTCGCTGCATGGAAGCATTTTATGTTCATATACACAAACTGATTTCAACTAAATTTGCAAAATTGCCGCAACATAATCTTCTAATGATTGTTTCCATCAATTTAGACCAAAACAGATTTCCAAAAAATTTTCTTCATAGAAGCAGATTTTTATCAAAGACATAAGTAGATTTTCAACATTAATTTGCTATCTTTTAACAACTCAAATAAACTTGGTGACTTAAAGACAGGTTTGGTGAATATAAAGAAACCTTCTAATATGGAATTTGATTTTTCGATTACCGTTAACCATTACACTCCCCCGTACGTCCAAGTTTACAGCACCTGGTAAAACCAATCGTCCATCCGTCTAGGTATTGACCAGGTTCGTTGTTGCTTAACTTCGGTGATCTTAGGAAGACCGATATTTTAAAGTTATATGACTGTATGCTCGAGTACAAAAGAAAATGACAAGTAAAGGAATTTGGAAGATTGTATAACGCCAATATTTTATTTCCTTACAAATAAAACGGGTGTCCTGGATTTCAACTGGGATCAAATAAGAAATAAGGTCTAGAAGCAATCTTATGAGTTATGCATAAAATTGTCGATGTGCCACAAAGTTTGTGCGAACTTTCTCTTGCCGCTATTTTCGATCGAGCAACATTAATGGCCTAGGACGCAGTGATTACCATTTTCTAATACCTTCTGCCATCTCTTCGGACAATAATTGCACACAGGTTTGATCCTTTGTTGACCCCTTGCTAGGAATTATCAGCAGTCGATCTTCGGCCTCCTCTTTCACCAATCAAAGAACAGATGTTTGTTCTTTCAACGCTACGGGCAATATATTCCCCACCCTTGATTTGAGTTGTAAAGGTAGCAAAGCTTATGGCGCACACATCTTCCCCTAGCACAAGATGCTAACGGCATTTGGAACTAAGGACAGTTCTGGGTCGGTGGGTGATGCTCGATGGAATAGCTGGGCGGGGTAGGGGGTATACTATGGGAAGGTGGATGAAAAAGAGGAGAGCGCTTGACAATTGTGACATGTTCTGAAGGAAGCAAACGAAATTGGCGAAAATTATTCTTCTGGTTTGTTATGGGAAAAGTCTTCAGATTTTGTTTGAGGAGGAGAAGCAGAATAGCAGCTGAAAGGTTTCCGGTTTTAGGGGAAAAGTTAAGGAGAAATAAGAAAATGATATTTCTATCGAAGGATTATTTGACAGATATGAACAGAGATAGATATGGACTGAGATAAATAGATAGGAAAATACTGAGATAGATAGATAGATAGATAGATAGATAGGATTCATAGATAGATAGATTTTTTGATATATATATATATCTCTCTCTCTCTCCAGAGTAATATTGAATAACAACAATCTCTTCTTTCTCTCTCTTTTCTCTGTATATATATATATATATATATATATATATATTTTAGAGAGGAAGAACATAGATAGATAGATAAATGGCTGGCTTTGCTTTTCTTTCTCTAATTCTTTATCTCATATATATATATATATATATATATATAGAGACCTAGAGATAATCAGAAAGATTTTAGACAGATATATATATACTATATATATATATGCTGAATAAGATTGCTCTCTATCTCTCATCTCTCTCTTTCTATCTGTAATATATATATATATATATAGATAGATAGATAGAGAGGAAGAGATAGATAGATAGATAAAAGGGCTGATTGCTTTTCTTCTGTATATACATATATATATATATATATAGATAGATATATAGAAAAATTTTAATATCTCTCATTCTCTCTCTCTCTATCTATATATATATATATATATATATTATATATATATATATATATATATATAATAACGTCATCCACAGACAGACTGTTTCGCTGTTTACAGCTCATCAGTGTGGCTACCATCCGGTTGCCTCTAGCTAGATCGAAACCCATTTGAATTGGTGTCAGTCGGAGCTTCTAAATTCCTAAGCCGAAGGTGGAAACTTTTTCCCATATATTATTTTTATAAACATGCCCATAGATAGATAGATAGATAGATAGATAGATAGATAGATAGATAGATAGATAGATAGATAGATAGATAGATAGATAATAATAGATAGATACAAAACTCTCTCTCTCTCCCGCTATTATATATATATATATATATATATATATATATATATATATATATATATATATATAGAATATTTATATTATTCGAGTATTGTCCTCATCTTTTGGTGTTATGAAACTGTTATCTATATCTACACTATTTACATTGCTCGGACAATCTTTGTTGCCATATTGATTACAACGTTTCGGACTTCTTCAGGTTGGAATGTCGAGCTTCATCCTTTATTTCACTCACTGAGGTAGAGTGTTTTAGTTCCACGTGGCATGTTTAATAGATGTCAGTTATCAGTTATCTCCTGTTAATTTCCCTCTGAAAGTTCTCCACTGCCTTAACCGGGTATTGAACTCACACGCTTTGGGTCCTGTCACTGGATCTAACTAACGTCTTTATGCCATGAGAACATCTGTGTATGAATTTCTGGGTATTATAAATATAAAACCTAATGTCTTCAGCAACCATTTTACCAATGCTCATATTGCAATTTTTTGATATCATCCCATGTTTTATCCTTTATCTCAAATTTTGTTGTTATTATTGCTCTCTGGCACTTTTTACTGGTACCCATATTGTATTCATTTCTATGATTTTGTGGCAGTAAAATATTTGCCATGATTGTGCTTTCCTTTTACGAATTTTCCAATGGTGTTCCTTGTCTATGATTTCAACCTGATCCCACAGAGGGCGGTGATCTCTCTTTTTCTCTCCATATGTGGTCAACCATGCCTGATTTTTCCACTTCCCTCGTGTTACAGCTTTCTGGTGTTCTTGAAGCTTTACCTTAAGGGGGATGCCTGTCTCCCTTTATATATTTCTTTTCCGCATCTGCAAATAATGTATAGCCTGTACACAGGCTTTAGTCATGTTCTCCTCTATGAACCTTATAAGATAACCGTTTTTTTACTTTAAAAGATATCTGTTAAAATTTTAACTGTCGTCAAGATTTTGAAAATCTGTCCTGATGTTATATAAACCACAGATCCTTTGTATTTTCTCTGATAACCCCTTCAAATAAGGCAACAGTCTGTTTTCTGAGTGTTGTTGCCTTAAGTCCTCTTTAAAACCCTATCTCGCTTATTTGGGGCTGCTACCATGTATCCAGGATAGTTGTTAATTTGAGATGTCAATATAAAAAAAAAAGGAAAAGAAACCTTGTCAAAGATCCTAATCAAAGGAACAAGGATCACTTTACTTACGTAAGACTGTAAAAAAAGTTAAATTTTTACATCAAGCTACCTCACATATACGGTCTCCCTAAGATTCACAAAATTTGCGCAAGGCCGATTGTAAATTGCCAAATCTGTGTATTTTTATAGATAAATATAGATAGATAGATATGGATTGAGATAGATAGATGGATAAATTGAACAAATTCTCATTTCCTTCTCTCTGTCTATATATATATATATATATATATATATATATATATATATATATATATATATATATAAATTGTGTGTATTTAGAAAAATTTTTTGGATTGAAGAGATGTTTCATTAAATAATATAGACAAAGTTGCTATTTATTTTATATAAATTTTTTCATATCGTCTGATAAGCTTTAATAACATTAATATTAAACGAAGAAAATTGAATCACAAAAATTGATACATATTTGTTTTTTTTTTTTTTGTTTTTTTGTTTGTTTTTTTGTTTTTTTTTGGGGTTTTTTTTTTGTAAAAAAGTTAAATAGTAAAAGTAAAATTCCTTTCTTAACATATTGATAAACAAAAATAAAGATAAATTTACTATTTCAAAAAAAAAAAATTACCAGCATAAATTCATGTACTTAACTTTACAAGAAAGAATGTCCATATTACTACAAAATAGCAATTAAAAAAAAAAAATATACATCGTGCAGAAACTAATTCATCCACAAATTGTAGATTTTTTATAATGAACTAAAGAATATAAAATAAAGACTTATTAATAATAGCTTTTCAAACTATATAGTTGATGAACAAATAAGATGCTTTTTAGAAATCTCAATACTAAAGCAAATAGTATGTAATACTGCTTCTACTAATTTCAAACATATTAATCTCCTATATCGTTTCAAAACAGCATACTAATTATAAAATATATAAAAAATAAAAAAAAAATTTGTAAATACTAATATATTTACAAAAGATATAGCAAAATAATTAAGTTAATCATATACTACAGAAATCTAGTATATTCAACTTAATTCTTCGTAATGATTCTTCTCCCCTATTTAGCGATTTGCAAAAAAAAAACATAGTTTATCTTCACATGCCCTTTGGAAGATTTCATCTCCAACGAATTTAATAATATTTATGTTGGTTTACAAACAAATAAAAACTCCCTTTCACGACGCTTGACTTGTACATTTGAATGATAATTCTAAAATTTTTTAGGCATTTAAAACAAGATACCTAGAGACATACACAATTCATGAAAATCTGATTTTTGATAAAACACAACTATATTTGTGAAAACATGAAAAAACAATAAACAAAAAAATAAAAAAATTTTGAAGCTATATATATAAAACAGTTGAAACTTAACCTGAAGAAAATAAACTACGAAGTCTCGCAATCATTCTTAAATGCCTATAATTGATAATAGAAGCTATTGGTTTATACCAATGGTTTCCCATACTTAATACTTCTCGTTTACACTCTTTAGCGTCCGTCATGTGTGACGTCATGAGCTGCGGTGCGATTTTTTTAATTCCAGCGTCTTATATGCACGAGTTTGTCGTTCCTTGGAAATCTTCCATGTAAACAGAAATTTTTTATCATCACTTTTTGTCCGTGTATTGCATAATATATTGTACTATAATTGTCATCTTTGATAATGGCTTATGTAAGCCGAAAGCTTAGATTGGATTAAAAATTATGTATCAATATTGTGATTTTCTTTCTTCTTTTAATGGTAATTTTATTAAACTTATCAGACAATATGAAAAGAATTTACATAAAATAAATAGAGAAAACTTGTCTATATTATTTAATGAAATATGCCTCAATATATATATATATATATATATATATATATATATATATATATATATATATATATATATTCAATAGGCTGTTTATCTTTGTCTATTTATATATATATATATATATATATATATTTAAAATATGTGTGTGTGTGTATGTCAGATATATAATTTTTATTGAACATTTTTTAAATATTTCTATATATATATATATATATATATATATTTCTTATATATATTTATTTAAAAAAATACAGAAATACTTATTTTCTCTCTTTCATCTCTCAAATTTAAAGTTGATATCTTTTACACACAGATACATTGGTATATAAACAGACAAATATATATTTATATATATATATATATATATATATATATATATATATATATATATATATATATATATATGTAGATTACATAGATAAATATATAAAGAAAAGGCAATATTTTAAAATAATCCATGTCTTCCTCCAACATTTCTAGTGATGAATTGTCAGTTTATTTTGATCCTAGGTAGAGGCAACTTTGGTTTTAGACACACTGATGGAACACTTTGATATTCAAAGAAATGCATCTGTTCTGAGTCAATTCCAAAATGTAGAAGATATTTTTAATTTAATATATTTTTAGAACTTATACATTCTTTTTTTATAGATACAAATATTTGATTTTT
Organism: Acanthosepion pharaonis; assembly: GCA_903632075.3. Classification (NCBI taxonomy): domain Eukaryota; kingdom Metazoa; phylum Mollusca; class Cephalopoda; order Sepiida; family Sepiidae; genus Acanthosepion; species Acanthosepion pharaonis. The sequence continues at coordinate 288,290 of CAHIKZ030001474.1, read as the reverse complement.
TTGCTGTGTTTATAATAAACAGTATTAAATAAAAAAGCTACTCAAATTGAATGTCGATAAAATTGTCATAGAAAATATTCGTCCATTTTATATTGTGTGATATCATATATATATATATATTAGATATATATAGATAGATAGATAGATTTTTCTTATCTAAATATATATATATATATATATATATATATATATATGAATTATATATATTTTGATTATATTACTAGATCGATATGAAAAAAAATAATATATATATATATATATATATATATATATATATATATATATTATAGAAAGATGATAGATAGATAGATAGGATCAATTAAATTTCTAGATGTGAAGAACATTTTATGAATAAAAACTGACATTGCATATCTGTTGATCAGTTATTCGTTTGTTTTGATTAAAAAAAAAATCCTAAAGAAAAACTTTGGGAAGACATCCTTTCAGTTACCTCTTCTATTTTTTTGGTACATTTTACGTTCTCTTTTATAACACTTCCCAGATAGTTAAACGTCTCTTTTTGAGATTTTATAATAATATTAAAATGATTTCCCCAAATCTATTTAAATAACATATATATAAAAAAGAATATTTCCCTATGTTAATATATAATGTTCGTAGGATTTTAAAAATCTATTAATTTTTAACATTTTTTTTATTATTCAAAACTATTTTGTAACAAAACGCAAATTGAAAAACTCTGAAATATGTGCCCATTTAATTATGCAGAACTACTTGTAAATATCTTTCATTTTCTACGCTCACCTTCGAGATCTTTCTCCATGTCTTTGGGTGAAACTCCCGAATATCGGCACAGATGTTATCTTTAAGTTATTGAATTGATTGATGTTTCTGGATGTATAGAAATTTCATTTCAATTGAAAATTGTCGAAAAGAAGCTCAAAACAATTAAAAAAAAACATTCAATAAAATTTCGAAGCATTTCATGAAAACTATTAAGTATATTTTTTTCATCAATTTAACAAGATCTCCATTAGAAAGATTTGCGATGGAAAAATTTTGTTCTTATACATTCATATTTAACTGTCCGGGTTCAAATTAGCTGGATGTATCATGATTTTTAACAGTGTCCCTTTCCATCAATTTAAAACAAAAGTCTTCTTTCTGCAAATCTGTTGATTTTCTTCATAGATTTGATGTTTTATTTTATTATTATTTCAAATTTTAACCTTTCTATTGGTCCTGTGCCTTTTAAAATTTATAGAGACAGGTTAGGTGAATATTCGTTTGGACTATTTGAAACTCTTCCTTTTCGATTACCTTTTCGTCAATTATTCTGTCAACGTTTGGAGATATTGTTTCGTTTTTTGTTTTGATAACGATATTCCAACGTGGCAGTAATCCAAATAATTTAAATTTCAGTTAACAGTATGAAAATAGCGTTCTCTAAATTCTTCCATTTGCTAAGGACATTTTGTTTTTATTATTTTCTTCTAGACTTGATTTAATCATTTCAAATGTTTTTTTTTTGTTCTCAAAATCCACCTAAGACGAAACGCGTCGGAAATCTATGATTGAACCATTTCTAATATGTCTGGGAAGCCAAATTGGGGATAACCTTTGTGCAATTTACCCATCAAGGGCACAGTCCTGGGTATAGGAATCAACTGAGTTCCACCATGGAATATGTGAATGAATGGCGCTATATCGAGTCTAGTTCATTAACCTTTCGTCACCGAGGCCCGTTATTTGGTATAACGTTTGCCTGTTAATGAACTGTCCGGGTTTCAATTTAGGTAGTGGATGCGCACTGCTGATGAGTCCCAAATATAGGACGAAAACGGCTGTCCAGTGCTTTCTGCATTTTGTTGAGGTTTCTTCTAGACTCGATGAATTAAATTAAATTATCTCAAATCCCTCCTTAATTTCTAAAAATATATATATATATATATATATATATATATATATATATAAATCGTTCTTCAGTTATAAATTGAGCGCTCTTGAATGTCCACATTTTGAAACTTTTTCTTTATACATCACGTATTTAAATCGTTAGAAAAAAAATCTTTAGGTGCCAGCGCCGATAGCTTAAATTAATAGAGTCTTTTGTCTCTTTTTTCTTGAGATTGGTTTGAGTTTCGATCCCAGCTTCAAGCAATTTAAGATATCATAAAGTAAAGACATTGATGAGCTTCTTGATTCACAAAAATCAAAACAGACTTGTATGTGGATAAACTGTATATGTATTTTTGTTGTTAAATATTTATTATATATATATATATATATATAATTAATAATATTTTCATTTATTTAAAATATCAATTTAAAGATATGTGTGTCTGTGCGTGGGAGGGATGTTAAAAGATTCAAGTAGATATGAAAATAAGGTTTTATTAAAAAGCTAAGAATCGATTTTGACGTTTGTTGAAATTGACCATTGAAAATTCTGAAAATAGAATCTTAAATTCGTATTTACATTTTCGTTCGCAACATACATGCAAAAATGTGATACCAATCAATCAACCCAGACAATGGGCTCATGGGTAAAACATGAGACTGTGTCTCACTTAGTGAAAGACCTTTTGTTCGCAAAGTGCTAAATCATAAATTGCATTCATCAGTATTTGTTAATTGAGAAATGTAATTGTAAAAAAAAAAGGTTTCTGCTGTGTTAGTTGATATCTTTTAGCACAAAGACATCAGAATGGAAACTTATGATTTGCAACCAGAAAAAAGACATGTCTTTTAAGTAATGAGTCAGTACCTTATCAAATGATTATCTCTCTCTTAAGACATCATTTCTCTAAAATTCATCAAAATGTAATTGCAATGAACATTTTGATTGATAAAGACACAGACTGTGTTATGTATTTTCAAATTTCCCTTAATATTTTCATTCTTTATTTAAATCATCTGGAGATATTCATTAATTACTGATGACTTAAAAACATTTTCTCGGAAATTACTTTTCAACTCTCGTCTTCTGTGTAATACTTATATAAGATTTTAACATGTTTCCTTTACATTGTAAGCAGAAATTTCTTTGGATATACAGCATGTTTTTATCTAAAGAGTATATATATATATATATATATATATATATATATATATATATATATACCAGTTGTTACAGTCAATTAAAATTATGTATCTTTTGTCTTCGCTTGTAACAAGTGCAAGCGTGTCCTCAAGAAGCAAAGTCATTGCTTATTGATAGATTGAAACAAGATATAGCATCTCTCAAGATTCTATCCAAGAAATTATTGGTGGCCCTGCAAATATATGCTGAACAAGATCAGAACCTCAATCCCTCCATTTTTCAATGAATTCAATGTCCTAACATCTACAGCAGACAACGTTGAATTCTTTGCTCGGAAATTCTCTTCCAACTCAATACTTGACTCATTTGGAGTAACCAAATCTGATTTCCCTAATAGGATCCTACTGAGTGATATGCGCATAACCCTGTCACTGGTCTCAGACATCATTTTTAAATTAGACTTCCATAAGGCAACGTCCCAGAGTCCTAAAAAAATGTGCTCCAGAGCTGGCTCCAGTTCTGTCCAAACTCTACAACTATTGCCTCACTGCTTTCTGCTTTCCAGGTTGTTGGAAGTCCTCCTCTGTTGTTCCTGTTTTTAAGAACCCTCGAAAACTTGATACTTTTATCTATAGTTCTATTAATCTCCTACCGCTTTTAGGCAAAATATTGAAGGCTATAATCAATAGTGAAATGGTTAAGCACATTACCTCTCAAGATCTACTCTCTGGCTTCCATTTTGCCAGGTCTACTGCTGATGTGTTAACAGCCATCACTGAATATGTATATCAAGCTCTTGACAATAACGGTGAAGCCCAAGCTGGGTTTCTTGATATCTCAAAGGCATTTGACAGAGATTGGCACGCTGGTCTTCTACGTAAGCTCCAGAGCTACAGTTTTACTGGATGACTGATTTAATCCAATCGTTCCTATCAAATCAGGAAATGAAGGTAGTTTTGAACGGACTCGCTTTCAGATCCTTTCCCATGAACACGCGTTTCCCCCAAGGCTCTATCCTGGGTTCTACGCAGTTTGTGATGTTCATCAATGATCTACCTGATGTCATCAATTCCCAAGTAGGCATTTCTGACGATGACAATGCCATTTACTCTGGCCACTGCTCTTGAAAAGGACATTCAATCTGTGGTTAACTGGGGCAGGAAATTACTTGTAAATTTTAATGCCTCCAAAACGAAACTTCTCTCATTCAACTACCATTGAGAATCCTGCCCGCCATCAGCATAGCTGATGTTAGACCCATTGAAAGTAACGCACTGCTTGAAGTGGAACAACTACATCAAATCAATTGCTGCATCTACGGCAAGGAAAGTTAAATCACTGTGTTGTGCCAGAAGTTTGTTTTTTTTATCGTTGAAGTCTGTCTCACACATTTACAAATCTAACATTCATCTGTGCATTAGATACTGTTGCCATATCTGGTCAGGTGCTTCTGCTACTCATCTCAAAGTTCTTGACATAATCCAAAGAAGGATTTGCAATGTAATCGATCCTGCCTTGGCATCTTGACTTCAGTCTCTTTTTTTTACTCACTGATATGATATGGATTCCCTCTATCTTTTCTACAAATATTGTCATGGCAACTGCTCTGACAAATCTTTTCCCCTGATGCCCTGACTACATGAGTTTAAGCATGCTACTAGATTGGCATTTAGGTCCCACCTTTTTACCATTGAATTAGTTAAATCTAACCACCACTTCTACTCCAACAGTTTCTTTCTCGCACTTCTTGCCTATGGAACTCTTCCATTTCCTTGTTTCCCTGATAACTACAATCTTCAAAAATTTAAATGCAATTTCACTTGCAATCTTCTATCTTCTTGAACACTGTTCAGCTTTTATCCTTTCCTCAGTTCCCCTTACCCAGTCTGTACCTTAAGTGTACCAGTGGCTTTCTCATCTTGCTTGGGGTAAAATGATTAAAAAGAAAAAAATCCTTGTTTAAGTCAATGACATTTGAATAGATTTTCATCTAAAGAGCAAAACCCATTTAAACCTCATTTGTATTTTTAAACTTACTTTGACTGGTAATAAATATCTACACACACTGAAGACTGAATAATAGATTCCTGTATGAGTAGCACTAACATGCTGAAGAATTATTTAGGAAGAGAATTTGAAAGTCAATGCGCTCTTCAGTAAATCTTTGTATTAAAGCCACAAGATGCAGGAAACTACCTGACATGATGATAAATTGATTCTAATGAGTAAGCATTGAGATAAGAACTAATCTACTTATTTTTATTGGCTGTTTAGAAAAATTTTTTTCTTTTTTACAGTGATATTCAACCTGTAAAAGGCTCTGGAAGCACTTGAGGTAGAGAGTAATAAATTAAGAGGTACAGATTATGCGGATATGTGTGGAAGGTAATGCTTAACCCTAGACTTAAACAGATTAAGATTGTAGTGATCCAGGAAACATCCTCTTGGGAATCGGTTCCACAATGCACTTGTTCATAGGAAGAAGCTGATTGAGTGGAACATCTCACCAGTGGAATATGAAAGAAATGTGGGTGTTTCGTTACAATGTGCCTGGCAGGTCATAGCCGTGAAGGTTAAGCTTATGAGAGTGCATCCTATATAGTGAAAAGTCCAGGTCAGTTTTTTTTTAGATTTTAGCAATAAGACAATATCATTAAACAATTCAGATATCAGTATTACTTGGTAAATGCACAATAAGTATTGAGAACAGAGAAATAAATTTTAAATAAGAGGTTTTCTGTTATATTGGGTGACATCTTTTAGCACAAAGACATCAGGATGAAAACTTATTATTTGTGAGAAAAAACAATAAAAAAACATGTCTTTCAAGTAATCAGTCAAATGATTATCTCTCTAAAGACATCATTTCTCTAAAAATCATCAAAACGTAATTGCAATGAACATTTTGATTGATAAAGACACAGACTGTGTTATGTATTTTCAAATTTCCTTAATATTTTCATTCTTTATTTAAATCATCTGGAGACATTCATCAATTACTGATGACTTAAAAACATTTTCTCGGAAATTACTTTTCAACCGTCGTCTTTTGTATAATACTTATTTGAGATTTTAATAAGTTACCTTTATATTGTAAGCAGCAATTTCTTTGTAGTTCATATTCTTAAAATGTCCTTTTATCGCATGCCCTGTCTAAGACATCCAACAGTTGAACCATTCGCATCTGCAGCTTTAAATATTGATCTCTGAAGAGATTAGTCATCATAAGATATTAAATATAACAATTCAACAATCCTTTCTTTGTTTCTAACAAAAAAAAATTCCTATTTTTTTAATATTTTGCTTAGTTTCTGAAGAGGCATCTTTTATTATTTCTATGTATCTTCATATTTCACTGCCCCGAGAGTGAACTTTCTGTACTTTTTTAAAATCATTTCACCCCCAAGTATGGTGATAATGCCACTAGGACACAGTAGGAGGGTGCAGAGAGTGAAAGAGAATGAGAAGACATTAGTGACGAGAAGTGAAGAAAAGCCAATAAAGAAACAGAGTTCAGGAAGACAGAAGATGGCGATAACGCCACTAAGACGCAAGGGGGGGTTATTGGGAATAAAAGCGAATGAGAATACTTTAGTGAGGAAATCACAATAAAGAAACATGATTCGGGAAGACAGAAGATGGCGATAATGCCACTAAGACGCAAGGGGGTTACTTTGAGTGAAAGAGAATCAGAAGACTTCAGTGAGTAGATGTGAGGAAGAAATAATAAAAAAACAGGGTTTTGGAAGACAAAATGTTGATTGACGTCATTCAAATTTTTGAAAATCGTATTTAACATGTAATTAATTCTTACCTAACATCTTCTGTTTTAATAGCCATGTCAGATTTTGATCAGCAGCACTTATTTTGAATGGCAACAGTATTTAATGCACGGACGAATTTTTCATCTGAATCCGCAAGATGGATTTTGTCGAAAAAACGATATCACGAAACAACGACGCTTCTAAACTATTTTGTAGTAATATGGGTCTATTGCACTCGATAAAGACGCAGTAACGTTATTCTTTATTTTCATCAACGATCCATCAAAAACCGTAAACTCAGCATCTATGGTGACAACACAGAATTTAATATGTATTTTGGATAATAACAAATTGACAAATGATCTAAAACCTTGCTTCATATTCTGCAATTTTTTTTTATCAAAATAAACAGTTGGGATTTTAATTTTTAGCAGAGAACTTTTTTGCCTTCAATCAGCATGGCTGATGCTAACCTCCAGGATAATGGCTCATTGAGGCTTCTTGGGCTAACGGTTTTCGCTGACATGAAGTGGAAAGACTATGTTGAATCAATTGACAAATATTGCTTTTTAGGGATGGTTTACGATTTGTACTAGAGAATTCTTTTCGACAGAATAGATCTTAAACATCTATAAATCTACCATTCTTTAATCCTTTCAATATTACTGTTTTTAGTTTTATTTAAAATTCTTGATAAAACTTTTAAAAAAATCTGCTATGCTATTTCGTAATGTCGACAGACTAATGTTTAGTATAAAACTTTTATAGTAATTTTTCCTTTTAGAAGTAAATTTATATATTTTAAGGTTTTATTGAAATTTTATTTAAGTTTCCATATGTCCTCCATCATTAGCAATACAAAGTGGAATACATTTTATCAGTTCACAAAAACATTTGCATTGAACACATTTATACATACATATATATAAAAATCGCATTAGTTATTTTATATATACTTTTAAACCAGGTACATTAAACTTTATAACATTTTTTACAGATTAATTTCTATCACAAATACAAATAAAGTTATACATTTTTTAAAAATTTGAATTTTTGGACACCCTCCTAAGAACATGAAATTAAAAAGACAGACGAAAACGATTGACATTGCATTTTAAATTTATGATGACCAACGCTGAAAGGAAACAAGAATTTGAAGACTTTTTTTTACTAGTGAGAAGTGTGAGAAAATTATGGAAAAATTTATCGTGTTCTAGTGGATTTAATAATTTTTCATTTAATTTCTCCTGTCCTTCTCAAAGTTTTTTGAAACCATTAAATCATCCCAAAAAAATCTTGCTTTCAAATTGTAAAAATGTCTGGCAGAAAAGGACACATTTAACAAGGGGGAAAATGCGTAAAAAAATAATAAATAAAATATTCGTTTGAAATATTAATAAATAAATTAAAGTATTAATATATTATGGCAAAAAATTTTGTGTATAGTCATAGACTTTTAGTGAAAATATGACTCTTCGACGATCATGACATCGATGGGGGCCGAATATAAAAAATATTAAAAAAAATTTTATATAAATTTTGAAAATTAATATTGAAGATGAGAATGTAAAAAAATGTTACAAAAAGCATCAACCAAAGAATGAAGAGTTGAATAAAATTGCAAGGTTTTAATTGGAGAGGAAAATTTTGCCTAAATGGCCATGAAATACAAAAATGTGATGCGTGTAGATATTTCAAAAAAAAATTCTCGTCCTTGAGTATAGAATCTAGAAATTGGCAGTGAATATTTCTAAAATAATGAAAATAAGTAGGTCAAATTCGAGAAATAAAATTGAGAAAAATCATCCCCCTGGATGAGGTGCAGGGAAAAAATCCCCAGGTCTAACAAAAGATACCACATATGAGAACAATTTAGAGAAAATTAATTGTGATTACTCAACCTTCCATTGGTCGACAGATAAAAGGAAAAAGTCATTCTCAATAATGAATGAAAAGAATAGGCATGAAAGGGTCTAGAAAAACAAACCATAAAAGTTAAAAAATGACAGGTACATTTCGAATCAGAATAAACTTTATGCGGAAAGAACATGGACAACAGAATGACAGAAAAAAAAAAACAGAAGAACTGGATCACTAGATATGAAGCATCAACGAGGAGCTACAAATTCTTTATTTGTTATGGAATTTCAAAAAGAAACACGTACATGAATGTAAGGGTTCCAAAAAAAGTTAAAAACAAACACGTTATGCTCTAAAAATGAAATTTGTTTTACAGTAAAATAAAAAAATTTTTTACACAATTTCCTGATATTTCAAAGACTCGATAAACATTTTGGAGTCATTTTAAAAATTTTAAATTAAATTGTCCAAGAGTTAAATGCAAAAAATTGAAATTTGTCATAATTTTAAATAAATTAAAAAAATTTAATAACAAAATATTTCTAACATTTCAAAGTCCATTTCAAAAAATGAACCCTTTTTCCAAAAGAGTGAAATAATTTAAAAGAAAAAATAAAATAAATGGTATATTTGATCTATTCGAAAAATTGGTTTAGTGATGTCTGTCTGGACCCTTAAACTAAAATTCAAAAGACTCTAAATCATCAGTTGAAAAAAAACGATAAAATATGTCATTTAAAAATGTTATCTTTAGAAATGGTTTTTCAAGATATCCAATGATATTCTGTTATACTGAATTTTATAAAATCTAAATTCTTCTATGAAAATAAAAATGAGCTACTTATCCAAAATTCTGAAATTTGGTGCAAAACAATCTTTGAGAGGTATTAATTTAAACAAAAAAAACCGTTAGTATGATATTCGAATTTTTATATTTTTTTTATGTTAAATCAAATGTTTATTAAAATTAAAATGGGATAACCTTAACGACATGATTTATAAAATAAATTTTAATTCCAACTTTTTGTTGGAATTTTCAATATTTTATGCAATCAATTCATTTTCAGTGGTTTTTTCCTATTTGGCTCTAGTTATTGAATTTATTGATTTTTAAAAATTTAAATTAATCAATTAGTATGAAAATTTTTTACGTTTGACTGATAGATGTTCTAAAATATTTAAAAGTTCGATCCTTTTTTTAAAGTAATATAAAGGGCCTATGGACATAAAACCAATCATTAATTTCTATTTTAAAAACTTATATTTACCAATGATATACAAATGTTCAAGATTTTAAGTCAAAATAGCAAAGTTTAATACTCCTAATTGGAATTAAAATATTTGGGGTTATAACAAATTAAATAATCTAAAAATTAACAGTTTTGTTTCCCTCTTTCTTCAGATCAGATTTTTCAGTTGCCAATTAATTTTCTTCAAATTTTTAAACAAATTATTTTCAGACTTCCTATACTTGATTAAGAAAAATTAAAAATATTTTGTTTTATTTTTGAAACAATGGTAATTATTTTTATATGGCAGAAATGTGAATTTTTAACAATTAAATCTAAGTTTACATCCAGAAATATGATCTATATTTGATTTATGTTCAGTTATATTGTGTTTCCAAATTTAGATTTAAATATTTCCGAGCCATTTATAATTTTCATTGTTTTTTTGATAAAAAAACGTAAAATTAAGAAAATTTAAGAATATTTAATTGACTTTTGAATATAACTTTTATAAAAAATGAAAATTCAATTTGATTAGCCATTTTCTATATATTATTTATTTATATTTTTTTTAATATTTAATAATTCAATGAGGAAATATAAATCGCTGAATTTAATGATTCTAAATATATCTAATGTCAATGAAAATTTATTTTGAATTTTATTTTTTGGGTTTATTTTGAAATAAATTATGTTACTTTTTTAATCACTTTTTGCATTATTTCTTTTATTTTTTAATGAACCTCAAATTTTCGCATTCTATTTTGCTTTGATTTTAAACCTTTAAACGGCTTTAGTATTTTTTTTTAAATTTTGGTCCAGGTTTTTCATATTGGCACCATCATTTTTAAACAAAAGGCTTAAGGGAAAAAAAGAAAATAAAAGAAAAAATATTAGGATTAAAATGCACCGGATACATAGGCAGAACTGCAAGAAAAGAAAGAAAGGAAAAAGAGATTTTGATAAGTGGGAAATAAATATATTTTTCAAGAAAGACAATGACAATGAGATTGAAAAAAGGAAAGGATATCTAAAACTATTGGTACGAGAAGGCATCTTATTATAAAATACAGGCCACGAAAGGGAAATTCCAGGCCATATTTTGCGTAACAAAGGCGAAAGACTAAAAAAGAATTTCCCTTTTTGGCCACGGCTGTAAAGGAATCGATGACCGATTTCAAACTATTCCTATCTGGGAATTGTGTTATCAAGAAATGTTCGCCAAAGAAAATTCCAAATTGAAAACGTTAGATTTTGATAATTGACAAAACACAGGTGTAGCTAAAGGGCCTTTAGATAGATATGGAAAATTAAAATCCCACACAAGCCGTTTCCTAATTAAGTTTTTTTCGACAAAACAAACTTTTGCCTGCGATAATAAAATTTTGTTATCAGACATATGAACCGAAGGAAAATGAATGGAATAAGAAATGTTTTTTTTCTGCCTTGGAGACGACAGACTGACTGAAAACTTGGAAGAAAATTCTTTTTCTGAGACCATGTCAGAAAACCAACGTCTGATGAATTAGCGATAAACTGCTTGACAAACGCCACGTGTTGAACAAAGAGTTGTCATATTATCCGTTCATGATAACGGCGATTTGAAAGGAAGAAAAGAAAAAGGAATTTTTTTTAGTTAAGCAAGGTATTTTTTTTTCAAAAACAAAGCCATTTTTGTTCACGCCCGACTAAGACGTCATTGGTCAAGTGGTGATCACATGACGCACGAAGGAGGAGGAAAGATACCCGACCAAGACCTCATTGGCCGAGAGTGATCACGTGACGCACGAAGAAGGCTGTCGACGCCCCCATCCAGAGTATAAGTATGAGAAGCCGCTACGAAGAAGTGGGGAGGGCAGTTCACGCCCCTCAGAAGCATGGTGAGAAAGTGGGAGTGAAAAAAAAGTTACCAAAAATGGAAAAGAGTGGAAAATCCCTAACCAGAAATAAAAGAGGTGGATATGTATTTAGAATTATCGAGGAACCCCCCGACGCCAACAGACCCAACCCCAGTTTTTTGACGGCGTCAATAAAAAACGAGGCCCCAACAGGCAGAAATCAGTTCGGGCCCCGACGGCGGGAGATGAGTGTCCAGTAGTTCGCGCCCTGACGGCAGAGATGAGTGTTCAGAAAAGAGTTCGAGCCAGTCGGCAGAGAGTGAAGTTCAGAGATGAGTGAAGAGTTCAGAGGCCCCCGAGATTCGACGTTCAGTTCAAGATGAGTTTGAGTCCAGTTGGCGAGAAGAGAGTTCGCCTCAAGATAGCTGACCAAGATTCACGCAAATTCCGGACTCAAAATTTCTTCAACCAAGAACAATTATTTTGAAGAGCGACTTAGAACCAGACCACAGAAATAAGTTTTTTTTCGACTTTCGTCCAAAGACACACCGAAACACAAATTTCTTAGAGAGCAAACAACTTGAAGCGTTAAAACTTGCCTAAGCGAAAAACGACGTGTCACAATCCACAGAACGGGTCGGGAGATAGACGCAGTCCTATGTATCGAACAACTAGACATAAAGTTTGTTACCTTTTTTTTGATACTTTGAACTTTTGAGTTTTCATTTTATTTTCTTTTTATGCATATTTGTGTGTTATCACCCCCGTTGAACTCAATTTGCATTACGGCCCCAACCCCTGTTTGATCTCGTCTGTCTAAGATCAATTCACAACGTGGGTAGGCAGACTGGAGATCAATGCAGTTACCTTGGTAACCAGGCGTTGGAAGCGAGTTGGGAACGACGAGGCTGATATCAAATCTAACCAGATTCCCACCCGAATCACCAAAAGGTTAGAACGTCACATTTGGGTGCCGCGACCGATACCAAGCCAGTTGGTCGTCACAGGACGAGACAACACGACTGACGCGACAGGCGGACGTCACGTTTGGAGCAGCGACACCCGAACGGAGCAGCGAGGAGCGAACAGCTGGCGCCGTTGCGAAGACGTCACAATTGGTGCTGTTTCTATTCCACGTCACAACTGGTGTCGTGACCGGGATAGGACCCTGAAACGGCCACGTTTTTACTGGCGCCGTGGTAGATCAGGATAGAACGTCAATTGGCGCTGCGACCGGGGACGACGTCACAAAATTAATTCTATTTATTTTGATTGAATAAATGTTAATTTTTCTTTTTATTTTTGACATAATAAATATTGTTATTCATAGTTTTTCTTATAAATTTAAATAAAATAAAAAAATGTATATGGAAAGTGAAAGACTTAGTTTTTTTTAATCATCTTTCAATGGTTTTAAAATTTATAAATTCCAGAAACATTTCAGATTTTTGCAGTTTTGAAAAAAACTAGAATATTTTAAAAATTTTAAAAATAATAAATAAAGGAAATAATTGTATCTATTTCAATGAAAATTAGTTTTTTTAGAAATAAAGTTTTTAAAACAATCAAAAATTTATCATATTAGATTTATTTTAAAAAATTTCGAGATTTATAATTTAAAATTTTAAAATTAAAATAAAAATATTGTGTTCAATATAACGTTTTTTTTATTTAGAAACGAAAGAATTTTAATTTTAAAAATAAAATCAAAATTTTTAAAAAATATTTATTAGATATAGCTTTGATTCAAATAAAATTTTTTAATTTAAATTCTTATAAATAAAATGGTTTTTACGTTAAATTTTATAAATAACGTTTCATATTTAATTTATTTTTAAATATAAAACATATAACATCAAGAAGATTATATATAATTTTATAATAATCCCTAGATTAAATATTGTTTTAAATTTTTAAATTATTTTTCTAATATTTTGTTAATTCTTGATTTATTTAAATTTGAAATTTAAAAATTTATTAAAACATTATATATATATATAAATATTTTATATATTTTATAATTTTTTTATTTATGTAAGATATATGTTTTTATAAATCATTTAATCATTTATTTTTTTTTATTTTATTTTCAAAAAATTCTATTTACCTTCAATTTTATATTTTCTTCAATATATCAATGATATTTATTTTGGAAAATGAAAAATTTTTGTAAATCTAATCCATTTCATATATTTAAAATATTTGGTTATATTTTTTAATTAAAATTTTTTGGATTTTGAAATTAAAAAAATAAAAAATATTAAAAAAAATTTTTTATTTTGAAATTTATAATGTTTTTTGAATAAATTAAAATAAAAATTATTTTTGTGAATAAATTAATTTATTTATTAAAATTAATAAATAAATTTATAAATAAATAAATTTATTTTTGTATATATTCAATTTGAATTTATTTTAAACTTTTTTTGACGTTAATAGTTATGCATTTTTCAAAAATTCAACTAAATAATTTTATTAATTTTCAAACATTATGGATTTTTAAAGAATATTTTAATCATTTATTTTAAATTTATCCATTATGATTCTTCATGTCTATTTAATATTATTGAATAAAATTTTCTAAATAATTATATTTTAATTAGATATAATATTTTCCGATAAATTTTAAAAGAAAAAATGAAACTTTTATTTTAATTGAATTTTTTGTTTAAATAATATTGCAGTTATTTTTACAATAAAAAAAATTCTGAAATTCATTTGATCAAATAAATATAACTTTGTTTCTTGATTTGTATTTTATTATTTATAAACTTTTTTGTAAATTTTTTATATTGTTTACTTTAATTTAAATATTAATTTTTTCATTATATTATGAATATTTTTCTTCTATAAAAATTAAAATTTATAATTAATTTTTTTTATTTTAATATAAAATAAATGCTGGATTAAATGTATATATTGTAAAAAAATAAATTTCATTTTTCATATCATATATATAAAATCTTAATTTTTTTTTTTTTATTTAAAAAGATGTCCATATTTTTAACAATTTTTTCATTTGTTTGTTTACAATATTATATTATATATATATATATATATATATATTTTTTATATAAGAAATTTTATTTTTATTTTTTAAATATTAAATTCTTAAAAAACTATTTCATCAATAAATATATGATATATGCAATTTAAATTTTTTTTTATCTTTTTTTTTATTGATTTTTTTTTGAATTCAAATATATTACAAATATATATTTATATTTATCATAAAAATATATGTTTATTTTACATAAATAAAAAAATATAAATATATCAAAATATATATATATTATATATATTTTTATATATTATCCTATATATCTTTAAATTATTAAATATGTTTAAATTATATATATATAAAATTTTTAAAAATTTCCAAGTAAACGTTTTAAAAGTTTTATATTCATTTTTTCATAATAAAATTCTTTTTATATTTTTTTTAAATTTTGAAAAATATTTTGTTAAAAATATAAAATTATAATTTAAAATTGGCATATAAATATTTTCATATTTAAGGTTTTGATAAGGTTTTATATTTTTTTTAAAATATTTAAATAAAAATTAATTATAAATTTTATACAGATTTAAAAATGATGAATTTATAAAAGCTAAAAATTTGGTAAATTGATAAAATGTTTTCTGAAATATTTATGATTGATATGATTATATTTTTTTTCCAAAATGTAAAAAAATATTTTTGATTTTTTTTAAAACTGCAATAAAATTTATTTTTTTTTAATTTTTCCTTTTTTAAAAGAAAATATTATTTCTCTGTTGAATTTTTTTTTTAAATATTAATTTTTTTTTAAAACCTTTTTTATATAAAATCATCAATTGCTTATTTTTTCGATTTTTAAAAAGATTTTGCATTTTAAATTTTCAAAAAAAATAATTTAAAAAAAAAATTTTTAATTTTAGTCAAATTAATTTAAAATGGTTAATAAAAGCATAAAATTAAAATTTTTAAAATTTTTTTAAAAAATATAATATTTTGATTTGTAAATTGAATAATAAAATTCAAATTTTTTTCATTCAATAAAATTATTTAAGAATTTTAGTAATTTTTTTGAATCAATTCAAAAATAAAAAAATTTTTTGTTTGTTTTTTTTTTTAACTTTTTTTAAAATTCAAACCACAAATGACTTATTTAATTTAATTCAAAAAATTTCCAAAAAAAAATTTTTAAAAAATTTTTTTCTTTTTCTTAAAATATCATGTTTTCAATTTTGATTTTTCATTAAAATTCTATTTTTAATACCCCTTGTATGATTATATGACATTTTAGAAAATATTTTTTTAAATATCGTAATAATTCTTAACAGACATTACATTTGTTTAAAATATTTTTCGAAAAAAAAATATAAGTGAATTTTTTTTTTTTTAAATTTGAAGGGGTAAATGATTAAATAAATTTATGTATAAACAAAAATTAAATATTGATTTTTTTAAATTCAATTCGATTTTATAATAATGATAACTATTTATATTTTATAATTTTCTTTAAAAAATTAAAATCTTTTCTTAATATTCATATAACTTTATTTAAATAATTTTTAATATTTTTCCCCATCTGTTTGGTTTGTATTCTTTAAATTTTCTAAATATTTTAAATGTTGGAATTTCAATAATTTTTTATTCATAAATCTGTTTTTAATATAATTAAAAAAAATCAAATCCAAAATTTGAATCCTAAAAAATGTTCCTTTTTTTAACCAAAATTTTTTAAAATTATCATTTTAAAAATAATACAAAAAATCTTTATTTAAATGAAATATAAATGAATACGTTTTTTTTTTAATTTTTAATTTTAAATTATTGCAAAAAAAATTTTGAAAAATTATTTCGGAAAATTTTAATTTTTTTTTTAAATTATTTATATTCATTTTAAATATTTTTTTCAAACTCTTTTGTTTTTATTTATCTATATATTTTTATTTCCATAATTGCTTAAATTTTTTAATATAAACCTCATCTTTTTTTTAAAAAATAAAATTTTATTGAATGTCTGAATATCAAATTTTTAAAAAAAAATTAAATTTTCCAAATTAAAATACTTTTTTAATCTTTTTAAATTTTATTAAATATTTTGTTTATCAATATTGATTGTTTTTTAGGAATTTTTCTATCAATATCCAATTTCTTTTTAACAGGTATATTTTATAAATAGTTCTTCTGAAAATTTTTTTTTTTACAAAATTCAAATTAATTGAAAAAAAATGAAATTTAGTTGATAATTTCGGATTATTCTTTTTTATGTTTATTATATTTTTTTTCATGAGATAATTTATATTGCTAAATTAAATTCAAAATTTTATGAAAACAAATTTAAAAATAATTTGGTATTTTTCAAATTTTTTCAATTATAAAATTTTTTTTTATTTTTATTATTAAAATTTTTTGTTTGAAAGGAATTAAATTTTTGTTGTTTGTAATTTTTTTCTATAAATTTTATATTAATAATTAATTATTAATTGAAAATTTTAAACTTTTACAAAATTTTTGATGTTAGTTTTATCTTTTTCATTTTTTGATCATTTTGGCGAAATTAAATTTTAAATTTGAATTATATTTGGGAATTTATAGAAATAAAAATCGAAATACAATTAAAAAATTTTTTTAAATTTCTTTGCCATGTATGGTTTTTAAATTTTTTGAAGAATTTATTTTTTGTCAAAATTTTAAAATATGTAATTTTTTCCTAAAGTCATAATAAACATTTTTTTTTTTCACAAAAAAAAAATATTTCAAACTCAAAATTATTCTTATATCATTTTCAATTCAATTATTTTTTAATTCCAAAAAAAACTTTAAAAATTTTCCAAAAATCAAACATATATTTTTAATGATAAATATTTATTTAATCTTATAAAATTTGTTTTCCACATTTTCTATATATTCTCGTTATTTATCAAAGAATGTATTTAAATATCATAAATAATTTCTGATTCTTTTCTTTTTAAATAATTTTGACACATTTTTTAATCCATATCAATATTTGAAATTCAAATGGGAATTATTTAAACGTTTTTTTAATTTTATTATATATTTATAAATATAATTTCTAACTTTATATTTACACCCTTTGTGCAAATTAATTGAAACAAAACGAATAATTCCGTTATTATTTACTTTTTTTTCGTATTTTTCCAATGAAACATGACCAAGTGCACATGTTAGTACTTCGTATGTCCATTCCACGAAGTCGTTCCTTGCAGATTGACCACAGATTCTCGATTGGATTTAAATCAGGAGAATTTCCGGACCAGTCTATAGTACTTTGATTTGCTCACTGGTAAGGCTTGCCAGTGTGTTCGTGCAGCGTTAAAAGTTTCGTACTCTTCCTTAGAGTAACGTTCATCGCAGACAATGGCTGTAGGACAACTAATCGACAGTCGAGACAATAGTGTCTGGGCGTGATGAAAATCTGATGCAATCACGGATGACGCAATATTTTTCAAGGCCAAACAAATTTCATCATACACCCCGAAAATAGATTCATATTACTGCACACCACTGCAAATGACCTAATCTGAGGAAAAAATAGAAATCGATTACACCCTGTCACTCCAGTGGGTCTAAAACTGACCGTATGGTGAAAGAAAGGATTCATTATAATTAGGTAAACTTCCGTCTGTCAAAAAATGTCAAATTTTTTTAAATAAACATGAACCGCTGTTTTTTAAAAAATAATTTTTCTGAGACATTTTGAAATTAAAGTAATATTTGTTTGATATCATTAAACTTTAAATCAGTGTAAAGTTTCAGTAAAGTATTTTATTTTTAAAAGAAAAAAATAATAAAGAGAATTAAAATTTGGATGACAAATCGATAAAGTGTCAATTTCAAAAATAAACTTCTTCCAATCAATTTAAATTAGTTCTGAAATACAACAAATTATTTTCTTATTGGAAATATTAAATTTTAATCTATTAGCTTAAATTAAAACTTTAAAATGAAAACGTGCAGAAAAATTTATATCTCTTTTAAAAATTCATTTTGAATTTTTATTTTCACTGTTTCTATATATTTATAATTTTTACATATTGTCCATTTGGCAGTACTGTAGATTGATTCTTTTTTGTTTTCTTTTTTGTCCATTTAAATATAATTTTTTTGACATTTGTCTTTTTTTAAATTAAAATTTCTTCAAGCAAGACGTTCAAAGCCTCAGTGAAGGTTCCGTTCATCATCTGGAAAAATTAAAATCATGCTCAGTGATGAAGCTTGAATTGGATTAAATTCATTGTTGCGTTCCCTTTCCTTAAATTCCTTTAGACAGACATGCTCGTTTATTCTTCCAAAATAAGTACGAACAAAATCGACGTCCTTGAATGGTAATCAGTCAAAAACAAGGCGACAAGAACCACTCCACTTTCCCGAAAAAACATTTGCAACTATTCAGACCTTTAATAAAGAAAAAGTAATTCTGTATAGAGAAAGACACAAATTCATATCACATTGAAATGGCCGGTTCTAAAACAATAACTGAAGTTAATTTGTTGAACCTGGTAAGTACCAAGATGGGTGACTGCTTTCAATGTTTTTGAAAACTGGATGTGCTTCTGGTGTAATGGATAAAATTTAACAAAAAAAAAACCTTTTCGGAAGAAGAAAATTTCCTATTTAAATTAACGGCACGGAATTTTCTTCTTTTTTAATAGAAATTTCCATTTTCTCATTACACGTAAATATTATTGGTGCTATGAATAATTTGTTGTTTAGCATTTTATGTCCTAAAGGAAAATTTGTAAAATAATGTGTCCAAAAAATTATATATCCCAATGGAAACTTTTTAAAATTAAAGTTTTTTAAATTTTTTCAATTGGAAAAAGCTATACTTTTTTGAAAATATGTTCAAATGGTTTTGATTTCGCGATGAAGTATAATAAGAAAAATCAATGATTTTCTTATTCAAAAATTCATTTTGTTTTTCTTTAGCTAAACCGTAAAAAAGTTATTCTTTGAAATCCCGGTGCCCTTAGTCCGGGATTAAATTGAATATCCCCCAGCATTAAATGTTGCCTTGGGAATTATAGAACTTTCCCAGATATAGAATAAAATTTCCAGCATGACAGTCCTTAATTTGGAAAAAATTTCCAAAAAAAGCAAGACTCGCTGTTTCCCAAACATTCTGACCTGACACATCCTAATCGTGCCCGTTTGAATCCTAAACATGGCTTCTCCAGTTACTGGAGGATCTAGATTATATATAAGACCATTCCTTTTTTTCTCTGACATCTCTTTGCTGCGTAAACATATTATTCCCAGTGTGGGACAATGTATATATGTACATATAGTTTTTGTTTGACAATAATGTAAACAAAGTTTCTCTGAAAAACAAAGTATGTTTGTTTTT
Organism: Acanthosepion pharaonis; assembly: GCA_903632075.3. NCBI lineage: Eukaryota > Metazoa > Mollusca > Cephalopoda > Sepiida > Sepiidae > Acanthosepion > Acanthosepion pharaonis. The sequence goes on along the minus strand of CAHIKZ030001474.1, from coordinate 268,235 downwards.
TTTTGTTCAGACATTCCGCTCTGTGTTAAACTACGGTGTTATTTCTCGTAGATATTATTGCTCATAACAGGGAGGGTCAATTTAAATGGAAGTCTTCAAAAATCATTCCATGGTTTCACCTATTCATTACATTATTGAAGAAAAAATTTGTTGAAAAAAAAGTCTGGAGACATTTAACCATTCATATTTCACCCTATAAAAGTCACAAAACACAAAATAAAATACATGTAGTATATATTTCATAGACATAGTCGCGTGATGGAAACCTTGGAAAGTAATCCGACAAACGTTTAAAATATAAAAGACCTGGAAATTGAAATAACAAGATACATTAACAAACTGCCAGGAAAATCAAGTTTAAAAATATTTTCCCATTTGACACATACCGAGAAAAACAGTTTTGATTTCTAATTCTGATCAAAACATTCTAAGAAAATTTATAAAAATCTAAGGTCTTTCCAGTGGGGATTGTAATTTACAGCAAATCAAGAAAAAATGGAAAAATAATAAAAAATGATAATAATCCATCACTATCTAGATAACAAAAGATTAAACATGATGATTAATTCCATATCGATGAGGTTGATGATAACATCAGGGTCCTCAATGTAATCATAAAAACAATAACAAGACGACGAAAAGATTAAACGAAAGTATCCAAGATGTGTCAATCAAAATGGCCATGAAAATTGCAATTTAACATCAAATAATCTTATAATAAAAGGGTGAGTAAATTCTGGAAATGGTAAAAAAGAAAAATCTTATTGAAAATAGAAAAATTGAAGGAGAAAATTGTTTCATCATTTAGAATCTGGAGATAAAATATGAAGGATCTAATTGGTTTCAGAATTAGAAAGATAAAACTCTTCAGAGAAAAATGAAGGATTTTTGTTTCCGAATCAGAAAGAAAAAAAAGGAAAAAGAAATAAACAAGGAGAAACTGGTTTCCAGAATCAGGAAGAAGAAAAAATAGAGATATATAAAGGAGACATTTTTTTCAGAATCATCAAGAAAAATTTAAAGGTCTTTAAAGAAAAAAATTCAAATATAAAACCACTGATCAAAATAATCATTTATTGCTCAAATGGCCGATCTAGTTTTTTTTGATTCCCAAAAGCCAGGAGAAACTTATTAAGAGCGGCTTGTGAACAGAACAGTAGTAAAATTGAATGACTTGGAAAATAAAAAAAAATGTTAGATTGAATAATAATAATAATAATATAATAATATATAATGTATTTAAAAAAAAACTATGGATATTAGATGAGAATTGAAATAAAAAAAAGCCAATTATATAGGTGTAGCGATAAAAACTGAAAGAGAAGCAGCAATTCCATTGCAATAAAAAATCATTATTTCTGTTTTTTTTATATAATCTCGACCTTTTATTCTCAATTTAAAATTGATTTCCTTCAAAAATATAAATTTAGGATTTCGTCAAATTTGAGGTTTAAAAAATTGTTTACTCCTGAAAATACATGAAATTTAATAATATATAACATATATCCGATAATTTAATGAATGAAATGCAGGACAAAAACAAAAATTTCTGTCAAATGTCTAATGTTACTTAAAACAAGACAAAAAAGTCTGGAATTTTTTAAAGAGTACATAATCTGTTTTTCCTGAAAGGATATGGACGATCATAAAAGAATAAGATTAAAAAGCTGTGTTTCCTGTGATTGAAGATGGACATTGCCAATGAGGCATTGATAGACTCTATGCAAAGATACAAAATGAAGGTCAAAGAAAACTCTAATGAATCATACGATGTGATGAGTTATATAAGTATATCCAACATTTGTTGAATAACTGTCATTCAGATTTATCCGTAAAGCTCTTAGAGACTATATATGTTAAGACCTTTTAGTCATTTTTAAATGTAAATATTACTGGCTTTGAAATTAATTTATTATCATGCATTTGATGATTAAAAATTAATGCAGTTTTTTTAAAAAAATAATATTTCTTCAAACTTTTTAGAAGATACAAATTATACGTAATAATATATATATATTTGAAATAAATGATTATTTTGACTACTGGCCTGCGAAAAACGCTTAAAAAAGAAAATGTGCACATGCAATACGAACCTATTGTGTTTTTCATCCTTTGAAAGTTTGATTAACGTCCAGTTAAGGCATAAATTTTATAAGGAAAGTTTTCTGCTTTCAGAATTAGTTCACATGTTCGAACTTATTTCGAAAACATATATGCTCAAAATCATATAAATAAAAGTTGAACCTTATTATCAATAAGGCACCTGATTGTGAGATTGAGGTTCTTCATTTTCATGGAACCACATCTTACATGCTGTTATTCTTAGGTTCATCTTTTTAGAGAAAACATAAAAAAAATATTATATATATATATATATATATATATATATATATAATATATATGTGTGTGTGTGTGTGTGTGTGTGTGTGTGTGTGTGTGTTGTCCGACACCTTGTCTCGCTAGAATATTTACGACTGAGTAGTTCGATCCCTTACTATTTGCGCCTCGTTTTTATTACTCGTGTCACATCTAATAAATTTTTGCTGGGTAAAAAAATGTTTTTATTTGTTACTCCTTATTTGATCATTAATTGTCTCGCTAGAATGATTACGAATGAATAGTGAGTTCGTTCCTCAAAAAAGTTGCCCTAAACAATTGGCCTTGTTACATCTAAAATACGTTTTAAATGCAGCATATATATATATATATATATATATATATATATATATATATAGAAATATAATTATTTATTTAAAATATGATTCCAACGCTACATAAGAGTTCTCATGTTTCAAAACAGAGTTTCAAACTTCAATATAATTATTTAAATACTGACTCAAAGTTGACTAGGGCTTTTGTTATTTGGAGGAAGTTTATTTTGTGTACAGCATATCCTTTTAGATTTTCTCTCTTTCAGAAAGGGTTAGGGCACCAAATAACTTTGAAGACTGAACTAGAAATTTCCAAGTGATGTATTAATTCATTTTTAAATCATTTTAGGAATAGTTTTAACATGATAGAAAGGTTTGATGAATAGAATACTCCTATCATGCTAGAAACCTACTTTAGAAGAAAATTCTGAGTTTGCTTGAACACATAGTTTTTTCCTTTTGCTTGGATTTAGTCATCAATCTTAAATGTTTAAGAAATTTTATATAGATTTATAGGAACACTGAATTGCTTGTGATAAGTATTCATAAAGTCCATTTAAGGGTTTGGTGAGTATTTTTATAAATAAAGTTTTAATTGATATGCCCAATTGAATTTGATCCTGATTTGATCAACTGCTTCAGTTAGCCTTTTCAGCTTTTTATTAAAACATCTGAACTGAGAAGTTTTTTTTTGTGTTCAAAAAGTCATATATTGAATAAATTGATACTACATTGTTTTTTTTTGTTTTTTTATTTGAAATCACTCTTATGTTTATGTCCTAAAATATTCTCTTATTTGTATTTACATAACTTGTTGGACAGTGTGTAATTAAAAGAGTTCAGTGTATATTGAAAGCAATTTTATTTGATTATGGAAGACTTGTTGCCAATCAGATCTTACAGAAAGATGTTGTAGAGTCTTAATTTCACATTGTATATAAAAAGGCAATTTTTAGAACCCACTGTCACTTCACTGATGGCTAGATGATAAAATTTCAAATCTAAATTCTTTGTCCATGCTATATTTATTAGAAAATATATTCCATTTAAATATAGAAAGAGTCAGAAAAATGACTTCAAAGAGCTGAACATTTCAGTTAATACTCTTTCCCTGTTACCCAGTGGTTGTTGGCAGATAGGGAAATTAACCTTCACCACACAGATGTTTATTTAAATTTCATTCAAATTGTGTGTATATGTATATTTTAATTTGATGACAGGCCTAAAATTATTTGTACAGAATTAAAAAAAAAAAAAAATTAAAAGATACTTCTATTACTGAATAATTTCTGAATATTTGAGATCTTATAATTATCTAATTTTTTAGGGTCTAAAAAATTGTTTGTTTTAACTTTGATTTTATTGCACAACCTAAGGTAAGTGTTGTCCAGACTGATCAAGAGGAGAATCTATTATTCCAATGTCTCATTTCAGACTGTGTCAAATTCTGTGTACACATATTAAATGGTATAATCCCATATAAATCCCTTGCCACAACACAAACATATGCATATATCTTAATATATTTGCATACAAAGTCACACACATTGTGTGATGGGCAAAAACTCATCACTTTTTTTTTTATAATCGAGATTATTTCTTTTTTTATCTCTGCTTAAATAAAATGAATTAAAATATAACATTTCATTTTGACTTTTGATTTTCTTGCCAACTGAATTTGGCAGTTACTTTGCTTGATGGCGTTTTCTATGTTAAATATTGTTAGACTGTTTTTCAATTCTTTGTGTTGCTTTTTTATGTAAATGACATGTTTAAATTTCTATAAAACAATCTTTTCTTATTTCCTGCCAAATTTATATGACTGGTAACGTGTGGTTTGGTTTCTATCATTGATTTATTAGTTTATTCTACAATGGCTGTTGCTTTTTGCATTGCTGTGTTAGTCATTAGAATTTTAACTTATAGCTAGTTAGGTTCATTTCACATTAGGGGTTCTATTCATTGCCCACTTTATTGTGATATTTTGTAGATATTTGCTTAATCTCTGAACAAGTTTCTAGATGAAAGAAAATTTAACCATTTATTTAGTTATTTTTTTTTTTTTCAAATAAAAATTTACTTACTATAATCAATTCATTATAGCAAGGAGAAAAAAATTAGCAAAAAATGACCATGATCAGTGTAAACTTCATTGTAACAGTCAGTGGAAATAGCCAACAAGCATTTGGTGGCATCCTTTGTCCTGCCATACAAATAATTTTTGCCTTACTTAAGCCAAGCATAAGACAGGGTTCCTTATTTTGCTTGTGACTTTTTGAGTGACAAGTGTGCACTCATTAGGAGGGATTTATAACGATTTACATTAATTCTTAATTTGTGTCCTGACACATAATGATACAATTCACAACATTGGACTTCTTGTTAAAACTTAAGATTTCATTTGTTTTTGCTTCTAAGATCATCTTCCTGCACATGATGCAACAGTTGGATGTTCTTGCTGAAGGTTTGACAATTCAAAGCTAGTCTTTGTAGTGGTTTGTGCTTTTAAATGATTGTGTTTTTATTTGGTAGATTCTGAAAGAGATTGAATAATAAAAAAAAGATTTTGAGTTGAAGTATATTTTGTTTTTTCTCTGTAATTTTCTTCTGTTTATTCTAATATTTTACAACAATAAGAAATGTGTAAATACTTAAAGACATTTTTATACTGAGTTGGGGCTCTTAGTGAGGTCTCCTGACTAGTTCAAAAAGTTCCTTATTTACTAAACTTAATCTGGCGCAAGGTCACTAATGTGGCATTATGTTGATGTGATTGGAACCTTTGGTCATATTAGTTTCTGAATTAACTATTATTCACTGAGAAAATGTCTGTTCAATCTCTGTTCAATATAGTCTTTTCTGTCGAGATGATTTCACTTTTTTCTTGAAACTTATGTTGTCTTACTGAAGTGTTTTTCTTTATCTTTTGTTCAATCTGTGTGAACTTTTTGCATTTCACTTTTACATATGCAAAGTTCTATTTTGGTAATACATAAAAACTTCCCTTCATGGAGTTGGAACACAAAACCTTTTTTCCAACCTCTATTTTTGGCAACTCTGACTTCGACTCCTCTATATAATTAAGTGATTATGGCCTACAAATCTCATAAAGCCTTTCCATACACTCTAACTTGTGAGATCTATATCATTATAACTGTTTTATATCAAAGAATAAAGATATTATGGCTTTTATATCATACCTATTTATTCTTCAATATTTTAACAGGATTAGAGACAAAATCTTTGAAAGGATATAGAAGAAATAACAATAAAATGCTATCTCTTTTGTAAATAAGAAATAAGTACAGAACAAACTAAAATTACACCAAAATTATAACAGAAGTTCAAATATAATTTTTTTACAGGATGTAAATAAAAACAAAATTCTATGCTGTAAGATTGTTTTACATATATAGTTTTGCCTGGACAAAATAACTACTAAATAATAAAATGAATTTAAAAAAAGTTGAGATGAATTTCTTCAAAGGAAATACTATAAATATACAATTGAAAGGGCTAACAATAAGAATAAAAATATAATGTAAGACTTTTTCATAAAGTGTAAATTCAACTGGATCTGGAGATAATAGAAATTTTACTGACTCCTTGACTCCAGTGACTCCCTAATTGCTTTTTTCTGACTCCAGAACCCTGCATAGAAATTAGACACAAAATAATGTCCCATCTTTGAAAAACCTTGTATTCAATTCAGGTTCAGGTATGCTGACCTCATTAAATTTAGCTTGAAAATTAAAGAACTAGTTTTAAAAATAAACTATGATAAATTTATACTAATAACACTAGACTGCTGGAGATATAACACACTGCACCTTCTTGGTATCACGTTTTCAACTGACTTGAAGTGGATCGATTACAACAAATCAACTAGCTGCATCTACGGCAATGAAAGTTTGGTCACTGTATCTTGCCAGAAGGTTTTTCTTATTAGATTTCATCTTGCATTTTACAAATCTACCATTTGTCCGTGCATTGAATACTGTTGAACTATTTGGTCTGGTGCTCCTCTTTATTCATCTTGAGATTCTTGACAAGATCAAAACAAGATCTTATATGTAATAGGTTTGTTGTAACTTGGCATCTCAACTTCAGTCCTTTCTCACAAACATGGTGGCTCTCTCTCTTTTTTCCACAAATATTTTTTATGGCAACTTCTGGCGAAGCTTTTTTTCCCTTTGCCCCAACTACATGAATTTAAGTGTGCTACTAGATTGGCATTTAGGTCCCACCTTTTTACTGTTGAAATAGTTAAATGTAACCACCCACTTCTACTCCAACAGTTTCTTTTCTCACACTTCTTGCCTATGGAACTCTTCCATTTTTGTTTCTCTGATAACTACAATCTTCAAAAAATTTAAATGCAATTTCAATTCAATCTTCTATCTTCTTGAATCCTCTTCATTCTTTTATCCTTTCCTCAGTTTTTTCTCTTACTTTCTGTTTTTGTGTACCAGTGGCATTCCATACTTGCTTTGGGTAAAATGATTAAAAAAAAATGTTTCCTTGGCATGGAGATCTGTTTTTCACATTTTGAATAGATTTTCATCTTCCTCCGAAATTATTTTAAACCTCATTTGTATTTTTAAACTTACTCTGACTGGTAATAAATGGACAAGAAGACTGAATAATAGATTCCTGTATTCATAGCACTAACATGCTGAAGAAATATTTAGGAAGATTATTTGATTAAATGCACTTCAAAATCTTTTATTTGAAAGGTATTTGCAAAACTTTGTGACATGAAAAAATTGATTCTAATGAGTAAGCATTGAATAAGAACTAATTTACTTATTTTTATTGGCTGTTTAAATTAATTTTTTTCTTTTTAGAATATATTCAACCTGTAAAAAGCTCTTGGAACGTTTTGAATGATAGAAGTTATAAATTAAAGAATTACAAATTATGCGGATATGTGTTTTGGTAACGTTAACCTAGACTTAAACAGATTAAATTGTAATGATCCAACAAACATCCTCTTGGGAATCGGTTCCAAAATGCACTTGTTCAAAAGAAGCTGATTGGATAACATCTCACCAGTGGAATATGAAAGAAATGTGGGTGTTTCCTTTGATAATGTAACCTTTTATTTTCAAATCCGTGAAATTAAGCTTTTGAAGTGTATCCTATATTTGAAAAACCAGGTTCAGAATTTTCCATTTTAGCAATAAGACAATATCATTAAACAATTCCATATCAACCAATTGGTAAATTTGGAATAAAAATTGAGAACAAAAAAGATAATTTTTTAATAAGAGGTTTTCTGTTATATTGGGTGAAATCTTTTTTGCACCAAAGACATCAGGATGCTTAACTTTTTTATTTTTTAATTCAAAAAACAATAAAAACATGTCTTTCAAGTAATCAGTCAAATGATTATCTCTCTCTTAATTTTCATTTCTTGAGTTTTTTCATCAAAATTTTTTTCCAATATTTATTTTGATTGATAAAGACACAGACTGTGTTATGTATTTCGGACAAATTTCCCTTAATATTTTCATTCTTTATTTAAATCATTTTTTACATTTCATCAGGTTAATGATGACTTAAAACATTTTTCGAAATTATTTTCATCCGTCGTCTTTTGTATAATACTTATTTTCCAGATTTTAATAAATTAGCTTGTCCAACGTATTTTAAGATTTGCATTTCTTTGTAGTTTTATTCTTAAAATGTCCTTTTATCGCATTTTTTTCTCAAGCCGGTAGTTAACCATTCGCATTTTAAATCTTTAAATATTGATCTTCGAGAAATTAGTCATCATAAGATATTAAATATAACAATTTCAACAATCCTTTCTTTGTTTCTAACAAAAAAATTCCTTCTTTTTTAATATTTTGCTTTTGGACCTGAAGAAATCTTTTATTATTGACATCTGTTTATTCATATTTCTTTTTTTGTCCCTGACTTATTCAAACTTTTCAACTACTTTTAAAATTATTTTGGTTTTTTTTTTATGGTTTTATTTTTCTCAGGACATTATTAACAGGTGCTGATCATATTAAATTTTAGATATAAAATTTTGTGATTGAAGAAAAGCCAATAAAATTTAGAGTTCAGGAAGACAGAAGATGGCGATAACTTGATGACTATTTTTTTATTCATTATATGGAATAAAAGCGAATGAGAATACTTTAGTGAATATTTCAATAAATTTCGACATTGTTCAGGAAGACAGAAGATGGCGATATTTATTGTACTAAGACGTGAACCCAGATACTTTGGTGAAAGAGAATCAGAAGACTTCAAATGAGTAAATGTGAGGAAGCAATAATAAAAAAAATATTTTAAGAAAAAAAGACAGATTGACGTCATTCAAATTTTTTATCTTGGTTTACCTAACATGTATTAATTCTTTTAAAGGTCTCATCTTCTGTTTTAATATCTCATTTTTTTCAGAGAAACTTATTTTTAAAGTTTTTTTCTTTATTTCTGGACGTAGTTTTTCATCTGATTCCGCTTGTTTAAATCCTTCATTTTAAAATGAAATGATTTCTGTACTTTTCTCTTCTTTAACATTTTGTCCCAATATAATATAATTGGCAGGTGTCAAGCATGTAACGTTATTCTTTATTTTCATCAACGATCCATCAAGAGAAACTCAAGTTTATCTATGCTGTCTACACAAATTTAACCCTGTTTCGGACCAATATTAAATTACCTCACAGCTGTCCTAAAACCTGTAAGATTCAATCTCTTGCTAATTTTAACATATCCAAAATGAAACAGTTCTATTTTAATTTTCTTAGAGATAATTTTGCCATTTAATCAGCATACTGATGCTAAGGAGAGGATAATTGCTTTTTGAAATTCTTGGGCAAACGGTTTTAAACATGAAGTGGAAAGACTATGTTGAATCAATTGCAAAGTTGTAATGCTTTCAGGTTTGAGTTCTATTATACGATACTTGATTTTTGCGACATAATAGATCTTAAAATCTATAAATCTACCATTCTTTAATCCTTTCAATATTACTGTTTTTATTAGTGCTTTTTTAAAATTCTTGATTCCATCCAAAGACTAAAATTGCTATGCTATCCTTAAAATTCATGCTGGCGCCTTTAGTATAAAACTTTTTATATTAAATTTTTTGTAAAAATATTAGAAAGAAGTAAATTTATATATTTTAAGGTTTTATTGAAATTTTATTTAAGTTTCCACATGTCCTCCATCATTAGCAATACAAAGGGTAATAAAATTTTATTAGTTCACGGAAAACATTTGCCAACTGATTTACAGTAATGCCTGAAATCACATTAGTTATTTTAGCTATACTTTAAACTAGGTACATTAAACTTTATAACATTTTTTTGATTATTTCTATCGCAAATACAAATAAAGTTATACATTTTTAAAAGTTAAATTTATGGACCTTCAGGACACCCACATATATATATATATATAATTAAAAAGACGGACGTGTATATTGACATTTATTTAAATTTATGATTCAATGTGAAAGAAAACAAATTTTTTTCAGTTCCACAAAGTTTTAGAAAATTATGGACATAATTTATTGTTCTGGACACTATTTAATAATAACTTATCTCTGTATTTTCCTGTCCTTCTCTATATCCAACATGTCAGATATTTTAATTTTCTCTTTCTCACATTTCATTGTAGAATCTTTTTATTGTTTATTCCCTGATTTTCTTGGGGAAAATGCGTAAAAAAATAAAATAAATAAATTCGGTATGCAAATTTAATTGAAAAATTCAAGAATTAACATGGATTAATTTAAATTTTTAATATAATAATTAACGAATATTGTGAAAAGACACGTCTTCAATCAACATTGACATCGACGGCCCCGAATATAAAAAATATTAAAAAAAATATAGGATGTGAAATAACGTATTGTAGATGAAATGTCATGGATATAATTTTTTAAATTTATACAGTATATTTTTATAACATAAGAATCCCATTGAAAAAAAGACCTTTTTGTGTCAAATTTTTAATCATATGCCATTTTCGAATTTTTTTCATATCCTCCGGCAGTGTTCAACATTTTCATGACGGTCGTCCTTGAGTATAGAATCCAGAGGTTGGCATTTAATATTATTTTTCATTGTATTTTCGTAGTGGAGGTTCGCAGTGGATATCAACAAATTGAGTGTAGTTTTCCAACTTTCCTGGTCGCCATTGGTCCTTCCTGTGGGAAAGATAAACAAAATTGGCACGACGAATTTCCACAGTGTTGGGCGGCTTTTATTGGTCAACCTTCCAACTGGTTCGACTATAAAATGATAAGTCATTTGACTCGCTCACTAGTTATATATAGTTTTACCCCAAAAACCGTAAATAATGTACATCATATATCTTTCATACATGACTGACAAATTTTTTTCTTTCTAGGTTTTAATTTTTTCTGCGTTAACATTAAATTTTCCAAAATTTGTTCAAAAACCATTCTGTCCATTACTATATTTTTCTGGGGAAAAAAAAGAAGATTAAATACAAATGGTGAAGGAAATAAAATAAATTTTACGTAAGTCAATTTAATGGATTCGACTTTATTTAACTAATCCGATTCTACTTCAATTATTTCATTATTTTCATTTTTTTTTAATGTTAATAATTAAATGTTTCAAATTAATTATATTTTTCTTATAATCAAAATCATTTTTTGATTATTTTTATAAAAACAATAAACATAAATATATATTTAAAACGATTTCTACAAATTTATTTTTATTAAATTATTAAAAGATAAAAAAATATATATATATATACATTTTTGATTTTCTAAAATACTAAATTAACTTATAAATGTAGTATTTTATAAAATTTCATTTTCCTTTTTTATTTTCAAATGGGCCTTATATTAAATTCCAATTCTTCTTACATAAAAAGAAAAATTATTTTGCTTAATAAGGTTAAAAAAAAACCTCTCTAGAAAATCTATATATTGTCATTTTTTCCCATACATATTTGTTTAAATCATCATGCAAAAGAGATATCTAATTTCGAATTATGATCTTTCGTTATCTATTATATTTTTTTTTTTTATTTCCAAAGACATTAAAGAACTATCAAGTTTTTAATTACCGGTTGATTTGTCAAGCAAAAAATCAGTTTTATGGGCATGTTGATGACAAACAATTTTATATTCGACATTTCATCATTAGGTTTGATTGTCTTCTTTCTTTTTTAAGATAATCTAATAAGAAAAATCTGCCTGTATCAACATTCCAGTAATCCCAGTTTCCATGACAGATATCATTCAATAAATAAATTTTTTTTTTTAAAAAATTGAATCTCAAGAACTTTACTGCGGTGAATTAGATCAAATAAAGTTTTCTTTTGTTCAAATAAAATAAAGTTCTTACATCAGATTTTGTAATTTATTCAATGTCCCAAAATCAATTCATTGGTCGTGAGCAAATGAGAAAATGTATATCTTATTTTTAGTCCTACCAATTGTAAAAAATTATTAATCTAAATATTGGCTCCAATATTTGGAATGGTTTCGATAGTGCGATTTTGAAGGCAAACGGTGAAAATGTTCTGGATTGTTAAATTTTGTCTTTAATTAATATACTTTTCCTGTCACAAATTTTCTTTGAAATGACATCTTACTAATTTATAAAATGCAGATAATCACGGGTTTCCACCACAACATGAAATTGCCCATTCGTTCTTAACAGATTTGATTTAATTCAGTCATTTGTTCGTTTTAGGACAAAATGCAGTTTCTTCTATCAAAAAATTTTCTTTCCAAAAATTAGTCAAAAAACAGATCGTGTTTTCCAATATGACGTAATGAAAATTTTCTCGTAATTTCTATTTTATTCTCTGCTCATCATAATTTCTTTCATTAGGCGGTCTAAAAACAGATGAGGCGTATATGATATATATATATTCCATATATCTGTCTAACACTTTCTGTTGAGGACATCTCTCTTCTATGCCAATATTTTATATAATATATATTTATAGATAATATATTTATTTGTAAACAATATATATCGTCTAAATATATAAATATTTGCTATTTCTGTCAAAATGGGCCTAAATGACTAGAGTATGCTTGACTTCAGGCTATAAATACTGCTCATTTTTAAATTTTCCAATCGATTTTTATTACAAGTCCATCTGTTTCAATAATAAAATAATCATTCTATATATATTATATTGATATGTTATTAAAGTTTAATTCCATGTATACTAATTTAAATTTCCTTTTCTGGGTATCGATATCTGTCAATTTTATATTTATTTAACGATTTCTTTTCCGTCATAATTCCTTTCTAGAATATTTTATTTTTTCATTATAAATAAACAAGACTTTTACCATGCATCCAGGCAGAGAAAGTTATTTATTTTGAAGGAAAGAATTTTGGAAAGGAAGGGAATGTTTTTTATTGTCGCGAATCTAGGTGATAAGCGAACACAAAAAAGAAAGAGGCAAAAAAAAAAAGGATTTTGGAAAGGAAAATGGAAGGAAAAATTAGTTTTTTTTCAGATAAAAGGAACGGATCTAGGAAGCCAAAACGAAACTATTGGTAGACAATAAATAAATATTATTTATCAATAACGACATGACGAAAAAGAGTGTCTATCAATGACAATGAAATTTCGATAAGTGACGAAAAGAAAATCTAAACTATTGGTAAAAAAGGCTTTTGGACGTAAAAAACAAAGGCCACCTGCGAGCAATCATTGACCGATTTTCCTACTTGGCCTGCGCAGAATGGAATTGTGTTATCAAGAAATGTTCGCCAAAGAAAGTCCACTTTTTTTTTAGATTTTGATAATTGACAAAACACAGGTGTAACTTGGGGACCTTAGCTAGATATGGAAAATTAAAATCCCACACAAGCCGTTTCACTAACAATTTTTTCGACAAAACAACTTTTGCCTGCGATAATAAAATTTTGTTATCAGACACATGAACCGAAGGAAAATGAATGGAATAAGAAATGATTTTTTTCTTCCTTGGAGACGTCAGACTGACTGAAAAACTGAAAATTCTTTTTTAAGACCATGTGGAAAAATTTTGTCTGATAATTAGTGATAAAATACCTGACAAAAATAACGTGTTGAACAAAATCGTTGTCATATTATCCGTTCATGATAACGGCGATTTAATTAATTTTTTGAAAAGAAAAGAAAGAATTATTTTTTTTTTAAAAATATTTTTTTCCAAAACAAAGCCGCGGGTTGTTCACGCCCGACTAAGACGTCATTGGTCAAGTGGTGATCACAAACGCATGAAGGAGGAGGAAGATACCCGACCAAGACCTCATTGGCCGAGAGTGATCACGTGACGCACGAAGAAGGCTGTTTTTTTTTGAATCCAGAGTATAAGTATGAGAAGCCGCTACGAAGAAGTGGGGGGGGCAGTTCACGCCCCTCAGAAGCATGGTGAGAAAGTGGGAGTCAAAAAAATACCAAAAATGGAAAAAATGTGGAAAATCCTAACCAGAAATAAAAGAGGTGGATATGTATTTAATTATCGAGATATTTTTTCGCCAAAACCCAACCCGGAAAGAGGACGGCGTCAAAAAAACAAGGTTTTTTTTTTTCGTCAAGATGTACACCAAAGCCGCGGATGCGCCCGACGGCGTCAGGGTTGGTCGACCCATGGCGGACAGAAATGAGCGTTCCGAACCTCAGAGGACGGAAAACGAGAGAGTTCGTTCGACCCTGGCGAGCAGAAGTTTTTTGAGGATGAGTAAAGAGAGTTCGTTCCAGTTTTTCGAAAAATGGAAAAAAGATGGAAAATTTATGTCCAGTTGTTCGGCCCCGGATATGCATTTAGATGATCGTGAACCCAGTAGTTCCCACCCCACGGCAGGATCAGCGTCAATAAAAATCAATGAAGTCCTGGCGAGCAGAAGAAAGTTCGTTCGACTCGGCAGCAGAAGAGTTCAGTTCGAGTTCCTGACGTTCAGAAGCCTCGGCAGAGATAGCCCAAGATAGCTGACCAAGATTCACGCAAAATTTTGGACTCCTCTTCAACCAAGAACAATTATTTTGAAGAGCGACTTAGAACCAGACCACCAAAATAAGTTTTTCGACTTTCGTCCAAAGACACACCGAAACACAAATTTCTTAGAGAGCAAACAACTTGAAGCGTTAAAACTTGCCTAACGGAAAACGACGTGTCACAATCCACAGAACGGGTCGGGAGATAGATGCAGTCCTATGTATCGAACAACTAGACATAAAAAGTTTGTTACCTTTTTTTTTGATACTTTGAACTTTTTGAGTTTTCATTTTATTTTTTTTTTTATGCATATTTGTGTGTTATCACCCCCGTTGAACTCAATTTGCATTACGGCCCCAACCACTGTTTGATCTCGTCTGTCTAAGATCAATTCACAACGTGGGTAGGCAGACTGGAGATCAATGCAGTTACCTTGGTAACCAGGCGTTGGAAGCGAGTTGGGAACGACGAGGCTGATATCAAATCTAACCAGATTCCCACCCGAATCACCAAAAGGTTAGAACGTCACATTTGGGTGCCGCGACCGATACCAAGCCAGTTGGTCGTCACAGGACGAGACAACACGACTGACGCGACAGGCGGACGTCACGTTTGGAGCAGCGACACCCGAACGGAGCAGCGAGGAGCGAACAGCTGGCGCCGCGGCGAAGACGTCACAATTGGTGCTGTTTAGGGACGTCACAACTGGTGTCGTGACCGGGATGGGACCCTGGAACGGCCAACGTCACAACTGGCGCCGTGGTAGATCAGGATAGAACGTCACAGTTGGCGCTGCGACCGGGGACGACGTCATTAAATTGATCTTGTTATATTTATTTTAGTTTTAGGACCATGTCAATATTCTTTTCTTCTTCATTTCTTTAAATTGTCTGAAATAAAAATTTTTCGATGAACATTGTTATGATAAATTGACTCGTTATAATAAATGATGAAATTTACAATCTTTAAACTATTGGCTTTTATGCCTCTTGATTCATAATGCGTTTAGATTCTTCCATTTTATTAACTGTTATTTCAAACAGAAAACTTAAAAATGTTCCCATGAAAAAAAATAAAGACGTTCATTTCATGACAAATTACATGAAATTTCTCTTTTTTTTTTTCGAATGAAAATTTTATTTAATTTATATTTAAAATAATTTAAAAAAATTTTCTCGTCCCAATGTGTTTTCAACAAATTGACTAATTTAGTTCAATGTTTTTTTTTTTTTTCCGGTTAATAAATTTTAAATTTCACCTGTTTTTCAATTTAAAATGTTTTTCAAAAAATTCATGTCAAATTTGAATTTTAACTGTTTCTATTTGAAATTTTTCAAAATCTTTACACTTCGGAATTAATTTTCCTATAAATTGTTCTATTCATCCAAATTTAATAAAAATTGTTTGTTTTATAATTTAATAAATCAGAGATAAATATTTTTTTTTAATTCCAAAAACAAAAATTTATCTATATTGAACTTTTAAAAGTTTAATACGACATTAATTTAATTTCGAAAAATATTTATATAATTTATTGGTTTTAATTAAATATATTTCTATATATTAAAAATATTTTTTAAATATATTTATATTAAAATGTTGTTTTATTTTTAAATTTCCATCTATTTTTCATCCGTTTGTTAATGAAAATAAATAAACTAAGGGTCAATATAATTTTTATATTTTACTAACATTATCCGCCCTTGATCGGGTTCACTTCGGAAATGAGATATATTTATACCAAATATTTTTTGATTTCAATTTTAAATGAACATTTTATTCATAAATTGTCTTTTCCAAGGATTATAGTCTTTAGATGAATGATTTTAAGTTAATGAAACAAAATTTCAAACACTTTTCTGTTTTATATAACGTTAAACAAGTTTCAACTAATTTTTTATGTATGAAAATTTCAATCCTCAAATAAAAGAACAGTAATGAAGGACAATTAATTAATGAAATGATATTTTTTTGTTTCAAAGTTGTTTATTGCATTCAAAAAAACCTGATTTGTTTATTGCTTTTTAAATACTAATCATTTTGCCTTTGCTTTTTTTCAATTTTTATAAATGCTATATTTTCATTTGTCTGTAGATGTTTTAAAGATCAGGATCGAGTTTGAATTAGAATAATTATGCAATTTTTTAATGTAAACAATTCATAAATGGCAATGTCTAATCAAAAATTTTTTAAAACATTATATATGATGTATTTATATAAATGTCGATAATATTTGGATTTTCTGATTGTTTGTTATTAAAATAAATTCAAAAATAATTGGATTTTAAAATTCAGTAAATTGAAATTTATTAAAATCATTATTTTAAATTTATTCTTTAAATTTTCTGATTTCGTTTTTTAAATCTTTAAATGTTGAATTAAATCCATCATTTCCTTTTTTATATAAATTTAATTTATTATAATGATATTTATAATATTTTTTTTATAAATTTATATATATATATATATAATATTTATTATTTTCATTATACGAAATCAATTTCTTTTTTATATTCATTTTATTTCCATCTGCTCATTCTATGCCGAATTTTGTTTGTAAATTTTTTACCTTTGTAATCAAGACAGATTCGATTTCATTGATAATTTTAAAAATCAAAATTTTAAGATTCTTTTTATTTTTTCTCAAATTCTTAAATATCATATGTGTTTATTTATAAAATATATACTTTCAACCATTTATATTTCTTTTTTTTCGTATAAATCGGTAAACAAAAATCATTTCTTATTATAAATTTTATAGGAATAAAGCATTATTTCATTAATTTTCACTAAAATCTTTTATTTTGATGAATATTCAACGAGGAATAAAAAAATATTAAACATGTTTTGTGAAGCGTTTAATTTTTAAAAATAAAATTCTATATTTTTTTTTTAAAAAAATTAACATTTTGTATTTTCTATTTTTTGAACAATCATTTCATTGTTAATTTGACGAAATGAATCAATCCATTTAAATTATATTTTTTTAAAAATTTTATCAGGAAAAATGCTATTTCTTCTTCTTTGTTTTCCACGTTCATTGCGTAATTGGAACATCTTTTGTAAAAACATAACATATTCATTTTATCGTTTATTTTTTTTATTCATTCAAATATAAAAACAAGAAAATTTTCTAAAATTTGTTTTGGTTTTGCTCAAGGAAATCAATTGATGGCATATTAAATGTTTATATTTAAAATATTCTTATCTTAAATTTTTACTTTTAAATCATAATAGAATTTTTTTTTCATCTACTAATTCATCTCAAAAATTATCATAGCATTAATTTTTAAATTTCACATGATATTTTTTTCATTAATATTTTTTTTAAATGATTGATTTTAAAATTTTAATAACTCTTCAAATGTTGAATCAAATATTCATTTTTTTTCATAAAAATGTTCATTTTCTTTCATATTTTTGCATTAAATTCGACTCTCATTTATATCTTTTTTCAAAATTCCTGCTTCATCTCCTCATCTAATATTCGTTAACTTTAAA
Source organism: Acanthosepion pharaonis (assembly GCA_903632075.3). NCBI lineage: Eukaryota > Metazoa > Mollusca > Cephalopoda > Sepiida > Sepiidae > Acanthosepion > Acanthosepion pharaonis. The sequence continues at coordinate 250,133 of CAHIKZ030001474.1, read as the reverse complement.
AATATAATTCTTGTATAATTTCTTTAAAATAAAATCTAACTTCAAAGTTTATTCCATTTAAATCATTATTTCTTTCCCTACCTTTGTAGATGATGTCCAAATTCCTCAATATACTCCAACATTTTCAGCATTAAAATGAATCCGATAAAAAATTTTAGATTTTATCAAAATAAGAATATACTTTGAACTATGAAAAATTAACTTCCAAGATTTTTAAATAATGCTTGCCTAATATATATTATATAGTTAATCTCTGGCATAAATCACCAGGTTCAGATCAATGATTTAATCAAAAAATAACATTTCCATTCTTTCTTTGCTTTTCTTTTTGTTCAGCTTCTGAATCCATTGAAATTAACAGTTGGATTCTTGGATCTGCTTCTATAATTTTTAATTATTTTTGACAATCTAGATGGAGATTACATAATTCTAAATTAAAAATGTGGATGATATAATGTTCTTGTCAAATAAGCAAACCATTGTCAAATCTTTGTTTTTTTTTTAGAAATTTTTTATGTACTCCTATTTCTATAAATTGATTGTTGATGTTTTTCATTCTGGATGATAATATTTGCCTGTAGTTCAAAAGTGCAAAAATAGAATTCAAATGGATAAAAAAAGATTTTTTCAATAAAATCGCATTTTCCTTCCATACAAAAATTTTTAAATAAATATCTTCTACCAATTATATATTAGAATGCATGGAAATATAATATTATCCTACATCGTCTACGTCCTAAAGTGATTGAAAAAATAAAAAAAAAATTTATTAAAAAATTAAAAATTTCAACCAAATGCATAAATAAATATTTTGAAAAAATTTAAATAAAACAGGATTTTTCTTTTTTTTCCTGTCCATGTTATTGGATTCATTTATCTTCTAAAATACGAAATTTTCTTGCTCAATTGATTCAATAGTAATTAATGGATTTTGTAATTATATATTGTTCTTCAGTTAAATTTTCTTAAATATTCATTTAAATCATTGTTCATTAAAATTTAAAAAAAAAATTTAATTTCATAAAATATATGGAATCAAAATTAATCATAATTTTTACCCTCTTTTCCCTCCATTCAGGCGTTTATGCAAAAACAAAAAAAATTCTTTTGGAACCGGCATCTTTTCTTTCTTTCAAAACAATCTGTCCGTAGCCTTTTTCATTTTTCTCCCTTTCAACAAAAGTGTTGATTTACTGGAAATGAATATCTTTAATGACAATTCTCAATCCACTAATTTTTTTTTTTATTTTATTCTGGTTTTCATAATTTGTTTATAGTATTAGTAAATGTTTAATTTAAACGACCAAAATTTAGATCAATTTAGCCTAATCATTTTTTTTTAATTATATTCATCAATTTTGAAAATAATTTTAAATATTCCATTAAATTATTTTTTATTTTTTATTTTCATTCCAAGTTTGTTGTTCAATAACCTGTATCTTTACATTTATTTTGAACAAATCAGTTTTTGTTTTTTAAACATCTAATATTTTTTTTTTTTTTGTATCATGTCAGTTATATATTATTTATTTAAGCTAAATCCATATTCATTGTAATTTTAAGTCTTTTAGAATTGAAATGAATTAAAATAAAATAACATATTAGAAAAATTTCATTCTTTCAACAAATGTCATCTGTAAATCATATAACAAAAAGAGCAATTTTCTAAAATAATCCCTTGTACAAATTAAATTGAAACAAAACGAATAATTCCATTATTATTTATTTTTTTCTTATTTTTCCAATGAAACATGACTCAGTGCCCATCTTAGTACTTCGTATGTCCATTCCACGAAGTCGTTCTTTGCAGATTAACCACAGATTCTCGATTGGATTTAAAGCAGGAGAATTTCCATGCCAGTTTATATTACTTTGATTTGCTCACTGGTAAGGCTTGCCAGTGTGTTCGTGCAGCGTTACAATTTTCGTACGCTTCCTTGGAGTAACGTCCATCGCAGACAATGGCCGTAGGACAACTAATCGACAGTCGAGACAATAGTGTCTGGGCGTGATAAAAATCTGATGCAATCACGGATGACGTAATATTTTTTAGGACAAGCAAATTTCATCATACACCCCGAAAATAGATTCATATTACTGCACACCACTGCAAATGACCTAATCTGAGGAAAAAATAGAAATCGATTACACCCTGTCACTCCAGTGGGTCTAAAACTGACCGTATGGTGAAAGAAAGGAAACTAAAGCAGTTGTTTCAATTAATTTGCACAAAAGTTTATTTCTTAGCCCAAATATCTGACCTGCAAAAATTAACCACATTATGGATCAAATAAAATCGAACATGTATCAAAGAATAAAAAAAATTTAAAAAAATATAGGATGTAAATATCTGAAATAAAAATATAACAACTATAAATAAAAATGAAGATCACGAATCTTTGAAATTTTTTACTACACATTTTTTCTGTTTTTAAGATAAAATACATGAACATATAATATATATATATATTATATATATATATATATATATATATTTATATAAAAAATCATCAAATTTATTTAATAAACAGTTAATTTAAATTACCGTTCGTTTAACTGGTTCAAAGTTTGCAAAGATGAACTTTAGGAGAAATATAATAATTTGAAGATTTTCCAAGCGCCACTGAAATCCTGTTCTTACTCGGATATTAAAGAAGGCACACAATTTTTTCAATTTCAAAAATATTCCTGATACACAACAATGTATAGAATTTAATTTTAAAAATTTTATTTACTGGTAGTTTTGTTATAATCCAAAAGAATGAAAATCCATGATCTTGAATCAAAATATCAAATATTGATCAAAATACAATGTTACAGAAAAGATCTTAAAAATTACCGTTTATTAACCAAATAAAAAAAAAATAAATCCTATTATTTATTTTATACCTGGTGATATAAGAAAATTCATTTCATTTTCCAAATATTTATATTGATATGAAATCTAAAACTAAGTTTATCATCGATTTAATGAATCAAGTTTTTTACCAATAAATTCTAATTATAAATATTTATTTTTTTTAAAGAAAATATATTTTTAATATATAAGAAATCAGATATTAGATTGAAAATGGTTTTTCATTGTATTAGTTATAGTTAAAATATATACATTCATCCTATATATAATAATATCCCACCTAGTCTATCCATTTTATGGGATAAATATATAAACGAGGTATAAATGCATTTGAATAATTAAAAAATATATTACAATAAATATACATTTTATATTATAAATATATAAATGGTTGATAAAGCTTTAAAAAATATATCCAAATCATAAACTTCATGATTCTCTATTATATTAACATTATATATCTTTGTTTATATATATTTATATACATTTTATTTATATATATCGAATATTGATTTTAAATATATATATTTTTTAGTTTCCATTTATTTAAATATAAAAAAAACATTTAAATATTAAATTATATAAAAAAACAATATATATATTCATGTTTTTACATATATACACATTTATTTATTTATATGTATATAAATATAAGCAAATATATTGTACATATATATTAGATTATGAAGATAGATTATATATTATATCTACACCTATAAGATACATATTATATATATAATCGGAATTTTGTCCTCTTGGGTTCTTTTTACATAATATAATTGTTCTAGAAATATAAATTTCATATTAAACATATATATTTTTCCAATATTAATATGAAATTTTATATTATTTTTACTGATTATATATGGCTATTTGCAAAAATTTTTAAGATATTAATCTGAATGATCTTGAATAAGGATCGAAATTTATGACTGAAAAACAAATGTTAGAAATTTAAACAATCGATTTCTTCGTCACATTTCCCTAAGGTAAATTTGGTATGATTTAAAAAACAATTATCATCACAAATATTAAAGGTTTTGATTCTTTCGAGTCTGGAAATTTTTAAATTGATAACCCTGATATTATTAAAATTTCATTTTTTATCATTCTGTTGTATAAATAGAAGATGGAATTCTGACATATTGGCAAAAGAATCTATAATTTCTATATAAATCAAATAAAACTAATAAATATTTATATATATATAAAGAAATTGAATAATTCCAACATTTTTTTTGTGTTAAATATTTTTTGAATTTTTTTAAAAAAAATTTTTAAAAAAATGCCACAATTGAAAGTAAAAATTTGTCGTCAAGTTCCGATTTAATAAAAATGCTGTTCGATTTTAATAAGATTTATCCATTTTTACTGAAAATTCAAGAAAAAAGAAAATATTAATAACGATTTAATAACTATTTTTTTTTTATTCAAGATTCAATGTCCTTTTATTATCGTTAAAAGAAAGGAATTTTTTCTATTTTCCTTTTATTAAAATTTGGGTTCCACAATATCAAAATCCTTCCTCTGCTTCCTCCCTTGAACCCCGATCCTAAACGCATCCAAATTGAATTTCTAAAAATATAAGTCAATTATTTTATTCAAACATTTTTTTTTCCAGGAAACGTTATTAACAGTATATCAAATTCTCCAGGACATAAACGTCCTATTTATTTGTATTAAAAAATTAAGTGTATATCCAATGTTGGGTATAACCTTTTTTTCAATTCAGATAAAACCTTTTCGTTGCTAATTCCGTTAAATGATATATTTTAGTATCCTTCAAATGAAAAAAAAATGACCCAGTCACCATGTTATTCTTCATATTTGAAATCGTCCAACATTCGCTGCCATGAAAACCAAGACGTTCCTTGCAAGGTAATGAGTTTAGTATTCTCAAAATAATTTTTTAAATTTCCTAAAAAGAAAACCAATCGATTCTATTTTCATCTTAAAATAAAGATAAAAAAATTGTATCTAAAAATTTATAACATTTAGTTTTTTTGCCAAAAATTTTAAAGATCCTACAGAACGATCATTCTTAGATTTACCTAGCAGTAAAGAAAACTTGATTCTTTTTTTACCTTACTTGGTTTATTAATTCTGATTTTCAAATTTCCATATTTGAAAAATTCGGCCCGATTCTATACATTTGTATGCCATTAATAAAAAAAAGACTTGAGTTTTGAAAGTATTAATTTATAATCCTGGTTTTGAATAAAAATTCCCAAACATATGTCTTTTGCTATACCCAGCTACCTCCGATTATAAACCTAAAGAAAAGAACACTCAACTTTGTCAATTTCTTGAAAAAAAGATTATCATAAACAAAAATAACAGTGGAGATTAACATTTCACCTTGTTCATAAAAGTAACATAATTTCCACACTGACGGCAAAGTTAACGGCCGTTTGTCTTAATTTCAACAAGGTTTAACGATCCACTAACCCTGAATTTTTTTTTACTGGGGTAGACTTTTCCTTATATTTTTATGCCACTTCCTGATGCGTTAATAATAATCTTCTTTATTAATTTCCCTTTCAATTTCTCCATTGCCCTAATTTTAATATCCTCAAGGAAATTGGCAATGGATAATTCTATGTTAATTTTTTGACAACACCCAATATATATATATATATCATTAATGATATATAATATATTTATATTAAGAATATATATAATATCAAAAGTCTGAAAATAACATCCATTAAACATGATTCTATAAGAACTATTAAAAATATAAATTTTGAAATGGATATAATTTTTCCGGATCATAAATCTAATCCCGTCCGAAACCAAATTAAAATTTAGTCCGGTGCCTTGACTATATATAAATATTTTTGACAGAATATCGAAACATAATCAACCAATAATTTTTTAAATACGTAACAAAATGTGATTATCACAACGATACAGAATAGTGAGGATTCCATTTAAATACAAATTTTTTTTATTATAATAATATATAAATAATTGTAATTTTTTTTATAGAGGAATGATGGAAAACTTATATAATCATAGAAACATACTATATTTATATATATATTTGTTCCTATATTCCGTTGATGAGGACAATATTGATTTTTTTTTAATTATTTTCCAGGAATTTGGGTCAATTAAAATTATTATGACTGAATGGGATTTTGAATGTGAATTTTTTCGGAGAAATAAGATTTAAATAGGGAATTATTTTTGATTACAAGAATATAAAAAAAATCTTTTTTTATTAAAGACACTAAACAATAAAAGAATTTGAATAATGAATATGGAAAACATTGCATTGGAATATTGAACTTTTTTTTTTTTTCTCCAGTTTCAATGGAAAACATTTACCATTGATAAAATCCACACAATTCTTTACTGAAAATAAATATTTAGTATAAGCTTACTGTTAAATCTAGCAATTTCAATGTCTACAAATGAGACCTAACATCGCCAATCTAGTATGGGCTCTGGGGTTAGCTTCTATAAACTGGAAAGATTTATCAGACAATTTCCATGAAGATATTTTTACTCAAAGCAAAACAATGTAACGTTGTTCGTTGAATTGTTGATTGAAGTTTTGCAGTTGTAAGACCAATAATGTTATTTTCAGATTCTTCTTTATAAAAGCAGGCTTTATGATACTATAAATAAGATTTTGAAATTTAATATTTTAATGAAATCTGTGAACTGTTCATGCCATAAACCTTTTTCGCCTAACGAAAAACATTCAGTTTTGTAAACGACTCTGCTTGATTGGAAAAACAGCAAGCCGCATTCATTCTCCTTTTTAATAAACTAAATTGTTTCTAAATTATTAAATGCGATATTGGGCAATTTTATAAAAATGGTAAAAAAAAAAGATAGAAATATTTGGATACAAAAATCTGTATCCATTAGATTCAATATCAATACACTTCTTTGCGTTATTAAAGAAACGTTATTCAAATCGTAGAACTACAACCTTTTTGTGCAATTAATTGAAACAAAACGAATAATTCCATTTATTATTTACTTTTTTTTTTCATATTTTTCCAATGAAACATGACAATGCACATGTTAGTATTTCGTATGTCCATTCCACGAAGTCGTTCTTTTACAGATTGACCACAGATTCTCGATTGGATTTAAATCAGGAGAGTTTAGTCCGAGCCAGTCTATAGTACTTTGATTTGCTCACTGGGACAACTAAGGCTTGCCAGTGTGTTCGATGACGCAATATTTTCAAGGAGTTTCAAATTTTTCATTTTACGCTTCTTTGAAAAGTAACGTCCATCGCAGACAATGGCCGTAGACAAAAGAAAATAAATCTAATCGACAGTCGAGACAATATATATATATATATATATATATATATGTATGTGTGTGTGTGTGTGTGTGTGTGATAAAAATTAGTACATGATGCAATCACGGATGAATGGGGTCTGACAAATTGGGTACTATATATTGTTACGAATATTGTAGCATATAGATGAACCACGGGTTCTAAAAAAAGGAAAAATTTTACGAACTTGGTTTCTTTTTCTCGGTCTTCACTCAGAAATGGAAGCGACACAAGGGAATCAACGAAGAACAGACACAAGACGATGGATTTCAAAATTAAAACATTTATTTATAAATATATATATAACGAAACAAAGAAAGAAAAAAAAAGAACATTCATTTAACAAAGGGGAGGACATCAGTAAAGAATAGAAGGCGCGAGCGAATACATACATATATGAAAATAGATCGAGCCAAAAGAACCAACTTATCTTGCAGTCGGGCTGGTATCTTCACAAAGTTTTGATTCGCCGAAGGAGAGTTCTGATGATAAATCAGTATCTTGGCCGGCCGACAATGTTCCTGGATTCTTCTTCTTTTTTCCAAGTGTTCGTGGGTCCCCAGCATTTCATACAGGCATTTGGTTGGGTTGATCAGTCAATAGCAGCCTTTCAATCACTGGTCGATAGACTTCGTGGTCTTCCTCATCTCAGTGGGCGGTCTGACGATTTTTGCCCAGCGATGTTCAACTGCCGCTGGTCAGAGGGAAACTGAAAAATCCTTCTTTGGTTTTCGCTGTCCCCACAGACAGTCACGTGGGTTCCTTCGTCCTTGACCGGGTACGCAGGAGAATAGGGCGCAAATCACGCAGTGTTTGTGTGATGGCCAAAAGTTCAACGCATGCTCCGTACGTCCCGATCACGTGAATCGCAGCATGAGACCCTGATGGTGTCTGGAGTTTACTCATGGTCAAACGCGAAATCTTAGAACCAGGTCATCCTCGCGTCGGGTCACTTCTAAGTTCACGGGCCCTTGGCTGGCGGGTGGAAGAGAGGATAGGGAGAGAAAGAATTTGTGAAGAGAAGAGGGGGGGTATGGCTGATCATAGAATATATTCGCTCGCGAATCGAAGCATTGGATTAAATTTCTGTTTTTATCTATTTATTTATCTTTCTTTTATATCTAACTAATTTTCTCTTTATTTAAGATTTTACTTTAGCCTAACGCCTATATGGTTAATGAAATCGTTGCTACGTGACACCTCCCTACCAAAAAAAAGAAAAATGCCATTAACGGCAGTTTTCTAAAAAAAAGAAAAGAGATTGTTTTCGTCCCCGTTTGATCCTCAAAAGCTTATCGATCAGATACGGGACAGGGCGTCAGCACACACGTTGTCGATGCCTCTTATGTGCTGAATAGTTAGATCGTATTCTTGTAACGCTAAACTCCAGCACAGTAGTCGCCTGTTCGTATTCTTCATTTTCCTGAGGAAGGTTAGTGGGTTATGGTCAGTATATACTAAAGTAGGCTGACTGGACGAAGACACATACACTTCGAAGTGTTGTAAACTTAACAAAAGGGCAAGAGTTTCTTTTTCTACTGTAGAGTAATTTTTCTGGTGATTGTTGAATTTTTTTGAGAAATAACTGACCGGGTGTTCGATACCATTTGCATCGGTCTGTAGTAATACTGCGCCAATGCCATGGTCACTTGCATCTACAGCTAACCTGAACGGTCGGGTAAATTCAGGAGCTTTGAGGACAGGGTTTGAGCACAATAGGGCTTTTATTTGATCAAAGGATCTCTGACAGTCGGGTGTCCAATCAAATTTGGCTTTCCTCCTCAACAGTTGGGTAAGCGGTGAGGCTATATCAGAGAAATTCTTACAGAACTTGCGATAGTAACCCGCCATTCCGAGAAATCTCCTCAGGCCTTTTTACATTGGTCGGGGCTGGGTACTTAACTATACTTTGTATTTTGCCTCGATCGGAGTTATCCGCCCATGGCCGACAACGTGTCCGAGATACGTCACTTCTGCCTGGCAGAAATCACTTTTCGCAAGGTTAATGGTGAGATTGGCATGCTTTAACCGATCGAAGACTTTTCGTAGAGATATCATGTGTTCGGCCCAGGTGTTATTGTACACGACTATGTCATCGATGTACGTCTCTACACCAGCCAGATCTCGCAGGCAATGGTTCATCATTCGCTGGAAGGTGGCCTGGGAATTTTCATCCCAAAAGGCATCACGCGGTATTGATACAGGCCATCCGGAGTCGCGAAAGCAGATATCTCCTTAGCGCGCTCGGTTAGGGCACACACCAATAACCCTTCAACAAATCGAGCTTCGTAATATAAGTAGCCTTGCCTACTTTATCAATACAGTCGTCCATCCTGGGAATGGGGTACGAGTCCGTCTTAGTGACGAAGTTCACCTTTCGGTAGTCGGTGCAAAACCGAACTGAGCCGTCAGGTTTGTCCACTAGCACGCAGGGGGAGGACCAACTGCTTTGGCTACGCTCGATAATGCCGTTCTCTAGCATGTAGGCTATTTCTCCACGTAGGATTTCGGCTTTCCGTGGGTTGACTCGGTAGGGATGCTGTTTAATGGGGGTGGCATCTCCTACTTCCACATCATGATAAGTAACGGTGGTTTGGTTGGGTACGTCAGGGAACAGGCCCCTGAAATCCTCGATAAGGGAGGCTAAATCCTTCCTCTCCTCAAGGGCTAAATGCGACAGCTTCGCACTTAGGTCAGCTAGTACCTCAGGAGTTGTAAAGTTTGGTGGGGTGGTCACCCCTTTCCATAACTTCTCCTCGGATCTCCGTGGGCTCGGGCATAGTGTTAGGCCCACTGATTACTAACACAGGGTCGGTCTTTCCCCGTTCATAGTAAGGCTTAAGCATGTTAATGTGACACATCTGCGTCGACTTCCTGCGATCAGGGGTTCTTACGACGTAGTTGAGGTCACCGGCCTTCCTGACCACTTCATACGGGCCATGGAATCGAGCTTTGAGAGGATGTCCGGGCAAGGGTAATAACACTAGTACTTTTATCCCCGACACTGAAATTTCGTTCGACTGTGTCTCGGTCGTATCGATCTTTCATTTTATGCTGAACCGACCGGAGGTTCTCGCGGGCCAGTTCACATGCTTCTGCTAGTCGGGTTCGGAAACGTGAAACATATTCCAGCAAATTTTCTGTTACTGGGTCTTCCCGCAACAAACCTTCCTCAGTACCTTTAAAGGACCGCGGACTGAATGCCCAAATATTAATTCAAATGGGCTGAACCCCAACGATTCCTGTACGGGATTCGCGAGCGGCGAACATTAGGAATGGGATACCTTCGTCCCAATCGTGTTGGTGGTCCAGGCAATATGTTCTCATCATGCTCTTCAAGGTGGAGTGGAACCTCTCCAAGGCACCTTGGGACTGGGGGGTGATAGGCGCTTGACTTAATGGATTTTATACCCAAACTTCTCGTAACTTGTTGAAACACCCCTGACATGAAGTTGGATCCCTGGTCTGACTGTATCACCCTGGGTAAGCCGACCATGGTGAAAAAAAAAAGCTAACAAGGGCCTTTACTATTTTCCTGGCGGATAGATTTCTCATGGGTATCGCTTCGGGAAACCTGGTCGAGGCGCACATGATCGTTAGCAGGTATTGGTTCCCTAACTTAGTTTTGGGTAACGGACCAACACAGTCTACGATAATGCGACAAAATGGCTCCTCGAAGGCAGGAATGGGATGTAGGGGTGCGATGGGGATTTTCTGGTTCGGCTTCCCACAACCTGGCAGATGTGGCAAGTCCGGCAATGCTCAGACACGTCCCTTCGGATACCCGGCCAGTAAAAGTATCTGACGATCTTATCGTGCGTCTTGTTAACGCCAAGGTGACCCTCAATGGGATCTCATGAGCTGTCCTCATGACCTCCGGTCTGTACCGTTTAGGGAGTACTATTTGGTGGACTGTCGACCAGTCTTCTGAGGCGGAGATGTGCGGGGTCTCCACTTCCTCATTAGTACCTCATTCTTAATAAAGTATCCAGTTGGAACTTTCTCCAACTCATCCTCGGGCAATACGTGACGGAAGAGTGGGGTGAGCTCAGAATCACCCCCTGCTCTGTTATAAGTGCTCTCCTCGATAATGGAATGTCCATAGCGGGCTCAACAATACCATCGCTATTTCCAGTTGGGTTACTATCGGGAGGATAATTTAATCCCACATCAGGATTTATAAACGTCTGCGATAGGTCTATCACTTCGTTCTCTGTCCTATCGATTATCTCGTTTGTCTTTTCATCGGCCTTCTTTCTGGCCTGTGCTCTGGTCACTGCACACGAGGGAAATATATCGAGATTCTCTTCCTCGATATCTTCGGTGTCTACCGAAGCAACCGGTTCCGAAACTACTTTAGGGTGGGGTATCACCCTACCACCCGCCAATTCGTTTCCTAACAGCATGGATATGCCTTTCATAGGCAAACTAGGAACTACTCCGACCTCGACAGGGCCAGAAACTAACCCAGACGTGAGGTGGATTCGATGAAGGGGAACGCTAACAAAGTTGCTAACACCCTGTATGATAACAAATTCGCCAGTGGCCGAATCCGATCCACACGGCACGAAGCTCTCCACAATCAGGGACTGAGTGGCCCCAGTGTCCCGCAAGATCTTCACGGATTTCTTCTTCGTGGGGTTATCAACGGGGGATACAGCACCATTAGACACAAATGGCCTATACTCCTCCCTCACATCTTCATTCGGTTTCCTATTTAGGGTAACGCTGTCGGAAGAAATTAGCCCTTGGGGTCTCTCTTGACTTAGGGCTCTGGACTCGGCATTCCGCTTCGTCCAACAATTCGACACGAGGTGTCCTACTTTATTGCAGTAGTGGCACATCGGGGAGTTTCCTCTCTCTCTATTCGTCTGCCGATAAACCGGTGACGGAGAACTAGGATTTTGAGATTTGGTATCTCTCGACTGGGTAGTTGGCCTGAACTAACCGATCGACCAAACTTCGAATTCGGACCAGAACCAGATCCACGTCTTGGGTGTGGACCGCTTCCAAATTCGGATGGGTTGTTATGATTGAACGTACCCCGCTTATGTGTTAACGCGTATTCGTCAGCGAGGGTGGCCATCTCATATAAAGTATCTACCCTTTTTTCATCGAGGTAGGTTTTCAAATTATCAGGGACACATTCTTTGAACTCCTCTATCAGTATCATTTGCCTTAGCCTATCGTGATCTGCCTCGATGTTTTTCGATAAACTCCATCTATCGAAATAGGTTTCTTTTTGTCTAGAAAATTCTACATAAGTCTGTTTGTCTCCTTTCGGCAGGCTCTAAATTTTTGCCGGTATGCCTCCGGCACAAGCTCATACGACTTTAAAATGGCCGATTTCACAATGCTATATTCAGCGCAATCTGCTACTGAGAGCGCGGCATACGCTTCTTGAGCTTTGCCTTTTAGTGCGGTCTGCAGTAAAATTGGCCACGTTTCTATGGGCCATGCTAGGTTTGAGGCGACCTTTTCGAAATGCTGAAAATATTTGTCGACGTCAGCCTCGTTAAACTGCGGTACGAGTCGGACTTGCTTCGCTAAGTCGAACTCACTACTTCTAGCTTCGTGAAGTTCCCGCTTTTCGTCTAACTCCCGAAATCTAGTTTCTTGCTCGATTCTAGCTTTTGCTATTTCAGCCTTTGCTCTTTCAGCTTCGGCTCTGACCTTTAGCCTCGGCCTCAATTTTCACTTTCTCGAGCTCGAGTTGTGCCTGCGAAAGTTCCGACGTGTCTAGTGATAATTTACTTAATTCTTCTACGTCGAAAACGTCGTTATCTACCATATGCTCCAGACTATCCTGACTAGCTGAGTTTTTCTCATAGACTTCGTTACCTCTGGTTCTAATTCCTTCCCTATTTCAACTATATCATCCTTCTTAAGCTTACATAATTTTTCCATAGAGGGCGATGCGAGAAAACTATCTATAACCGACATCTTGGCCTGTAGTTCGCCGACACCCCTGAAGTTGTGCGATTCTTACTGAGAGGAAAAAAAACAGGGAGAAAAGATTCTCGGAACGAGCCCCCAATTTTATATGTTACGAACTTGCTGCATATAGATGAACCACGGTTCTAAAAAAAGGAAAACGTGGTTTCTTTTCTCGGTCTTCACTCAGAAATGGAAGCGACACAAGGGGAATCAACGAAGGACAGACGCAAGACGATGGATTTCAAAATTAAACATTTTATTTATAAATATATATAACGAAACAAAGAAAAAAAAAAAGAACATTCATTTAAAAAAAGATCATTAAAGAATAGAAGGCGGGAGCGAATACTTTTTATATCTCCCTGCCAAAAGAACCAACTTATCTTGCAGTCAGGCTGCCTTCATGTTTTTGTTTAAGCTAATAGGAGTTCTGATGATAAATCAGTAATTTCGGCCGACAATCGCTGAATTTTAAACCTTTCATATGGCATATAAGACCCCAGGCAATTTAAAAGCATATTTTTGGTAAAAAAAAAAGCGCGCCTTGTATGTCGTCAAATACGCTAGTTTAAAAGTCGCACTCCGAAAGGGAAAAAATGAATTGTTTTGAATTTCTCAATTCATTCCAAAACTTCAAAACTTCACTTTAAATCTGATTTAGGCTTTAATTCCAATTCCATCACAAAAGTTTAATTTGGGCAGGCATAGATATTTCCGCTAAAATTCAGTTCAAGCCAAAAATTCAAATCTTTTTTCAAATCACAAATTCTGCCAACTTCAAAACCATTCGTCACAAAATCTCTCACTTTAAATATGATTCCTTGGAATCTTGAAAAAATAAAATTAATTTCCTCAATTCACAAAGTTTTGGAGATATTTGAAACTATACTTAAATGAATAACTTTTAAATTCACAAAGTTGTTGTGTTACTTTAAACTCACTATAAATTAAAAACTTTTAAAATCACTAATTTTTTTCAGTTATTTTAAAAATTGACTTTTTAAATGTCCCCTTTTTATCCGGACACAAATTACAAAGCTGGATTTTCAAACACCAGATAAAGGGCAAATATTAAATACCGGGAAAATCCTAGTTCCAAAAAGGTATAATACATCTATGCAAAGAAAATGTGGCTGGTCTTAGAGAGGTTTCCGACCTACAGACGAATAGAGAGAATTTGCCGTTCATTTATAGTGCTTGATTTGTAAGGTTTGATGTGGGTCTTGTTAAAATTAGCCTGTGGCGGACTTTACGACATTAATTTAACTTTAGATTAGGAAACATGGCTTCTTTTCAGAAAAGGATAAGCAAAAAGACATTGTTACAAAAAATATATATTTAACAAGATGTCAATATCAAACAACGATGTGAAGAAAGCATGCATTTAAGTAAGAAAAGGTTGAATAAACCAAGAGTTGTTTTTCTTTAACTGTTATTTTAGTATTTCAAAGTTCACTGGAATAATATTCATGAGAGTCTCTTATAATGACTGTTATTAAAAGATTTGCCGTGTTAGAAAAGATTATGTCTCATATATATGATGGTATGTTCAGCATATATTGTGGTGTGTTTGAGAAAGATTGGCACATGGTTTCAACTGTCGTGGATTCGTTTGGCAGCTGAATTCTCACTAATTAGCTAAGAAAAAATCTTGCTTAAATAAGTGACTATAGTCTCCAGATCGCTGCGCAGGAAGAATTGTTTTTCAAGTGCAGACGATCTGATTGGTTGGCATCGACCAATCAGCGAGTGAGTTTTAGGGAGACTTAAGAAAGCTTCTGCGATCCGTTTCTCCCAAAAGTGCAAAAAACTGACTAATTAGAAATAGAGCGATTACAAAATTGTCACATTGCTGCGATTTGTAAATTGTCTATAATAACGTAGTGGTGATTAATTAACCAATGAATACTTGGCGTTGTATGTGATTTGTATTTTTGTATGTATGAATGAAATTTTCAACCCATAGCCGTATCGGTTTTCGGAACAGCATCATTCCGATTTAAGATGAAATGATAACATATCTCTCTCTCTCTCTCTCTCTCTCTCTCTCTCTCTCTCTCTCCCCCCCCAATGAGTGGTTCACCTGTCTTTAAAAACTTTATATGTATCGGTCCAAGACATGATGGTAACTGATAGTATCTGGAGAAAAAAAATCATTAGCTTCATAAAGACGCCATTGCCACTTGCCTAAATTCGTGCGTGATAGACTCCCACTATAAGGAATGTATGAAAGAGTAAATAAAACACAATAAATCATATATTAAGAGCAATGATGTCTGGTGTATATCAATAATAAATTATATATACAATAATAAAGAGTTTTGTATTGTACAAATATAGTAGTAATGATCATAGATGGCACAAAATGGATATTTATGTAAGATAAAATATTTTTTTTACATTTCAATAAATACATGTCCTTGTAAAAGTACTTAAGTGTTTTTGAGAGATGCTAGTTTTATTTGGTGATATGTCTTTTGAATAAAGAAAAGGATGTTGAATGTATAACAGAAGTAAAAGGGGGTGAAAATGACGAGAGAGGTGTGAGACGTGGGTAGTGGTTGTTGAAGCCGAGATGCCTTCGGTGTATCCACTTACAATTATAAGTGTTAATCTCTCTGTGTCTTCTCTGTGTGTCTCCTGTTAGAATCTCTTTCTTATTCTATATTGTTAGAAAGAGGCTCCGGTTAAGTTATTCGTTATTTCAAGCGCGCTCATTTCTTATTGGTCAACATATATTTATTTAGAATTCTACTTCAACCGGAAGTTATGCGTGGAGCCTATAGCGTAAAGCCCGAAATATATCATTATGTTTTAAGCTATGAAATAGATAACTTCCTGTTTCTGCTTTTAGTGTCACTACATATTTATTTAGATGTGTGCAAAAGCCAAAGAAAGTATAAAGAAACGGAAAAACGTTGTTAGAAACAGAATTGCGATGAACTGCTTCATATCAGATCTCCTATATGGAAGGGAATGCTGAACAATTTTCACACAGATAAAGAGGAAATCTAAAACAGGTTAGATACATTTCTACAGAAAATTTCTGAGAATACCATAGATAAAACATTTGCGTGACGAGAAGGTCTTAAGAAAAATGTAAATAAAAAGAAAACACTTGTCATCAAAAAAGAAATGTTTGAAATAGTGTCGAGTCATCCAAAATCTTTTTAGCTAATTTGAGGGCGCTGAATCTGAAAATGAACTTAATGTTTCTTGCTTAGCTTCCGTTTTTTCTGTACCGAAATGCCTCTTTTTGGGGGGAAAAAAACGTTTTTTATCTGTTTTCTGTATATATATTGACCGATGGCAATATTTCTCAAAATGAAGTCGTAGAAAGCTGTCAATTCGTATTTAAACTAACAAATATTCGTCTGCTTAGTGAGAAATACTATTTTTGCAATAACAATCAGACCTTAAATCTTAGAAAAGTAATGCGGTTGAATATACCAAGACCAACAAGTAATTTCATCGAAGAATTTAATAAACTAATAACAGAAATAAAACCTTCGTGAACATATGAACTATGGTAAAAAATTTCTCTTTGTTAATTGTCTGTCATGTTCAATACTATTTAAGTCCTTTTTGATAATCCAGCAGTATCATGTATAATGGAATAGATGCATTTAATTGAGATGTCTTCAGTCGAAGTTCTTTCCAATTAGGAAAATAAAATGCTCTCAATGTGCTTGGTTTCCTTCCGTAGTGAAGGGATAAAAGTGATGGAATTTTGGCGATAAACTGGAAAACTTCCGAATATCCATTTTAAAATATTTGACTCAAAAACACTTTTTCTTATAAAAAATAGTTTATTTCAGGTAACTGATATAAATTGTTCGGCCTACCTGAAAATTGATGGATTTCTACTACCTTTATCAACTAAATTTTGCGATCAGCCAGATCGTAAATTGATCTTCTTTTCCCAAAAACAGCAATTTTAGTACACCAAAAACGGTAACTAACCATTTAAGAACTAAAGTCATTTTCGGAATCAGCACCAACAAATTAGCTAAAAAAATGTTTTTTTTTCAAGGCATCAAAAATCGTGTTGACCAGTACAATGGCACTTAACATGCAAAAAAATGACTTTTGAAATTAATTGAACGCATAAGAAGGCTTGGAGAATTTAACACTCACAAGGTATATTGAAGGCGAGAGATGCAGTGAGAAGCAGTGAATAACCTAAGGACATGCCAGAACAGGTTGTGATAGAGATTGTAAAAAAAAAAAAATCCAAAAGGAAAGATTAATTGATTGATTCATTTTTACGGCTTATCAAACATTTGCTCGTTACTTAAAACCAAAAAAATATTTTCAGATTCTACAAATTTTACTGGAGGAGATAGTAATGATTTAGTGATACAAGTCTTACTAATAAACCCATAACTAAGGGGTCGGGGACAAGTGGATTCAAGGTAAGTGAATATAACGAACCCAACAGGAACTGAAACCCAACTGTCCGATTTAGAATCCCGAGCCAATATCTATTACATCACCCTCACATCCAAACTTGCAGCCCATGGTATTCACAAATGGTCACCCTAAAAGTTATCAGCCAGAGTCCTGAAGGGGTAAAGCATACAAAAAGGCCTGTAAAAGGACCCTTTCTATCGACGACATCAGTATGACAATACTAGTGTGTTTAGGAATATCGACGTCAACATTCAGTTCCCGTGAAAATCTTCCACTAAGTTGGCACTGAAGACGTTAAATGATTTATTTTTTTCTGGGTGGGGTACTTTATTTATGTTTAAAACTAAGTCATCAGTCAGGGGTTTCCTAAGCGTAGCTTAGATGTGGCACTAGGCCGAAAGTATGGGGCACCTAGTGATGATCGAACTCACTACTCAGTCGTAATTGCTCTAGCCAGACAAGCATGCTAACCATTAAACTGCCTCGAGGTGATATTCTAAGGGCTGCTTAGATGTTAAACAATATTTCCAAAAGCACTGAGTGATATCCCATTTAATATTTAGTTTTAATTGCTCTAACCAGACAAGCTTGCTAACCATTACACCGCCTCGAGGTGTTCCAGTTTATATATTTTATTTTTGTAATGAGTTCTGTACAACCGGCCGTGGCTGTTATGTTGTTGATAGAAGTCAGACGTAGAAGAAACGCATGTAAGGTTCAGATACTCCTGCCCGCCGAGCCCAACTACATAAAAAGGTTGAACTTTTCTGTATTAAGTCCAAAGAAGAAGGCAAAAGAAAGCAAACAAAACAAAAGACCGATAATATATGTATATAAAAATATATATAACAAGTTACAATACAATAAATGGAAAGAGTTCAAAGGAATATTCTGAATGTGCGTATCGTTTAATATTCTGTATGTGCGTGCGTGTGTATTGTGCTTAGCGTGTTTCCACGCTATCCCTTGTTAGCGCCTACATTTCGAGGTTGTAAACTGAAAGCCTGAGGAAAAGGAGAGATTTACCTCCAGGTGTCGGCGCACAGGCCTGAAGGAAAAAAGAGAGATAGATGCGAAGGTTCAGCGGCTATTTATAGCCAGGGAAGGGAGACCCCTGGTGAAAGGGTTAATGTACTAAAGGAGGAGTTAACTCCGAGAATACTCCTCACCAGATTAAAAGTTGTAAGGAAATGAAAACTTTTAATATATAAAGAAAAAGGTTCGTGAAAGTTTAAATATTGTTCTTGTGAGCTGAAAAGAAAATGTGTCAGAAGTGTGGTTGAGATTCGTGCTTCGACGAAATGCAGTGTTGTCTCAGGGTGCAGTGTTATTTTTAAGTGAGTTAGAATTGGGGCACGTCCTGTAAATGCGTCGGTAGTGATCTGCGTTGCTATTAAAATTTGTTTTTTTTTTCAATGCTCCACGTTGTATTGGTTGTGTCGATCTATGCACCTGTTTGCTGGCCTGTTTGTAGTTGGTTTGTAAAACGAGGTGGTTCGTGTGGATATAATTGGCGCACAAAAGTTAATAGACGCGACGTAGTCGTGAAGTTGAGCTGAATTTCTACCGAATGTCGAATGTATGTTGGGAGAATTTGGTATTATTGACGATACAATATCGTTCTGGCAAAATCTCGCTTTGTTTGAGTCGCGTCATTGCAGAATGAGATGAAGGACGGTGAATTGCCTTTTAAGACTGCATTGGACATCTGAAATATTGTGCAGTGTGTAGCACAATGTGAGTGGATGTGTAGTCAGTTGAAGTCGTGTTAAATAGAATGTCCACGTGTGTTTGAGAAGAATGAGAAATTTGAGAAGCAAGCAGTGGCGTGAAGATAATGCCACGTGGTGTCAGTTGAGTGTTGCTTCCATGTCAGAATCACGAATGTTGTTTAAAAATGAGACAGTAAGTCGTCTTTCAGTGGTTTGGTTCACACATTTTCTATTTCAATCCAGAAGAAAACAGTGGCTAGTAGAAAAAATGGCGTTGTTTTTCGTTTGGTACAGCCTGTCTGCTGGGCGAAATTAGGGCAAACGTCGTCGAGAGAAAGAAAGGGTCAAGCAAATATAGACCAGTGGGGGAAGAGTTCTCAGGTTCGTCTTTAATAGTAGTAATTGTTGTTCTAGTGTACGGCGTGCGTAGGATTCGAAAAGAAGTTTTTTCAATATTTTCCCTATCTGGCTCTCTTTTTGGGAAAGTGTGTGTATAAGAAATTGTTTGATTTTGTACATATATATCGTCTTGTGTGTTTTTAGCAGGAGTTGAAAAATCAAGTCGGCAAGGTCACCACTTGTAGTGGGCCGTGGCTGTTATGTTGTTGATAGAAGTCAGATACAGAAGAAACGCATGTAAGGTTCAGATACTCCTGCCCGCCGACCCCAACTGCATAAAAAGGTTGGACTTTGATTAAGTCCAAAGAAGAAGGCAAAGAAAGCAAACAAAACACAAGACCGATGATATATGTATATACAAATATATATTAATAACAAGTTACAATACATGGAAACAGTACAAAGGATGAAAATTGAATATTCTGTATATGTATCGTGTGAATATTCTGTATGTGCGTGTATGTGTTGTGCTTAGCGTGTTTCAACGCTATCCCTTGTTAGCGCCTACATTTCGGGGTTGAAAGCTGAAATCCTGAGGAAAAGGAGAGATTTACCTCCAGGTGTCGGCGCACAAGCCTGAAAGAAAAAAATAGAGATAGAGGCGAAGGGTCAGCGGCTATTTATAGCCAGGGAAGAGAGACCCCTGGTGAAAGGGTTAATGTACTAAAGGAGGAGTTAACTCCGACAGTTCCGGTAACTCTGAGTGCTTTAGTTTCTTCGCCTTCTACCAGACTGAAGATTAGTAAATATTTAAATTTGTTTTGTGATTAGAATTTTATCAACGAAGTTCAAAATTTGGAATGTTGATTCTCAATGGAATCACGCTGTCTCTTCTAAGATCGTTGCAAAGCAAATTTCTTTGTTTCTTTTAAATATGTAAATTTTTCTAATATCTAAATATTTAAGTTTATTTTCAAAACTAGCATCGTATTATCATTAAAAATCTCGAATACTTATTTGCATTTAAGACAGGAAGTCTGCTCTAACTAGGTCACTACAAGTCATTTTTTTACTATCTTCTAAACTTTTACACCTGTTTTGACACAATAATTTTATCTTCAACTAAAGCCAGAATCTTTAATTCTTATTCCAAAGCAATTCTTTTCTCTTTAATAAGATCAGTGCAACCTAATTTTCTCAATATCTTCTGCCAAATATACACTTTATTTCGAACTGTTTTTCTTACTTGATATTTAGAGATGTTCTTATGAACACGTTTCAGCCAAATACACTTTGGTAATCATCAGGTATCATTGCTTGGATTATATGAGATATCTGTTGATTATTGTATTTGTGATGCCAGTTATTGTTCTCTCCTTCCACACCAGTGTTTCACTACCTGGTCCAGAAACTGAACTCACTACCACTAGATGACATAAAGCAATGTTAACATAACACCATATTATTTACGGCAAGGGTTTTCTATTATTAAGTGCTTTTCGTACTATTTAATCCTTTTTTTAATAGAATGTCTTCTTCAATAAATCTAAATTTTAGAGTGTAGTTTCTTGAAGCTGAAACGAATTAATAGTTCATATTTTCTAAACATTTAGATTTAGTTTAGAACAAGAATTTTATCACCAATAAAAACTAGATTTTTTGATAAGTGATTCGAAAACTACTGAACTACAAAGCAGTCATTTTCAGAAAAATGGGTGCGAAGCGTTTTTCTAAATATTTTCAGAAAGATTATTTTTCTGAATATTTTAAAATTATTTTAATACTAAAAGTTTTTATTAATGCCACATGTTTTTATAACCGATTAAGAGGGCAACAATGTTCTCTTCATAAATTGATTGATTGTATCGTTTTCTATAGCATATCAAGCCTTTGCACATTATTTAATGGCAGGATATATTTTTAGAGAGTAAGAATATTTTTAAATATAATATTTATTTGATAAATTCTAATAGATAACCCATAGCTTGTAAAGAGTTTGATTTCTAAATTTACACAAGGGCATTAATACGTAAGCACAACAAAACGAACCAAAAATATCCGATGGATCTTTTCCTGACAATTCTGAACCACCCAAGGACACTATCTGTTTCTCAAAATTTAAATTCATCTTTATAAATTAATCTCGTTTTGCTTTGATCCAGTGATCTTACGGAACTGCTGATTCATATGATGTGGCCAAAATCCTTTTTTTATAAGGGGCGATGCGGACCAGTTTTCTAAATGTATTCGCAATGTTTATTAAACCGAAACTCCTTTGAGAAAAATTATTCTTTTCTATTATTACTCTTATCCTTAACCACCCATTAATATCTTCACTAGACAATAAAGCCATTACTATATTTACTATCATTACTAACTTTACTATCATTACTATATTTACTATCATTACGATATTTACTATATTTTGTCATTACTACTTGTGACGTGCAATGGTCCAGGGTCGATCCTTTGTTACGGCACCAACTGTGACGTTTTTGCCTCCTCAATTTCGCTCTTCGCTGTTCCAAGTGTGACGTTCCAACCCCTTGGTTAGATGATTACCAGCCTCGCCTTTCCCAACCCGCTTCCAACACCTGGTTACTAGGGTAACTGTACTGATCTCCGGTCTGTCTACCCACGTTGTGATTAGATCTTAGACAGACGGGATCAAACAGGGATTGGGGCCGTATGCAAGTTGAGTCCGACGGGGTGGCAAAACACAAGTAAAAAGAAAAAAAACACGAGACAAAAAATTACTGATAAAAAAGGGTAACAACCTTTTATATATCTAATGTTCGTTACATAAAAATTATTCTTACTTCCCGACCCGTTTTGTGGACTGTGGCACCAAGCTTCTATCATACAACTTAAAGATTTCGAGTTGCCTACTCTCTAGAATTTTGTATGTCGGGTGTGGGTTTGGTTTCGACACTGGGCGCTAATCTCTATCAGTCGTTCACGGCTGATTCTTCTCTTCGGCTTGAGTTGGACGTATTTCTTCACTTCGATTGGTTTGGTCGAACTTTCTGTCGACTTGGTGTTCTTCGGCTTGGTTTGATTTCAACTTCTTCTTCTTCCGTCCTGCAACTTTTTTCTGTTCGACTGAGGTTGGACTGATTTGCTTCTTTGGCTTGAACTTTACTGCCTGTCTGGGGCTGAACTTCTTCTGCCGTCCAGGGAACTCAACTCTCTGTTGTCCGGGTGATCTCTTCTCGCTGCCGTCCGGGGCTGAACTCTTTTTTGTCTGGCCGCAACTTCTTCTTATCTTCGACTTGAACTGCAATTTCTGTCGGCTTTCGAGCTGATCTTTCTTCTTCGACTTGGGCTGGAAGAATTTTTCTTGTCTTAGGATTCTCTTGCCGCAAAGGGGCGAATGAACCGGGCTTTCTCCCGCGTTCCAAGCTCCTGGCCGTCTGTCCGCAACTCAGCTGCAACTGATTTCTGTCGATTGGGGTCCTGCTTTTTATTGACGCCGCAACAAACTGGGGTGGGTCTGTCGGCGCCAGGGTTTTCTCGATAATTCCAAAAGTCGCATTATTTCTGATTTCCCATTATCGCTATTATTTTCACCCCTACTTCCTCACAGTGCCTCTGGGGGGAGGCGCATACCCATCTCCCCCGGTCTCTCGTATGTCAGGTGACCGTTTTCGACCAATGGGGTCCTGATCGAGCGTCCTTTCCTCTTTCCGCATATCACGTGACCGCTTTCGGCCAATGAGATTCTGGTTGGGCGTCTCCCGTACCTTCGTGACGTCTCCAATCGGGCGTGGCTTATCCCGGGCTTTGTTCTGGGAAGAAACACCTTTAAAAAACAAAATCTAATTTGGCCCTTTTCGCACGCACGAAAATGACAATATTGGCCTTTCTCACCTTCCTGGTTTTGTCAAAACAGCCCGCCGCTAATTAGATGTGACTTCAGGAAGAATTTTTTCCGTCTTGCTTGGCGCTCTGTGAGCCAAAACAATTGTTTTTTTTTTCTTTGTTTTTGCTCAGACCTGATAGTCAAAAATCTTAATTATCTGAATTGAAAATGTCTTCACTTCATCATCGTGGGGTTCTGATTTTTAACAGGTCAGAATCTGTATACAATTCCAGCGGTCACCTTCTCATCCCAAAAGACACCTTTTTCCCGATTAAATTTTTTTTTCCATTGTTCTAAAATCCCATTTCTTCTCCAAATTGATAATGAGTCTTCCCTAAAAGTAGGCACGAAATTATGCTTTTTTGACCGACATTTTTTATCAATCGCCATATGTTCATACACTTTTTTTCAAGTTGTTTTTCTTTTAATTTTTTTTTTTCGTTTTATTATTTCATTCTCTAATTCAAAATTCCCATTGTCTTCCGAAAATTCGGTCAAACACGTTTGACCTAGATATCTTTTGACACCTGTTTTCGCTTATGACCGGCCTTTTGCATTTTTTCATTTTCTTTCTTTTTTTTTATCTTTCTTTTTTTTTTTTTTTTTTTTTTTTTTCCTTTTAGGATCGCCTAAATACAATTAGAGAATTATTCTCAAAACTCAATTATTCTTCGTCTCTAAAAAAAAAAATAACAACTGGTTAATAAACCGAATAAAAAAAATAAATCATATTTTCTATGAATATTTCTTTTTAGTTTTCTAATAATGCAGGGTGCCACAAATTGGGTTTTAATATCATTATCTATTTTTAAATATTTTAAAAATCTTCCAACATTTTAAATATAAAATTTTCATATTTTAACGAATATAAAAACTAATCATTACTAATTTAAATCATTACTTTATTTATATCATTGTTTTATTTAAAGCATTTGTCATTACTATCTTTAATATCATTACTATTTTTAATATCATTTTGATTTTACTATTTTTAATTTTTATTATATTTATTTCTTTTACTATCAAGACCGCCTAGTCTGATTATTAAAATTACTGGGATTACTATTTATCTTTTAGCATCTTTAATATCATTGCTATCCAAAACTATTTTTTTTATATCATTATTATCTTTTTAACATTGCTATCATTAAATCATTATTATTATTATATATTTATATATTATATATATTCACTATCTTATATCATTATTATTTTACTAAATTGTTATTTTTATTTACTCCATTACTATCATTAATATCATCATTATTTTTACTTTTTATTTTTAATATCATTAAATATCATTTATTATCAATAATATCTTTAAAGTTATTTGATTTTTTACTAACATTACTATGAAAAATAATTAATATCATCAGAATTTAATGTTATTGCGCATTTGACACCCTTTTTAAAAAAATTTGTTAACATTAACTAACATTACTATCATCATAAGGGGAAATATTGCTATATTGTTAACCATTTTTATTGGTTCCATTATTTATCTTTTAATGTCGTTAAAGATCTTTGAGCAAGACAATATCTATTTTCACAATCATTGAAACAAAAAATTTATTATTTTAAAGAGAAGATCATAAAAATTGTTATTTAAACCATATCATTTACTGTCATTACTATTTTTCCATCATTTCACTAATTTACTTCGTCTTTTATCATTTTATATTTTTAACGTTAAAATCTTTCGATTAAAATGTCATTATATTTACTGACCTATCATTGAAATCTTCAAAATATTATTATTTTATTAAATTAATTGTTTTACTATTTTTGCTATCTTTACTATCATTACTATCATTAGTATATTTACTATGTTTACCGCCATTGCTATCATTACTATTTTTACTTTTTATTACTATTTTACTTCAAAATACTATCTTTAATGCTGAGATTTTAACTAAATTAAGAAATTACTATATTTACTATCATTACTATATTTACTATTTCTAATATCATTGCTATCATTACTATCTTTACTATCATTACTATCTTTAATGCTGATTTTAAAAGCGGCCATGTTCGCTCCACTGTCACGATTGGTATCACTCATATTTTCTTAATTTTAGTCTCTGTTTCCTACAAGTTAAGCTTAATTAGTAAATGCATTATCAAACTAAAACTATGAGACCTCAGTACCTCGATGGGGAGCGTGTGGAGAGCTGAGTTCCAATTCCATTTGTGTTTGTTATATTCACATTTGTACAAATACACTTGGGAAATATATGAATCTATCTCTTCTCCCCCCAGCTATCGGTTAATTAGTAAAACCTGTATCAATAAATCATTATTATCTCAAAAAATTCTTGTAATTTAAAAAAATATTTAAATAACCTGCAATTGGTTGATCGGCCGTAGGAAACGAATCAATCAAGCAAGCCTACAGCACTTGGTATTCCCAAGTGCTCACCAGGCTCGACGTTGCTTAACATCGGTGATCCCACGAGAAGTGGTATTTCAAAGTGATATGTCTGTAAGCCACACCTGATGAAGGCCGAATGGCTCAACAGCCGAAACGTTGTGATAATAAAAAAAAAGATGAGGACAATAGTAGGTATTTTAATGTTGCAATTAGTCATTTTAGTTTAACCGAAAAGTGTTGACATATAGTTAAAAGTGTGCGTGAAAAAAATGATGTTTTTTTTTTGAGTTTTGTTGATTTTTTTTGATTTTTTTCCATGACTTTTGACTTTTACCGGACGATCAATTCTTCAAAACAATTTTAGTCTTATTAAATTATTTTATTATTATTATTATTTTATTATTGTTGTTGAGAAATGGCCTTAAAAAGAGACAATAAATATTAAAATCTTGACAACATTCATTTATAAGTCTTTACGAAAAAATATAGTTACGTGTTTTGTCTATATTTATTGATACAATTAAAAGTGGGACATATATTTATTTTATGAAATATGCGTACTTGAAATCTTTTATGAAATTTGTCCGGAATATCAAATTCAGCGCGATTAAAGAGATCATAGTCGTGACAATTTTCTAAACTATGATTCAATTAATACAGGATAAATTCTTAATCCCTAATCAGTCGAAAGTCTCAATTCGGCATTCTTCAAAAATGCCTTTAAAATCTCGTCCATCAGCAGAATTTCAGCTATAAAGCAATTTACTTCTTGCCGGCACGCGCTAAGTTTAAACATTGGCGAAATATAATCTTCTTATTGCAATACAATATTAAACTAGTATAAAAACGATGGTTTGATACCCGATCTATTTCCAAACCTGATGAAGGCCGCATGGCTCATTAGCAGAAACGTTGTGATAATAACAACAAAGATGAGGTAGATAATCAGCATTTTAATGCTGTAATTAATCATTTTAGTATATGTCTATATTTCTGAGATAAGGTATTATGTACATTATTTACATTATTCGGACAATTTGTCCTCATCTTTATTTTATTACAACGTTTCGTAAACAGTATCTACTATATTTCTGAGATGAGGTATTATTCAATATTATTCGGACAATTGTCCTCATCTTTGTCGCCATATTTATTAAACGTTTCGGCCTTTCAGCATCTGTCTATATTTCTGAGATGAACGTATTTTGTACACTATTTACATTATTCGGACTATTGTCCTCATCTTTGTTGCCATATTTATTATAAACGTTTCGGAAACATAGCATCTGTCTCTATTTCTGATTTCAGAGATTATTATTATACACTATTTACATTATTCGGACTATTGTCCTCATGTTTGTCGCCATATTTATTACAACGTTTCGGCCTTTCAGCATCTGTCTATATTTCTGAGATGAGGTATTATGTTTACTATTTACATTATTCGGACTATTGTCCTCATCTTTGTCGCCATATTTATTATAACGTTTCGGCCTTTCAGCATCTGTCTATATTTCTGAGATGAGGTATTATGTACACTATTTACATTATTCGGACTATTGTCCTCATCTTTGTCGCCATATTTATTACAACGTTTTATATTTAAATAGTATCTGTCTATATTTCTGAGATGAGGTATTATGTACACTATTTACATTATTCGGACTATTGTCCTCATCTTTGTTGCCATATTTATTATAACGTTTCGGCCTTTCAGTATCTGTTTATATTTCTGAGATGAGGTATTATGTACATTATTTACATTATTTACATTATTCGGACTATTGTTCTCGACATAAATATGTCGCCATATTTATTACAAGACACATGGCACAGTGGATAAAGGCGTTAGTCAGATCCAGTGATAGGACCCAAAGAGTGTGAGTTCAATACCCGGTTAAGGCAGTGCAGAACTTTCAGAGGGAAATTAACAGGAGATAACTGATAACTGACATCCATTAAACATTGCACGTGGAACTAGAAGAGTCTACCCCAGTGAACGAAATAAACGGTTCTGTTCGACATTCCAACCGCCTGAAGAAGGCCGGAGCGTGCAACGGCCGAAACGTTGTAATACATATTTTGCAACAAAGATGAGGACAATAGTCCGAATAATGTAAATAATGTTAATCATTTTAGTTTAGAAAAGAGTTGACATCTAGCTAAGAGTGTCCGTTCTTGAAACCGAAGTTATGATGTTTTTTTTTTTTTTATTTGTTTGTTTGTTTGTTTGTTTTTTCCATGACTTATGACTTTTTTTTCCGGTTACCGGACATTCAAATCCTAATATTTTTTTTTTATTGTACGAGAAGAGGCCACTAAAAGAGACAATAAATATTAAACTCCTCACAACATTTATTAATACGTCTTCACGGAAAAAATATATCAGGTCATCCCATAAGTTCTGTCCGAATTTTACCTTTTTTTTTAAATGAATGAAATTTAAAGCGTATTTTATAATATCTAATGGAACTGAACATTATTTTTATGTTTAGATGTTTTTAAACTGATTAAATTTTATTTCAGATAACAATAAAATTCAATTTTGTTTGATTAAAACCCTGCTAACATGGAAGTACCCAAGAATCATTTGAGGCACATAATGCTTTATGGGTTCAAGAAAGGAAACTCAGCAGCCGGAGCGGCTAGAAACATTCACTCAGTTTATGGAGAGGAATGTGTGAATGAAAGAACTTGCAGAAGATGGTTTGCAAAATTCAGAGGTGGAGATTTCACCCTTGAAGATGAAGATCGAACCGGACATCCAGTTGAGTTTGAAGCTGCCCTTGAAGAAAATCCTGCTTTATCAGTTGAGGAATTGGCAGTGGTTCTCAGTTCAGACCATACAACTGTTCATCGTCATCTTCAACAACTTGGAAAAGTTCCTAAACTTGGAAAATGGGTGCTTCATGAATTGTCTGAAAACAACCTCAAATCCCGAGTTGACATCTGCTCTTCTCTCCATTCTCGTCAACTTGTTTCACCTTTTTTGGATAGACTTGTGACTGGCGACGAAAAATGGATCTTTTATCGAAATGTTAAGCGTCGTAGACAGTGGCTTGGTAAAGGGGATGGAATTGCAATTGGTTGGGAGAAAATTCCTCATCCACCTTTATTCTCCTGAATCTTGTTCCTTCAGACTAATGCCATTTGTTTCGTAGCTTATAGAATCATTTGGAAGAAACAGCTTTTCATCAGGACAATGTAAAACAGGAAGAAAAGTTAAAACTGGGATTTGTGAGTTCTTCGAATCAAAGACTACAAAAAAGAATTTTTGGAAGAAACAGCTTAATGGAATTAAACTACATTTGCAAGAATAGATGGAAAATAAAAGATAATTAATCAGGGAAATAAAATTCATTAATCATTGAATCTGTAATTAAATGTAACATTGGGTCACTTGTTTTCTTTATTCAAAATTCGGACAGAACTTATGGGATGACCTGATAGTTCAGTGTTTTGTCTATAAGTGGGACATATATATTTATTTTATAAAATATGCGTACTTGAAATCTTTTATGAAATTTGACCAGATACCGTCGCCAGGATTTCAGCTATAAGGTAATTTACTTCTCGTCCGCAGGCGCGATAACTTTAAACTTTAGCGAAATATAATTTTGTTGATTTATATTCTTAAACTAGCATAAAAACTATGATTTAATGTCCGATCCTTTCCCATAACCAAATGACGAAGCATCATATTGTTTTCGGGTGGGCATTAGTTGACTCAGTCGTTGCATATTTCACTTCAGTAGCTGAAGATAAATACTCAACATCTAAACACTTTAATTACAAGTTAACCCGACGATAGGCTGATACTGGTTTTCAAGGGAAGCAATCCTATTCTACTTGACGTATTAGCGATATTTAACATTTCTGCATCGCTCCTCGGACTTAGCCTTGTACCTTACAAAGACAAACGCTTTAAACATAAATTCATTTCACTTTATAAAAGTGAACCGAACAATGTTTGAACGTCTTTTCATCTCAAAATAGAATTTCTCGGCATTTTATTGTTGTTTTGTTTTCTTTTTAGCTTTATTTTACATTCATTCATGACAAGGCTTATTTCCATTTGTTTTTAAGCTTCCATTTTTCGCGGGGGGTCTCGTATTTCTGTCCGCCATTTTGACATTTTTACGACCTTTCGGAGTCATTCATTCCAAGTTGAAAGTTAGACATTTTTTTTTTACACTGTTTGATTTCCTGATTGAATGCAGCCAAGAGTCGTTCTTGTCTTTGGGAAAGAGCAAAGAAAACGAAAATTGAAAAGAAGAAATAATGTCAAAATTATATTACCACAACTATATTATAATTCATGAAAATCACTCGTCTTTATTTTTTATGTTATAAGTTCTATCAAGACAATTTCTGTCCAGAAAATATACATCCATTTAATATTAACCCCTTCCCTGCCAATTATTTTGGGAAAAACGTTTCATTTTAAGACGAAATTTTTTATTTGTTTTAATATAGTAACTAAGAAACTCTGGCACCTTGAAGTAACCAAACAGTGGCTAAAACCTCTAGCAGACATATTTGTTGACAATTAGACTCTTTCAAGCTCAGAAGGGAAGAATATAAATAAAGATCGACGTATAAACACGTCTGTGCCTGGTTTTTGAATGTTAAGTTATGGACGTGTTTATTCGTCCGTGTCTGAAAAACAAAAAACAATTTCGGTAAAAAAACAAAAAACAAAAACATATATACAGGTCTACGAGGCAGGGAGCGGAGGAGTAACCAATAAACAGCCTACCAAGCACAATAGTGATTTAGTCACTGTTAAAGTACTCACCTTTGGAATTCACATGTTTATTTCAGCGCCCCTTTCACTTTACAAAACAATCTCCAAAGTTCCTTTTTTCCGTTTATTGGCATGTGCAGTTACGGAAACGTTTACCGACGCGATAAATGGTAACAGTAAGCCTGTTTCAAATCCTGGCCTAAATTCCCTTCCACTTTCACGCTGGTACTCTCAGAAAAGGCATCTCCCCTCCACAACTGTAGGTTAATTAGCAGAGTATACTGGCCTCTCAACGTCGGGTAGCATTCAGTCTACTTTCACGTCCGGAACAGACGGATCTGTCCGTCTATTTAAACACTCCGCTTTTCCTCTTTATCCAACTTGTCTGTTTATTCCAATCTAATCTAGTCTCCCTTTCTCAGGAAAACGAATTCATTTGGAATTCATTTTGCAAACCTCCTCTTCTGTTTCAGACTTACGACAATTTTAAATTGAAAATTGTGGAGATGTCAATGGAAAACCACTTCACTGTCGTTCTTACGAAGTTCTGGTAATTCCTAGATAATACAGACGAACCGGTGGACAGCCATAGTCGTCTACATTCTGAAAAGATATAGCACTATAAAAAATATTTTTAAAAATATCATCCTCTTTCCGCTTTTCAGCAGAGTCTGTAAATTTCCTCTTCTTGGGTGAGGTATCTCGCTTCTTTCTTCTTAATTCCATCCACTTCTTTCAGTACAAATAGAAGAATTTGGAGGAAGCCAGATCTTGATCGTATAGACTGACTGACAAAACGGGATGATCTAATATTTTGCCAAGTAGAATAGGCTGACTTTTGCTCAATATGAATGCGTTGGGACGATTACATAATAGACATCACACATTATGAAATGGACCGACAATTATTTTAAGACATTTTTATGTTTATACATTCTTTTTATAGATACAAATATTTAAATAAATGTTCTGTTTAAGGAAATTTAAATACAAAAAACAGGGAAAATCTAATTCTTTTCTGTTCAGACGCACTGAACTTGGCAGTTCGATAACGGTGGCTTAGATTCTGGTCTCAACATCTCACCGCAACTCTTACAGTCTGAAACTTTTTGAATGTACACACTTGGAATACATTTGAGATCGTCTCACACATCCTACTCCCAATATATATATATATATATATTATGAAATGGACAAAGTCCGATAATTATTTAAAGACATTATTTTTATAGATACAAATATTCAAGTAAATGCTCTGTTTATAATAAACAGTATTAAACAACATTTACCGGCCTGAATGTCCGAGAAATTTTCATAGAAAATATTCGTCCTCCGACAGGATTCGAAACTGTATCCTATACGGAACCGTCTTTTAGCTTGACGTGCCTTTACCGATTTGGCCACAGAGGCGCGTTCGGTTAGCAAGGTCGAATTTACTGTTTTTAAACTACAATCATCCATGATTCTCTCATGTACATTTATATCTGCTCATGGCGTATCCAAATATAAACAAATGACGTCACACATTATGAAATGGACAAACTCCGACAATTATTTTAAGACATTTTTATGTTTATACATTCTTTTTATAGATACAAATATTAAGGAAATGCCGTGTTTATAATAAACAGTATTACCTGATTCGAACCTGTATCCTATACGGAACCGTCATATAGCCTGACGTGCTTTTACCGATTGAGCCACAGAGAAGCAAGTTAGTTCGGTTAGCACGGTCGAAAATTATAGTTTAAAAACAGTAAAATCGACCTTGCTAACCGAAACGCTTCTCTGTGGCGAAATTGACTTGACATTTGAGCAATGACAAAGTTTGAGAGAAATTGGAAACAAAAATGACACTTACACTTAACACCGGGAAGAGACAGTTGAAATTTCCAAGGCACATCATGAGGAAAGACGGCTTAGAAAATTTGATACGCGCAGGATATATTGACGTTAAAACAGACATAAGAAATCATCTGATAACCTACTTAGCGAGCATGATTAGCTAGATGGCGGAACGAGGTTTAGGAGAGATATCTGACAGAGAATATTTATTAAGATAGGGCAGGAAAATGTGAAGAGCCATGATCGCCAATGTCCTGAATAGACATGGCACACAGAAGAAGAACTGCTGTTACATGGTTCTTAGCAGAATAGGAGATTTATTATACAGGTATCATTTTTTTACGTATTTTTGGTTATTTTTTTAACTTTTATCGAAAACGACAATCTATTACATGTAGTTATGGATAATATTATACATTAATTACTAAGTTTTTTTGTTTGTTTTTTTTTAATTAATAACTATTTGTGCTCAGTTGTTGACATTAATAGCTATCTGTTGATGTGTTAAAATTTTGGAATAATGTAATAATGTAATAATAAAAATTAAAATTTCATCTCTGATAAATGTCGGTCGCGATCTGTTAATTATATTTTAGTGGTTGTGACTATAGAGTTTTTTTTTTAATTAATTATTCTAGGTAATTAAGTATGGATCATAAGTTTGATACTTAGGTCATCCGGTTCAGGTCGTAAGTTTAAAATTGGTATTAAGTCACTTTTATTTACTATTAATTATTATTTATTGTTTTTTGAATACAATTTAAGACAAGGCCAAAAAAAGGAGGGTTGAAAATGGTCATCACTAACTATCTTATAGAGTATGTTCTGATTCACGACCCATTCACTTTTACAATTTCCACATTCACCACAATCTACTCGTCCTTCAACATCCAATCCTCCATACAATAATACCGCACCCTCTCAAAGGTGAAGAAAAACGCGCCCCATGCCATAAAATTCAAATGATTATAAAATATATACTTAAAAATTATGAATGGATACAATGAGAATCATGGAATGAAACAGATAAAACAAACTAAATATAAACACAAAATAAACTAAATATAACTGATGTTAGTAGGGCCCTTAACCCTCAAAAAGTGAGGCCGCTATATTCTTCCCCTAGGGACAAAATCAAGAGCTCTCTCGCTAAAGAAGAAGGAGAAAATATACATGGAAATTTATTAATATAAAAAAATTCCCAAAACAAACTGGGGAAAATGTCAATTTGGATCATAACCAAAGAGGCAGCCAGGGCAGGGATCACATTAACTAGGTTTTAAAAAGCTTGTTTAACCTTTGAAGGGCGATCACAGGAAACCACCCCGGTTTGATTAGGTTGACCTGAAAGAAAATCAAGGCTAGTCTCGTTCAAACAAACCAAGCTCGCCTCTTTCACCCACCTTTATTTACTATTAATTACTTTATTATTACACTAATTTATTATTTACGATTATTATTATGAAATTTATTTCCTTGCGAGTTTGCGTTCATTTCTACTATTTTCCTTTTATTATTTATTTTCTTTACGTGGTTATTTATTTTAATAGGGTATTTATTTGTTCTGTTTAACATTATTGTGTATAGTATAGTTACCTGCGTAGTATGGAGAAGATGCGCTGGGTAAATCGTCACCATTTTATATTTTTAATTTCACGCATGCGTGTTGTTTATTTTTGATTTTATCAACTGCACAGAATAGTAGGGCCAGTTGCGTACTATCTGTTAGACAAAAACACCATAACTCTATTTACTTCGCTAGAAATTTGGAAAAGGCTTGCTGTGCTGCTTGGCATTCTTTGCTGAAGCGCCACTACAAACATTTCAGAGTGTTTGGGTGCCAATCAGAGGACAGTGCTGATGATTAAGAAATAGTTGCTAAAAAATTTAATTTATATATTTTAATTTAATTTAATAATTAGCTGGCAGAGGGCTCCGTCCCTGTGGTGGTGATATGACGGCTACGACTAGCTTGGACGGGCTCTGACCAGTTTGGACCAGTTATGACAAGCCAAGAACAGCTATGACTAGCTTAGACCAGCTAAGATCAGCTTAGACCAGCGCCCGAGTGAAAACACTTGGATCCACACGTTAAAAACTGACCTTGTGTCACAACCTGACTCAGTGGGAGGTCAAGTAAATATCTATATTTTAATTTAATTTATATATTTTATTTGAGTTTTTTTTTTTTTGGGTGGGGGTGTTCATTGTTACTGTTACCGAATCAAGCTCGGACGAAAGACTATCAAAATGACATCATGATGACGTCATTGAACAACGTTGAAAATATTCATTTACACATTTTTCAAAAGCGGATGTCGTGAAACTAACGAATATTAGAATATTTTAATCAACACAAACCTCAGTTAAGATTGATTTTAATTATTAGTTTAAATTACATTCTTTTTGCTTATTATTTCGGGTTAATCGTCGTTGCTTCCCGTATTTTATTAATTCCCATGACCAATTTATACGAATTAAATATTAATACCGATGCCATCTTTGAGGTCAAAGCAGAACTTTATTTATTTTTTTTAATTTTTTTTTTCAAAATATCGACACATCGAGAAACAATGGATAAATTGTCCTAACAACTTTTATAACTTTAATAGTTTTATCTATGCAAGATATTCCTCGCTATTACATAAAAGCTGTGATTTAATAAAATATCAAAGATTTTATCGGATATTTGTAGGAAATCCAATAAATTATTCCGGAATTCAGAATTGATGAGAACGAGGAAAAAAGATTATTTTAATTTTCAGACGGCAACACAAACTTTGCGAAATTTTGAAAAAGTCAGATTTCGGAGTATGTATTTATCCAGTTCTTGTATATTCTCCAGGGTCCGATATATAAGTCAAATATTTTTAAACCTTGTAAAAATTGTAGATCTAGATAGATAAAAGTAGATAATATGTCCGATTCAATACTGATATGTGCACTATACATACTTACATACACTCTCTCTCTCACACGCACACGCACACACACACACACAGAGATATATATATATATATATATATATATATATATATATATATATATATATATATATATATAAAAAGTGGACACTAAGTCAACACCGAGCGGCGAGATCTATATGAAAAAAATATAACATGGCTTGACAATTGCGTTTAGTATGACACAGACTGTTGCCTCTGAGAGTTGACTTCAATGTCCACTTTTACACACTCACACATCACACACACACACACACACACAAACACACACACACATATATATGTATATATATATAATACTAATAATCTTATAAATATAAGCAGCTATACTCGTCCGGCAAAACCTTAGGTGCCTACGCTTGTGAATGAACAAACCAATACCCAAGGGGAAAAAGGTTAAAAAAAAAAAAAAAGAAAGAACTAAGAATATGTGCTTCCGGAAAAATAATCGTCTAGAATCGAAGTTCAGAGTCCAAAGAAAAAAACCTCCGACACGAGTAAAGTAAAATAACCCAAACAAAGTGCTCAATACGCTAAGTATAGCAAATTAAGTAAATAAACCTAAAAAGCCAGACTAACCTACCCAGGTTTCACCTACACGGATATATATATATATATATATATATATATATATATATATATATATATATATATATATATATATATATATATATATATATATATAAAAAAAAATACAAACAATCCTTATATACAATTATGCTGTTTTAATATTAATATGTCAACGTCGACGTTTTTAAGAACAAATAAACCATCTTCAGGACATATTCATAAATTATAACATTATCAATTCAACATATTGATAATGTTATAATTTATCCAAATAGAATATGTCCTTGTCAGATCGTTTATTAGACCGAAATGTCCGACGTCGATATATTAACATTAAAACAGCATAATTGTATATAAGGATTTTGTTTGTTTTTTCCGTATATATTTTTCTTCATACTGTCAGATTTATATCCATATATTTCCTTATATATATATATATATATATATATATATATATATATATATATATATATATATATATATATATATATATATGTATGTTTGTATGTATGGTGGACTCTACTATCATGAAATGAGGGTCACTATTTGGTGGTACCTTTTGTTTTATACTTATGCATGCTAACAAGGGCTATTGTGGAGAAAGACATATTTCATTTGTGCTTTCTCAATTGTGATACTAGCCCAGCCTTGCTTCGGTACATAGCCACACTGACAGATGAAATTTTTTAAAGCAGGATTTTGATGGCATCTCTGCTTCAGAGCTTAACGAAGTTGCCCACGGTTCTTCAGTCAAGGGATATATATGTGTATGTGTATACGTGTGTGTGATCATAACCTAGATATATATACAGAAAATACACACACACACTCATATATATATATATATATATATATATATATATATATATATATATATATATATATTTAAATTCAATACCCCATATGGATGGACATATCTCTGGTAGGAAAAATTCTACCGAAGTTTGTCAACACTAAAGGGTTTGAAAAAATATATATATATATATATATATATATATATATATATATATATATATATATATATATATATATATATATATCCTCTATAAATATATTGAGCTCTCTTTGTCGATCAGTTTTAATATCTATATTATTAATGATTCATTTATTATATATATATATATATATATATATATATATATATATATATATATATATGTATATCTATTTTACGCGCATATGTGTATGTATGTCTGCATCTATTTCGAAATAATGGATTTATTTTAATTCATTATTTTCCATTATATCAAAGCGTTATTAATTTATTTTTAATTCGACAAATTTAATAACGGTTGAAGAAAGGAAAATGTCGGTTTAAATATAAATCCATTAATTCGTTAGTAATTGTTTCAGATAAGAAGCTTAGCGTCCGAGAAAAATAAGTGATGTCGAGGCTATACGTGACCAAGAAGGTTGCACCCAAGTATGATCTATGCCAGAGATTACAATTATTACTAGAATTTCTCGAATGTACAGAACGATAGACCTAAGACACACTGTTTTAAAAAATAAAAATTGTTATTTGACCTGATGAATATTCTATTTGATAAAAGAAGGTAATAAGTGAGTTGCGGCATATATTTACCAGAATCACATAAAATTACATACAGTTACTTGAATAACATTGCAGAAAAATTAATAAAAAATCATAAGAAAATACTAAAAAAAAAAAAGATGGAATTATAGAATCAAACCCTAATGTCCAATTCAAGGATATTAAAAAGAGAGAAATGTATTACATAAAGCGAAACCTATAAGAAACAGAATATACATTTAGAGGAGGGGAATTACATCGGGGCAACAGGTAAAGAATTTAAAGAAAAATACTCAAACCATTTGTTATCATTCAAATATGAAAGCAACATTTACATTATTCGGACTATTGCCTCATCCTTGTCGCCATATTTATTACAACGTTTCGGCCTTTCAGTATCTGTCTATATTTCTGAGATGACGTATTATATACACTATTTACATTATTCAGACTATTTTCCTCATCTTTGTCACCATATTTATTACAACGTTTCGGCCTTTCAGTATCTGTCTATATTTCTGAGATGAGGTATTATGTACACTATTTATATCATTCGGACTATTGTCCTCATCTTTGTCGCCATATTTATTACAACATTTCGGCCTTTCAGTATCTGTCTATATTTCTGAGATGAGGTATTATGTACACTATCTACATTATTCAGAAATATTGTCCTCATCTTTGTCACCATATTTATTAAAAGTTTCGGCCTTTCAGTATCTGTCTATATTTCTGAGATGACGTATTATGTACACTATTTACATTATTCAGACTATTGTCCTCATCTTTGTCACCATATTTATTACAAAGTTTTTCGGCCTTTCAGTATCTGTCTATATTTCTGAGATGACGTATTATGCACACTATTTACATTATTCAGACTATTGTCCTCATCTTTGTCGCCATATTTATTACAACGTTTCGGCCTTTCAGTATCTGTCTATATTTCTGAGATGAGGTATTATGTACACTTTTTTACATTATTCGGACTATTGTCCTCATCTTTGTCAAAATATTTATTACAACGTTTCGGCCTTTCAGTATCTGTCTATATTTCTGATGAGGTTTTAAAATACACTATTTACAAAATTCGGACTATTGTCCTCATCTTTGTCACCATATTTATTACAATTATTCAGACAGTATCTGTCTAATTCTGAAATCATATTATTTTTTTAAAAGAAATTCAGATTATTTCCTCATCTTTGTCGCCATATTTATTACAACGTTTCGGCCTTTCAGTATCTGTCTATATTTCTGAGATGAGATATTATGTACACTATTTACATTATTCTGACTATTGTCCTCATCTTTGTCGCCATATTTATTACAACGTTTCGACCGTTGTACGCTCCAAAATTCTTCAGGTGGTTGGAATGTCGAACTGAACCCTTTATTTCGCTCACTGGGGTAGACTCTTCTAGTTCCGCCTGCCATGTTTAATGGATGACAGTTATCAGTTATCTCCTGTTAATTTTCCTTCTGAAAGTTTTCCACTGCCTTTACCGGGTATTGAACTCACACTCTTTGGGTTCTGTCACTGGATCTAACCAACGCCTTTATCCACTGTACCATGTGTCCTATGAAAGCTATAGAAATAACTTCGTGATGTAACCGCCAGTTCTATCCTAATAGTTTCTTCTTTACTCGCACTCCTAGCTTGTGGAACTAACTCCCTTTTGATTTCTTTTTTTCTCTGCCAGCTGCAATCTTTAAAATTTAAAAATCAATAAAAATCGCCGTCTTCCTGATAACCTAGTCTTTTATCTTTTTTTTAAAATATCATTCTCTTTCACACACAGTAATCTCTTGCATCCTGGTGAGATGAAAAAATAAAAATGAAATTTTTAAAAAATACATTGGAAACTAAAAATCAAAGATAAAATACCAGTAGTAGAATGGAATATAATTTTTAAAATGAAAGAAAAGTTTGTTTGTTTGTTGGTTTGTTTTGTTTTACGGCATATCAACGCCTCAATGGGTCATTTAATGCCGACAATTTTTCTTTTTCCTGCTAATATTTTTGTTTTGTCAAGAATCTATTTCTGTTATTATTTTTTTCCTCAAAAATGTATAGTGCGTAATATTTTTCAAAAACGTATAGCTGCTAATATTATTTTTCCAAAAACGTATAGCTGGCAATATTATTTTTCCAAAAAACGTATAGCTGCTAATATTTTTCAAAAACTTATAGCTGGTAATATTATTCTTTGCAAAAACGATCAGCTGGCAACATTATTTTTTCAAAAACGTATTTTCAGAGGCCTTGCTGTTGGACGTAGTTTATCGTCTTACCCAGGACGCGGATGTAGTTTATCGTCTTACCCAGGAAGCAGATGTACTTTATCGTCTTACCCAGGACGCAGATGCAGTTTATCTTAATACCCAGGACGCGGGTGTAGTTTATCGTCTTACCCAGGACGCGGATGTAGTTTATCGTCTAACCCAGGACGCAGGAAAAAAAGAGAAAAGGAAGAAATTGTAATCTGTGTAGAGAGAAGCTGAAAATGTTTGAAATCAACAACGTGAAGGGATTAATAGACAAAAGGAATAAAATATATATTCCAAACTGTCGGTTATTCAAAAAAAAAAGAATGGTTCATCTTGGGATTATCCAAGGATATCAAACGGCCATTTTGAAAATCGCATTGGAATTTTGAAATGTAAGAAACTGTAAAGTGCACTTAGGCCAAACCTGAAGGTCATGAGATCTTAAAACAAGGTCAAAGTAGCTACAGTATGAGGTAAAAAATGGACAAACCCATAGAAAGTAAATTTTTGTATTTTACCATAACAAGGAATAGAATTCGTTGAATGTTGTGGTATTGAGGCTTGATTTTGTACAAATAATAATTATTAAAACTGATCCACAAAGAGCTCGATGTTTTTATTTTAACAGAGCATATGTATCTTTGACAGTAAAAAAACAAAACTTACCTCAACATCGCTCCGAAGACAAGTACTTAGTGTGTGATGAAGACAAGTACTTAATTGATGACGAAAGCCGTTAAGGAAGGTTTGAAATAGTCTATTCCGATGTTGAGATTATCTTTGTTTTTTTTGTTTTTTTTTTTTTTTTTTGTTTCATATATGATATATATATATATATATATATATATATATATATATATATATATAATTAATTTTTTTTTTAAAGATTAAAAAAAAAGATTACTAGAAGTAAAACTTATATTTTAAAATAAAATTTTATTTCTTTTAATGGACTTTCTATAATTTTTCTAATCGACTATTTCATACAAAACCACAAAAATTTTAATAAAATTTAAATCACTAACAAACATCAAATTAAATTATTTGTAGACAGTTTAGAGACATTCAAATTTATATCAAACATTATAATATTTATGAACCCCCAAAATAACACTTTCAAGTAAAAAACAAAATAACAGCGTCTGTTTCTAGCCTTTTTTTTTTTCCAAGAAAATTAGTGACATCTTCTCTCTTAACTTCCTTCTTTTTTTTCTCTATGGGTTTTTTTCTCTACCCTTTTTTTATCAATATATAACTTCCGTTAAGTTAACCGTTTAAATGTGTCAATATCTGCTAACTCACTCATGTCTTCTCTCTCTTTCCTCACTTCGTTAATTTACATATGTTTAATACGGCCCGTTAAAAATGTGTAAATTTTTTTTTCATTTTTTGTTTGGCAGTAAAGTCTGGTGATCCGCAGTCCTTTAAAAGGGTTGTGGTGAAATAATTTATTACATGGAACCTTAATGTGGTCTGTTTTTATTTAAATTATTTGCTCTGGATTTACATTGAGCTCTCTGGATTTTATCCTCCTTAGGTTTACCCATACTTACCTAGTTTTTCATAAATATATTATATATATTACCTAGTTTTCATATATATATATATATATATATATATATATATATATATATTGTGTGATTGTGTGTGTGTGTGTGTGTGTGTGTGTGTGTGTGTGTGTGTGTAATGGATTTATGTGAAAATGTGACCATGGATTTGACGCTATTTACGATCGTCAGACAAATTGATTAATTTTTAAATTTTGGAATTATTTATGTTTGCGTATATCGGTGAATTATGATAGTGGGAGGAAAAATTGTCGTCGGAACGCTACTCATACGTAGGCAGACATATACGCACGTTCACGCATTGCAACTCATACAAGCATAAGTATATATGAACCGTGTCGGACTGGGCGTATATGTGCATCCATATGTTGTTGCGCGCATGCGCACACAATTGGTCGCTGTATTCAATGTGGGATTGCTCCTTCTGCTGAGAATGCAAACCAAACGTTGATTTTTTTTATGGGTGCTTAACAGTGTCTTTTGTAGTCACTGAAGTATTCGTTTTTAAAAATGTACGCAAAACACGTATTCGCCCTTCATATCGAAGAGTAAAGAGGCTCTCGTTGCTCCACATAACATCTTCCCAATCAGATTTAGTCCAATGTAAATAAGCTTTGCACCAAGCCGTCGATTTTTTTTCAGATATTTGGAAACATTACCTTTTTCTTTAAACCTGCATCTTACTGTTCTTGAAGAAATCGCTAAAGTAACCGCTTTAGAAACATCTTGTGCTGTTGCGAATCGATCTCTTTTGCATTGGCGAACCAAGTTTCTATCTTCCCTGTCGATAGTTTTTAGCGGTCGGCCAGATCCACAACGTCTATTATATGTTCCAGTTGGATTAACTTGCAGGAGAAACATGACTCACTTTGATTTATCTTATCAGCTATCGATCTATTCGACAACCCAACATCATGAAAAGCGGCAACTTGGCATTTCTCGAAGTCAGAACAATGCTTAAATTGTTAATAAATGTAAAAATACAAATATAATAAATTTATATTTTGTTAATCATCATTTCTATGAATGCGTCCATTTTTTTTTTTTTTTAAATTCATACTGTATTTCTCAGGAAGTTACATATTTATTCCAATTTATATATATATATATATATATATATATATATATATATATATATATATATATATATATTATACAAGCTCCAAATTTGCTTTTTACTGCGGGGTTATCTCCCTTAATGATTTTAATAATCTATATAAATAAAAAGAATTGTCCGTTTTACTTAAACAAAATTATTTCCTCAATTACGATGGCAACCTAAGCTAGTATTTTCTGAGGACAAGCTTCATCGGTGAAACATGTCAAAATAGTTTT
>CAHIKZ030001474.1:130000-202500 GCA_903632075.3 Acanthosepion pharaonis | reverse complement strand
TGAAGGTTTGTACAAATGTAATTAAGGACTGTATCTAATCATAACATCTGCCATGGAAATCCTAATAGAGTAGCGAGAGTCTTGCCACCTTTCATCTGTAGGAAAGTAGCTGTAGGATAAAAAATAATTCATCACCTACAGGGCCGCGTCATCACTTAGTGAATTCCGTGAAGTCTAGAAAGTTAATATTTGTTTCCTCCATCCCAAATATGGAAACAATACTCTATTTTAGTTTTAATCTGATTCTTTTACCTATAAAGTCTAGTAGATGCAGTAGGTAATTGTGGGCTGCTACAAGATTCCTAGCTTTTTTCCAGGGGATGTGATTTTATTTTAGCATGACTTATAAAATGTACAAATGAATTAAAGTATAAATTCTTCCTTTACAGTCGGCGCTATTCTGAACACTAACACATTATAAACCCATTATTAGTGAATTAAAGTATAAATTATTCCTTTGCAATTGGCACCATTCTGAACACTAACACATTATAAACCCATTATTAGTGAATTAAAGTATAAATTCTTCCTTTACAATTGCACCATTTCTCAAAACTTATAATTTATATTTGCATT
The DNA here is from genome assembly GCA_903632075.3 of Acanthosepion pharaonis. Taxonomy (NCBI): domain Eukaryota; kingdom Metazoa; phylum Mollusca; class Cephalopoda; order Sepiida; family Sepiidae; genus Acanthosepion; species Acanthosepion pharaonis. The sequence goes on along the minus strand of CAHIKZ030001474.1, from coordinate 201,924 downwards.
AAAGTATAAAGTTCTTCCCTTACAGTCAGTTACTTTCTAAAACATAATTCACAGACGAATTTTTTTTTCTTTGGTGTGTTAAATTGAACATTAATACAAATAAAATGGAAGTTTCCTTATTTACCACACGTCGCGTCTTTTTCATTTCTATACGCGGGGCAATTAAAAATGGGTAACGTGTAGTTTTTCTTCATCTCCAGACAGTCTCCGACGAAGTATTGATTCTCACGGCATGCCATCATCATCTGGATACTAGCAAATCATGGTAAATCAAATAATAATAATAATAATAATAATAATAATAATGGGAATATTTACTGTTCAATTATATATAAAAAATAATCGAAAATTAAGACGTGCTTTTAATTTCTGATAGTGTAAACAAATTTAATGGGCCAGTTTAAATTACAGTATTTGATAAGATATAAACTTCGTCATTTCTTACAAAATATTAAGAAAATAAATTAGTCTACGTGGTGTAGCGATGTATTAATTAAATTAATTAAATAAATTAGTCTATAAAATAAATTAGTATAAAAATAAATTAGTCTATGTATTAATATGTTTAGCTACGTGGTTACAGATGCGTAATTTTACAAACTACTTTATAACTTTATAAGGGTCAGATCTGTCCGAAAATGGAGCACTGTTGCCATATTTGGGCGGGAGATGCCCCCCCACCTAACCTTCCAGTCTTGATAGAGTTTAAAAGTGTCTCCGAGTCCTTGTTGAAGAAGAATTCTTTTCCACACTTCAACCTCTCTCTCACAGGCTGGATATGGCGGATCTCTCACTGCTCTCTCGCTCCTAACACGGAATGTCTCCAGACAAACTATAATCCTTGTTTCCGCCAGGTCTAGACTAGGGCCCACCGCGCCACTTACATGGTAGCAAACCAGCCACATTACTCAATCGGTTAGAAGTAAGTTCCACTCAAACAGCTTCTTCCCGTAAAGCACTGCTCTATGAAACCAGCATCCAAGAAGAGGTTCCCCCGATTTTACAACCTTAACCTTTCAAAGTTAAGATGTTTGTCTCCGTTGGTAGTTACATAATTAAAAGAAAAAAATGTAGTTTCAACGAATGATTTATTTCATGGAAATATTTCGACTAGATGTTACTAGTCTTGGTCACTTCTTTAATTTGCACTGTTTTACTTAAATTAAAGGATGTGACCAATTTTAGCAATATCTAGTCGAAATATTTCCATGAAATAAATCATTCGTTGGAACTACAAGTTTTTCTTTTAATTATACAACATAAACCCGTTCAAGTTAAATGTTATCGTCCCTTCCTCTTTATATAAAGTACCTCCTTAACGTAACCCTCTATAGGATGATCTTTACTGTAAAAAAAGGAAAAGAATGTCCGATGAGCGTCGTAATGGATCAAATAGGTCTTTGGTAACCGTTGTCGCTGTTCTGAAGTGAACCCAGTCGGTTCATCGTTTAGGGTATTTTCGTGGAAACTGTTGGCCTGTCTCTGCCTCGTGCCGAAAATCATATTAGCTCGATTTTCACTCTAAAACGCTCGTCCACGTGATTTTGATCAGCACAATGCATTTACTCTGAATCGATGTATTTTACTGCCGAAAATAAAGGAAATTCTACTAACAATTTGTCAGTGAAAGAAGAGATTGAGAGACTTTCATTTCTTATTGAACAAGCAGTTGCAGGCTCGCGTTTCACTACGAAACAACAATTTCTACTGGTATATTTCAGAGAGAAACTCCTTTTGAAAAGAAATCCACAGCCTTATACTTGGTAAATCGCTAATTATACCCAACAATTCATGGTTGAATGAAAAGGCACTTAAATCCTGCTTCATCTAGTTTAATAAACGAAGCTGTTTCCGATCTTCAACTTTTTCTATGATGACAGATGACAGTTCCTCAAAAGGAACTTACAACCTTATTGCAGCATAATATTTAAGCTGAGTCTATCCGCTGACCATATTGCTCAATCCTCTTTTATCCTGATACCTGAGACAATTGTCTTCGGCCGTCTACCATTGATTTTTGTATTTTCATTCTGGGGAAGATTTTCCGACTTTGGTGAATCTTCTGCACTCTGGAGAATCAGGTATTTATATAACATATTTCAGAAATACGATATGTTTCCAGCAACACGTTGTGGCCTTTTTTTTAGTTTTCTTTTTAAACTAATTACAAAATAAATCCGTTTTTTTTTTTACATTTCTGATAATAATCCTTAAATTTAAAATGGTACGCATAATTTTAAATTTATGTGCAAGCATTTAACTGCTGCGTAACTAGGATACCAGAGATATAAAAACTTCTTGAAAAGGATCAACATCTGTAGGTTCAACGACCATAAGTGAAAACAGAGATTACTTCGTTTGCAATAAACTCTGATGGGATAAAGCAGATCTATCTTCTATAATGTTCACTAAACATATGAGAAACTACAAAGATTTGAAAGGCCCTAGCAAAATCCATATTTTTTAATCTAAATCATGATATGATTGAACTATATCTTCATATATAAGACCTTGTTGATATTTTTGTAGATATTTTTATATGTGAAATTATTTTTATAATTAATTTCGACATTAAATTCAGCAACTAAGTTGCTTTGTTCATGCTTGAAAAACATTGTTGCGTTGCGTTTTGTCTCTGCCGTCTTGTAGTATATAAGGTTTGTGATGTCAACGAATACTGGTTGTCACTTTTGCAATACCAACGAATACTCCTTGTCACTTTCGTAATGCTCATTGTAGTAGAGACTTTGTAATCGCAGATACAAGTATAGCACGCCATTGAACAATGCTGGTGTCAGACGGCTTCGAATAACACTCTCTCTTATAGCATTTGCTCGATACTACTCGGCTGTAAAGTAATCACCGAATAGTATGGAAAATAGAGTAGAGAATAGCGGTCCGTATAGTAATAGAGGATAGAGTAGAAATAGCGATCAATTTGACGTCAACTACTTTCTACATATATGCGTTTCCTCAATAGTCACGTAGTCTACTTAATTCAATAATGGGATCGCCTGTGTTTGCTCACTGGCGATCTATGTTCAAACTCAAGTGTCGGCATTGACACTTTATTCCTATATAACAATAGGCAATTCCTTAGAACCAACGCTGCATCACAGACTGAGTGAAAGACGGACATCTTTTTTATGTTTATTTTTACTAGTTTTAATTCAGATGAGATGGATATAGTAGTAATCGCATCGTTTCTGTAAATTATAGAACAGACGCAACTTAAAGGAAATACTGATAATGGTAAAATACTACCCAAGGAAAGATATTATCAGCGCAGAGAAATATATGAGTAGGCAGAAAAGAATGAAGGATGTTTTCACTACTGCAATTTTGTTCGTTAGAAAACGAAGAAAAGACTACTAAACTGTTATGAGATATATGTTCTCCTCTATGGTAGCGAATGTTGAAGAATCTCTTCAAGGTTAAGGAAGATACTTGAACCAACAGAGACAAAGAAGAGAACTCTGAACTGTTATGTTATATCAGTTCTCCTAAATGGCAGAAAATGCTGGACACTCTCCTCAAAGAAAAGGAAGAGACTTGAAGCAACAGAGACAAAGAAGAGAACGCTGAACTGTTACGTTATATCTGTTCTCCTACATAGCAGGAAATGCTGAACAATCTCCCCAAAGATGAAGAAGTGACTTGAAGCAACAGAAATGTGGTTCTAAGGAATGTTTTTCAATAAATTAATAAATTTAAACATTACTAGTTTAAAAACACTAAACCTTCTTCAATATCCTTTACTGAAATAGGGCTTCGACATTTATGACCTTACTTACGATATATGAATATATTTAACAAGATTAATGTCAAAAGAGTAGTTACAAGGCACCCGAGGAAGTTAGAACTATTTACGATGGTAAACTGATCTCTACGATAATTTACGAAAAACGATGTAGTAAGCTACTAAATTTATGTGGTTGATTTATCATCTTGTTTTTACGGCTTATCAACCTTTTTAAGGTCATTTAAAGCCGAAACATATTTTCAAATTGTATAATTTCTTGAAGAGATTGATGATATTTCTGGTACAAGTCTAACTATTTAACCCATAGTTTGGAGAAGAAATGGATTCATACCCTTGCTAAGGTATGCACATAATCGAATATAACCAACCTGACTGGAATTCGAACTCGGCTCTCTGATTTTTCATTCCACCATCCGCACATCTAAGATTACAGGACCTAGCATTCCCGAACGGTTACCCATCTAATATTGACCACGTTCAACGTTGCTTAACTTCGGTGATAGGAAGGAGTTATTTTACTGCTTACATTCATTGTATATTGATCCCTTTCCGGAATCCAAAACAAAATATGTACATACGACATGATTAAAAAGAATTTTTAATAAATGAAATTCGCAATCTGGAGGTTTTATTTTCATGTCTTGCTATTAATACTTAGGTTTATGTATTTAAAAATAAAAATATGTTTTTTTTAAAAAATAATATTACGTGACATCTGTCCTCCTTTACGGCGGCGAACGTTGGATGATTTCCTCAAAAATGAAGAAGAGACTCGAGGCGACGGAAATGTGGTTCTACAGAAGGATGCTAAGGATACCATGGACGGAACGTGTGAGCAACGATGGGGTCTTAGATTACAAACAAGGAGGAGGAGGATTATACTTAACATCATGAATAGTCAGCTGATGTTCCTGGGACACATAATGGGGAAGGAGGGCCTGGAGAATCTGATACTCACGGGTCGAATAGAGGGAAAGAGAGATAAGGGAAAACAACGTATGACATACCTAGCGGGCTTAAGAAAGTGGATGAACGATCGTGGTCTAGGTGGGGGGAAGCAGAGGGAAGGAACTTGTTGAGAGCTGCAGGGGATAGAAGGTAGAGAGCCATGATCGCCTACGATCTGCAAGGATATGGCATATAAAAAGAAAAAGAGAGGATATATAATGAATTTGCATGGCAAACTGAACCCCTATTAACTTTTATAAAACCTTTTTTTTTAAATATATGTGTTCCGGTTGGTTAATGTATAGCAACAAAAATAAAATATTTAAAAGTTCGTAATTTATAACTATTATAGGATATATAAGGACGATAATGGGTATATCTCCATTCCTATAAATGCAGTAGTGAATACTGTATGTTGATCTGCAGTTGGAGATTCCCGCACTCCTGTCTTCAGTGTGGATATGCTGCTCTTAAATAGTTGTCGAACTCTCTGCCTTCGGGCAGAGAAGAACCCTGACGAGGTTATGCCGAAGGGCAGAGTCTCGTCCAGGGAGGTAGACAGACCTGACCCTGTGTATGCGGGGGTCTACGGGAAATTTTTGCCCGAACCTATGGACTCGGTTTCGTCCTACACAAAAATTGGCCTCGGTTTGAGGTTGAGTAAATAACCTATCGTTCACTGCCCACCTGCTTTCAGAATGGGCAGGCAGCTCTTAGGCAGATGTTGAACTCTCTGCCTTGGGGCAGAGTGGAACTCAGACGAGGCTATGTCGAAAGGCAGAGTCTCGTCTGGGGAAGTAGAAAGACCCGACCTCATGTTGCGGGGTCTACGGGAAATTTTTGCCCGCAGCTACGTGCTCGGTTTTTCACCACACAAAAATTGACCTTGTGCGGCATCCTGCCTATGGGGAGGTTGGGTAAATAACGTACCATTGGAGATTCACCTTGGAATTCCCTTGACTCACTTGTAGCTCTTGACTACTTCTACGCGCCGCCGTTATTCTCGTTCTATTATCGTTCGTTTTCAAACTTCATTTGATTACTCCATTCAGTAACCTTTCCTAGGTTACAACAATAACTCAACCATGTTCATAAACATTCAGAGACACAAGAATCCTTAAATTGAAACTCGTAATCTAGAATTTTCCTTTCATACATTACAGTGTAACCCGGATATAAGAGAGTTGTCGGGACCGGAGAAGAAGTCTCTTATATCCGGGTTTCTCTTATATCCGGGTCCCTTATATCCGGGTTACACTGTACTATCATTCAAGAATTCCACATTAGCAAGTTCCATTTTTCTGTCTGAATTCTGGAATGAAGAGTTATCTTTATTTAAACCATCGTTTCTCAAACTATCTGATATGGCGGACTGGCATTTTTTTTCTTAATGTGTCACGTACCTGAAATATATCGTGGTAATATTCATTTATAATAGAAAATGATATATTCGTGTGCATTTTAAAAAATGTATAACTTTATTTGTATTTGCGATAGAAAAATGTTATAAAGTTTACTGTACCTAGTTTTAAGTATATCGAAAATAAATAATGTGACTTCAAGCATTACTGTAAATCAGTTGGCAAATATTTTCCGTGAACTGCAAAATCGTATTACCCTTTGTATTGTTAATGATAGCGAAACTTAAATAAAATTTCAATAAAACCGTAAAATATATAGATTTACTTCTTTGTAATACTTTTTTCAAATTATTTCTATCGCAAATGCAAATAAAGTTATTAATTTTTAAATTGCACACGAACCCTCTATAATGAATATTATAAGTTAACTATTTTTTATCTTCCATTTATTTTGCAAAAAATAATTCAATATCAAAACATATAAAAAATAATTTAGAAAAAGCTTCAAATGATTCCTTAGTATGGCCTGGACACTGGATGGTTCGGTTAATGGCACAGGTCCACGGACCACCACTTTGAGTAGCACTACATTAAGCCATATCAACAACTAAGTCGTTGCCTAAATTTATTACGTCATTCTTTAGCAATGATAAAATAAATTGAGAGATATACGGATTTATCTTTTATGGCTTATCGACTCTTAGTGGATTATTTAAAGGTGAAACACATATTTGGATTGTAAGTTGTACCGATCGTACCAAAACCTTCATTTGAAAACAATAAGTACCAAGTTTGGTACTAAAGTACAAATTCTTCAAATGATTCTTTAGCATGGCCTGGACACTGGCCGTGTACCGGTAGCTAATGGTTCTTCTACCGGCATCGTTCCGTGAACCCCCACTTTGAGTAGCAAAATTTGAGTAGTTAAATTTTAAACTATTTATATTCAGGCTATTGTCCCCATCATTGTTGTTTCTATCACAACGTTTCCGCCACTGTTCATCGTCCTTCCTCACGTGTATATCGATCTGGGTAATCTACAGTGAATTCTGAACTGAACCCTGTATTTAATCTCTTCTCGTCCCATTGCTCATGTCTCGGAATAAAGTCTAGTCCTTATTTTTATTTAGTACTGCTCAGTTATTGCTCGCCTGTTTTCGTAGATTGCAAGTACACACTGCCTGACCCAGGGATTAAATTCACAAATTCTATATCACTAAACACACAAAACAACAATTTAATTGGGTAAGTCATTGTCGCCTTCATGCTGTTGTTCAAATTAATAGAAACACGAAAAAAACGAGAAGTACTGATGTAACGATATCAACAGACTATATCTTGTTAAAGCATGAAAGATGTTGCAGAAATTTAAAATGAGACAGGTTTCCTCATTTTTATCGCCATGTTCACGACAAAGCTGTAACGAAGGAAAATAAAAAAAAATCAGGCGTAGCTGAGCACATATGGAGGACAAATGAGATCACCGAATCCCTGTGGGATGGGGTTGAAATAATAGACAGAGAACATCACTGGAAAATACAAAAGCTCAAGGAATCAGCACAAATGCTACGCCACAAAAATCTCCTAATCCGACCAAGCATAGAAAGGAATACAATATGAAAACCAGTAATGAGGAGTGCTAGAGAAAAGCAATGATTAAAAACAAAATTGCAATATAAGCTGTGATAAAATAATGATTATTGAGACATTAGATTTATAAGTCCCAAAAATTCATGCACTGATGTTCTCAAAGAGACATAGCCCAGTGGATAAAAGCATTGGTTAGATCCAGTGACAAGTATTGTGAGTTTAATAAAAAAAAAGTTGGAGAGTTGAGTCAAAGGGAGATAACTGAAACATCCGGAAGAGGCATGGCACCTATAACTAGAACAATCTACCCATGTGGACGAAATAAATACTTCAGTACGAAATTTCAATCACCTGAAGAAGGCTTTAACGTACAACAACCGAAACGTCTTGAACATGGCAATGAAGATGAGGACAACAGTCCAAACAATGTAAATAATTACATTACAGAAATACAGACAGTTATGGTCCTCTAAAGAATCACATTAAATGATCCTGAGTGAGCAGAATTGACAAGACAAATAAAACAGTCCTCCTTACAGCAAAAAGCCAGAAAGGCTCACCTCTCTTGTTTGTTTAAGCTGGAGGTTACAACCAAAATCAGATTTGCATACTGCTACAATTTCGTCTCATGGTTTTATTTTGTGGGTAAGTATCTCACCAAAGAGTTGTTTTTTTTTAAGCCATAAGCATTCGACTGGAAAATATTGCACCCTGAGAACGAACCTGGTGCCTAGTCTGAAATGTGACTCTAAAATAATTATACTCCATCATCAGATCGAGGCAAATAATAATGACGACATACAGGCGTTCAATTTAATCTTATAATAAAACTTGGATATACACTCTATAATGCGTAGACCAATAGAAAAGGATAAAAAAAGACAAACTCAATGAGAAGTAAAAAAAAAAGAATGAAAAATAAGCTATTGTCATTTTCAAAAGAACGGTATCATATTTACTGGGACCAAAATACTCGGACTGAATATCTAATCAACTTGCATTTATTCATATAAAAAATCATATATAAAAATTACTTTTATTTTATTTTTATTCTGATGTTAGACTTATATCGACTTCGTTTCTTGCAAACATTATCCTCTGCGATTCAATCTCCAGAAATACAATAAACAACACAATAAGCCAAACTTCTTGGCTAAACTCCATGGCAAGAGATGGAGCCGAGATGACAACAACTCCTTCATGATATTTCCTCGACTCGGTACAGCATAAGTTCAAAGTCAAGTAAAAAGAATAAGCCACAACAATCTTCCGCGCAAGGAGAGTGTTCGTCTAAAGAAATTAAACTTCGAAATCATGATTAAAAAAGACAAACCTAGATATATTTATTACAGCTCAAGGCCACAAGTAACGAGCGACTAGTGAAGTTTACACTCAGTATCTGTCTATATTTCTGAGATGAGGTATTAAGTACACTATTTACATTACTCGGACTATTGTCCTGATCTTTGTTGCTATATTTATTACAACGTTTCGGCTCTTCAGTATCTGTCTATATTTCTGAAATGAGGTATTATGTACACTATTTACATTATTCGGCGTTAGTTAGATCCAGTGACAGAACCCAAAGAGTTTGAGTTCAATACTCGGTTAAGGCAGTGGAGAACTTGGAGAAGGGAATTAACAGATAACTGATAACTGACATCCATTAAACATGGCACGTGGAACTAGAAGAGAGAAATAAAGGGTTCAGTTCGACATTCCAACCACCTGATGAAGGCCGGAGCGTACAACGTCCGAAACGTTGTAATAAATATGACGACAAAGTTGAGGACAATAGTCTGAATAATGTAAATAGTGTATTGAGATCGATATCTAATAATCTTCGTTTAGAACGGTACAAGGCCTGAAATATTGAGCACCTAGTGTGTGTATAACCAATAGAAAGAAGGCTTTAGAGGGGGGAAAAGAACAGTAGAATAACAGGAAGACAGAAAATAACGATCGGCCTTGTGTTTATTTATTTTTTTTTTATTGATCGGAGATTAAATGGGAGCAAGAAATAGGAAGACAGTTCCACAGGAGAGAATGAAGTGAGAGAGAAGAAAAGAGAACTTACTGTTGCATCGAGCTAGTTCAACAATAAAACAAAGGTCCTATGCTACTCTTAAATTCACGCACGATGAACAATTGCAACAATAGCAAGTATTTATACAATAGACATAGGGAAGCCATGTCCCTGTCGTAGGAAAGTAACTGAAGGGAAGATATCAGATCAGGACAGATAACATTACAGAGACGCTTTTTTGAACTTAGTCCATAATCTCGAGATACATAGAAAGAATACCAGACCAGATATACCAACAATATTCAATGCACGGACGAATGTTAGTAATATTAGTGTCTATGTATTAAGCCACTTCTACCTGGGTTCTCTCAGTCATTTACACAAGTTCGTTACTCATTGGGCAGCTGTCACCGGTTCAAACTGGTTAGACCCCATCCCGAAGACTTGCTGTCCCGTCTCATTGGGTGCGCGGGAATTAGGAGAAACCTTGACAGGGATGACTGAAAAATCTATGGAAAGATAAATTTCTGTCTATGACTGAATATAGTCTGAAACAAAAATGCCAGGCGTTCTGAGATAAATTTCCCAAATTTACTTATAATGTGTCTCTATTTCTGATAAAACTTTTTCATTGTTTGAATGTTGTCCTGAAAAGTCTGTTTTTTAAATTCATTGTTGGGACCATTTCCTCAGAAGGTTTTTCAAAGATTTCCTTAAAATTTGAGGTATTGTCATTATTTACATTTTTAATTTTCGGACTGTTCAACTCATCTTTTTGCTCTCAAAATCTGTCTATTTCTGAGATGAGGTATTGTAATTATTTACACTATTTACATTGTTCAGACTGTTGTCCTCATCTTTTGTTGCCATATTCACATTCAACATCTGTCTATATTTCTGAGATGAGGTATTGTAATTATTTACACTATTTACATTGTTCGGACTATTGTCCTCATCTTTATTGCCATATTCACCTTCAACATCTGTCTCTATTTCTGAGATGAGGTATTGTAATTATTTACACTATTTACATTGTTCGGACTGTTGTCCTCATCTTTGTTGCCATATTCACCTTCAACATCTGTCTCTATTTCTGAGATGAGGTATTGTAATTATTTACACTATTTACATTGTTCGGACTGTTGTCCTCATCTTTTGTTGCCATATTCACCTTCAACATCTGTCTCTATTTCTGAGATGAGGTATTGTAATTATTTACACTATTTACATTGTTCGGACTGTTGTCCTCATCTTTGTTATTCATATTCACCTTCAACATCTGTCTCTATTTCTGAGACTAGGTATTTGTAATTATTTACACTATTTACATTGTTCGGACTGTTGTCCTCATCTTTGTTGCCATATTCACCTTCAACATCTGTCTCTATTTCTGAGATGAGGTATTGTAATTATTTACACTATTTACATTGTTCGGACTGTTGTCCTCATCTTTGTTGCCATATTCACCTTCAACATCTGTCTCTATTTCTGAGATGAGGTATTGTAATTATTTACACTATTTACATTGTTCGGACTGTTGTCCTCATCTTTATTGCCATATTCACCTTCAACATCTGTCTTTACTATTTCTGAGATGAGTCCTCATTGTAATTATTTCAACACTATTTACATTGTTTGGACTGTTGTCCTCATCTTTATTGCCATATTCACCTTCAACATCTGTCTCTATTTCTGAGATGAGGTATTGTAATTATTTACACTATTTACATTGTTTGGACTGTTGTCCTCATCTTTTTCATATTCACCTTCAACATCTGTCTCCATATTCAATTATTTACACTTCAACATCTGTCTCTATTTCTGAGATGAGGTATTGTAATTATTTACACTATTTACATTGTTCGGACTGTTGTCCTCATCTTTGTTGCCATATTCACCTTCAACATCTGTCTCTATTTCTGAGATGAGGTATTGTAATTATTTACACTATTTACATTGTTTGGACTGTTGTCCTCATCTTTATTGCCATATTCACCTTCAACATCTGTCTCTATTTCTGAGATGAGGTATTGTAATTATTTACACTATTTACATTGTTCGGACTGTTGTCCTCATCTTTGTTGCCATATTCACCTTCAACATCTGTCTCTATTTTCTGAGAGATGAGGTATTGTAATTATTTACACTATTTACATTGTTCGGACTGTTGTCCTCATCTTTGTTGCCATATTCACCTTCAACATCTGTCTCTATTTCTGAGATGAGGTATTGTAATTATTTACACTATTTACATTGTTTGGACTGTTGTCCTCATCTTTGTTGCCATATTCACCTTCAACATCTGTCTCTATTTCTGAGATGAGGTATTGTAATTATTTACACTATTTACATTGTTCGGACTGTTGTCCTCATCTTTGTTGCCATATTCACCTTCAACATCTGTCTCTATTTCTGAGATGAGGTATTGTAATTATTTACACTATTTACATTGTTCGGACTGTTGTCCTCATCTTTGTTGCCATATTCACCTTCAACATCTGTCTCTATTTTCTGAGATGAGGTATTGTAATTATTTACACTATTTACATTGTTCGGACTGTTGTCCTCATCTTTGTTGCCATATTCACCTTCAACATCTGTCTCTATTTCTGAGATGAGGTATTGTAATTATTTACACTATTTACATTGTTCGGACTGTTGTCCTCATCTTTGTTGCCATATTCACCTTCAACATCTGTCTCTATTTCTGAGATGAGGTATTGTAATTATTTTTACACTATTTACATTGTTTGGACTGTTGTCCTCATCTTTGTTGCCATATTCACCTTCAACATCTGTCTCTATTTCTGAGATGAGGTATTGTAATTATTTACACTATTTACATTGTTCGGACTGTTGTCCTCATCTTTTGTTGCCATATTCACCTTCAACATCTGTCTCTATTTCTGAGATGAGGTATTGTAATTATTTACACTATTTACATTGTTCGGACTGTTGTCCTCATCTTTTGTTGCCATATTCACCTTCAACATCTGTCTCTATTTCTGAGATGAGGTATTGTAATTATTTACACTATTTACATTGTTTGGACTGTTGTCCTCATCTTTGTTGCCATATTCACCTTCAACATCTGTCTCTATTTCTGAGATGAGGTATTGTAATTATTTACACTATTTACATTGTTCGGACTGTCGTCCTCATCTTTGTTGGCATATTCACCTTCAACATCTGTCTCTATTTCTGAGATGAGGTATTGTAATTATTTACACTATTTACATTGTTTGGACTGTTGTCCTCATCTTTGTTGCCATATTCACCTTCAACATCTGTCTCTATTTCTGAGATGAGGTATTGTAATTATTTACACTATTTACATTGTTCGGACTGTTGTCCTCATCTTTGTTGCCATATTCACCTTCAACATCTGTCTCTATTTCTGAGATGAGGTATTGTAATTATTTACACTATTTACATTGTTCGGACTGTTGTCCTCATCTTTTGTTGCCATATTCACCTTCAACATCTGTCTCTATTTCTGAGATGAGGTATTGTAATTATTTACACTATTTACATTGTTCGGACTGTTGTCCTCATCTTTGTTTGCCATATTCACCTTCAACATCTGTCTCTATTTCTGAGATGAGGTATTGTAATTATTTACACTATTTACATTGTTCGGACTGTTGTCCTCATCTTTGTTGCCATATTCACCTTTCAACATCTGTCTCTATTTCTGAGATGAGGTATTGTAATTATTTACACTATTTACATTGTTCGGACTGTTGTCCTCATCTTTTATGTTCATGCCATATTCACCTTCAACATCTGTCTCTATTTCTGAGATGAGGTATTGTAATTATTTACACTATTTACATTGTTCGGACTGTTGTCCTCATCTTTGTTGCCATATTCACCTTCTTCAACATCTGTCTCTATTTCTGAGATGAGGTATTGTAATTATTTACACTATTTACATTGTTCGGACTGTTGTCCTCATCTTTCTTGCCATATTCACCTTCAACATCTGTCTCTATTTCTGAGATGAGGTATTGTAATTATTTACACTATTTACATTGTTTGGACTGTTGTCCTCATCTTTGTTTGCCATATTCACCTTCTTCAACATCTGTCTCTATTTCTGAGATGAGGTTTTGTAATTATTTACACTATTTACATTGTTCGGACTGTTGTCCTCATCTTTGTTGCCATATTCACCTTCAACATCTGTCTCTATTTCTCAGATGAGGTATTGTAATTATTTACACTATTTACATTGTTTTAAACTGTTGTCCTCATCTTTATTGCCATATTCACCTTCAATATCTGTCTATATTTCTGAGATGAGGTATTGTAATTATTTACACTATTTACATTGTTCGGACTGTTGTCCTCATCTTTGTTGCCATATTCACCTTCAACATCTGTCTCTATTTCTGAGATGAGGTATTGTAATTATTTACACTATTTACATTGTTCGGACTGTTGTCCTCATCTTTGTTGCCATATTCACCTTTCAATATCTGTCTCTATTTCTGAGATGAGGTATTGTAATTATTTACACTATTTACATTGTTCGGACTGTTGTCCTCATCTTTGTTGCCATATTCACCTTCAACATCTGTCTCTATTTCTGAGATGAGGTATTGTAATTATTTACACTATTTACATTGTTCGGACTGTTGTCCTCATCTTTGTTGCCATATTCACCTTCAACATCTGTCTCTATTTCTGAGATGAGGTATTGTAATTATTTACACTATTTACATTGTTCGGACTGTTGTCCTCATCTTTTTTGCCATATTCACCTTCAACATCTGTCTCTATTTCTGAGATGAGGTATTGTAATTATTTACACTATTTACATTGTTCGGACTGTTGTCCTCATCTTTGTTGCCATATTCACCTTCAACATCTGTCTCTATTTCTGAGATGAGGTATTGTAATTATTTACACTATTTACATTGTTTTTGACTGTTGTCCTCATCTTTGTTGCCATATTCACCCTCAACATCTGTCTCTATTTCTGAGATGAGGTATTGTAATTATTTACACTATTTACATTGTTCGGACTGTTGTCCTCATCTTTGTTTATCATATTCACCTTCAACATCTCTGTCTCTATTTCTGAGATGAGGTATTGTAATTATTTACACTATTTACATTGTTCGGACTGTTGTCCTCATCTTTGTTGCCATATTCACCTTCAACATCTGTCTCTATTTCTGAGATGAGGTATTGTAATTATTTACACTATTTACATTGTTCGGACTGTTGTCCTCATCTTTTAAATTGCCATATTCACCTTCAACATCTGTCTCTATTTCTGAGATGAGGTATTGTAATTATTTACACTATTTACATTGTTTGGACTGTTGTCCTCATCTTTGTTGCCATATTCACCTTCAACATCTGTCTCTATTTCTGAGATGAGGTATTGTAATTATTTACACTATTTACATTGTTCGGACTGTTGTCCTCATCTTTGTTGCCATATTCACCTTCAACATCTGTCTTTGTTATATTTCTGAGATGAGGTATTGTAATTATTTACACTATTTACATTGTTCGGACTGTTGTCCTCATCTTTCATTGCCATATTCACTCTTCAACATCTGTCTCTATTTCTGAGATGAGGTATTGTAATTATTTACATTATTTACATTGTTCGGACTGTTGTCCTCATCTTTGATTTTCCATATTCACCTTCAATATCTGTCTATATTTCTGAGATGAGGTATTGTAATTATTTACAAAATTTACATTGTTCGGACTGTTGTCCTCATCTTTTTTACATTGCCATATTCAATATCAATATCTGTCTCTATTTCTGTGATGAATTATTGTAATTATTTACACTATTTACATTGTTCGGACTGTTGTCCTCATCTTTGTTGCCATATTCACCTTCAATATCTCTGTTCTATTTCTGAGATGAGGCATTGTAATTATTTACACTATTTACATTGTTCGGACTGTTGTAATCTTTGTTGTCCATATTCACTATTCAATATCTGTCTCTATTTCTGAGATGAGGTATTGTAATTATTTACAATATTAATTAAAATTGTTCGGACTGTTGTCCTCATCTTTTTATTCATATTTTCAAATCTGTCTATATTTCTGAGATGAGGTATTGTAATTATTTACATATTTACATTGTTCGGACTGATTGTCCTCATCTTTTTGCCATATTCAAATTCAAAAATTCTTTTCTATTTTTTTCAATGAGGTATTGTAATTATTTACATTGTTCGGACTGTTGTCCTCATCTTTGTTGCCAGAACTATCTGTCATTTTGAGATGAGGAATGGTAATAAACTATTTATTGTTTTTTTATCTGTCTATATTTCTAAGTTTTGTAATTTTTACAATATTGTTGGAACTATTTGTTTGTTTTTCAGCATCTTTTTTTCATATAAGCCTTCCATTAAAATCTTATTTATATTTTTTAAATAAACCTTTTTCCATTGTTCGGACTGTTTTCATCTTTCAACACACATTTTCAAATTCTTCTTTTCTGAGATTTATTGTAATTATTTTATTCCAACTGTTGTCCTCAAATTGTTATATTCAATTCTGTCTATATTTCTGAGATGAGGTATTGTAATTATTTACATATTTAAACATTTTTTTCCCTCATCTTTTTTAATTCAAAATCTATTTAAATTTAATCCATTTAGCTTTTTCTTTATTGTTTTGATTGCCATAAAAATCTTCTCTACTAAATTGAAAACCTCAAACATATACCTTTTTCTTTTTTTGGTATGCAAAAATGTTCAAAATTTTGTCCTTTTTCATATCCAAAATTATTTTATCTTCTTTTTTCTAACTCCCTGTCGTTTAAATCTTTGTTAAAAAATTATATTACCTTGTCTATATCGGGCGTCTATATCGTTTTGACTTTCATTTTTTTCTCTTTTCTTCAATTTTTCATTACAGTGTTATCTGTATTTCTCCTTGTGTCTTTACTTAATATCTTAAGTTCCTGAAACTACCGATAATAAATCCTCGGCTAAATAAAATTATTAATAGATTCACTGCAAAGTTTGAATAAATATGGCGAGAAATCTCTTCCTTGTGTTATTGTCATTTTTATTCTGTTTTTGTGTACGGTATACTCGATATAATCTCTTTTTTTCCCTTTTTTTTCTAAAATGCTTTCTCATATATATTTAAATAATAAGTGCAAAATAGTTCATAATTCATCAGACCTTTTTTATTGGGATTGTTAATATTTATATGATTTGTACTTTTTGTCTGCTTGGTGTTTAGAGGATTACTGTTATCTGGAGTTAGATGTTCGTGACTGGGCAAATGAAGAACTATTTTCCTGAGCATCATTCCTGGGTATCATTTTTTTTCTCTTTTTTTTTCTTTACGGTCGAGTAAACCTGAATAAAAAAAATGAATTTGTTCGTTAATGTATTTTTTTCATCATTTTCTGGTTTCCACGTCTGTAAAAAACAGAACCCGTCCCTCTTTTTTACAAAGAATTTTCTACAAAAGAAGCCTTGAAACTGATTTTTTTCCAAACAAGGTAGGAATCAAAATAAAGGAAAAATCAATAAACCAAAGACATCATAATATCGAAAAGTTCCAAGAATATGGATAGCATTTAATAGAAATACGCGGGCAGATAACAGTTATTCATCCCCAGGCTACTGAGTCAGTCTACCACCAGGTTACTTGTATGTACTCTTAATCAATTATTATATGATGTTTGGTTATTTTATTTTCCAACATATCAACACTTCAATGGGTTATTCAATGCCGACGAGATTTTTAGGATAGTTTGGTAATTTTCTAAACGTAGTTTAGATGTGGAACAGCGCCAAAAGTATGGGAGCACCTAGTGAGGATCGAACTCACTACACAGAGAGACAAGGACGCTAATCATTTTTTGCACTAATGAGGTAAAACAAAAACATTTTCAAACAGTTTAAACCAATGATATACAATTTGCAGGCATTTCACAAGGCAGAATGTGTGGAACACTCAGTGAGAATCGAACTGACTGAAATGATTTCTGAGAATAGCTTAGATGTGGCACAAGACCGAAAATATGGTGCACACAGTGAGGAGATAGGTGCGTACGAATAGAATATATATTCTTTGTAATAAATCAGTTTGTAGATAAGGTTTCACGAACGTAGTTTTATAAAGTGGGATTTTTTAGGTGTCAAATATATTGCTGGTAACATTTGCACCTGAAAAAATTATTTCGATCCTAGCTAGAGGCAAGCGGACGTCTAGCCACACTGATGAGCTGTGATACTGTGAAACAGTCTGTATGTGGATGACAATATAAATGCTCCTGAAAAATTTATTTCGGTTGAGCTCTCTGGGGACGAATTGTGGGTTTGTAAACAATGACTATTACGGCTAATAATGCAAGACTCTTCGGTAAATCGAATCAGTTCCCTCAGTCACTGTGTGTATACCTAAAAATAATTGCGCTTAAATTCACCTTCATCCCTGCCGTGCATCAACGGCTTAGTGATAGAATCCACGACTGATGCCTATTCATAGGGTTTCGATTCTAGCTAGAGGCAAGCGGACGTCTAGCCACACTGATGAGCTGTGATACAGTCTGTAGATGACAATATATATATATATATATATATATATATTATAAATATATATATATAAAAATGAAAACTAGCTTTTCAAAAAATATTCTTCCACCTCATTTTAATAGTTCACGCTTTATTCATTTAAATGTAGTTGGCACGACACAGGCAGAACGTCTCGAAGGATGGATATCAAAATAAAAGAGCCTGTGCCAACAAAACCCTTAAATATTATTCCCCAGATATTCTAACCAACACATCCGGATCTTTCATCGTGGATCAACTGATAAGTAACCAGAATTGTGCCGTTAAATTTAGTATGGACTCATTTTCCGTCCTTATAAGTCCCACTGAAAAAAATAGCATGTAAAAATTGAAGACATTTTGGAAACCTTCAGTATTTGTCATTTAGTTGCCTTAGGATGCACATACAAACAATTCATGAAAAAGAGGGTTGATTATAAAATTCCATGCTGTGTTTTCATAATGATGCATTTCAGAAACATCAAGATATCAATGTGACAGTTAGCATAATGTGACATGTTTAAATGACTACAATTCATTTCTATTCCTAAAAAGAATTTATTAGTTTCACAACTAGATTATTATTTGTATGAAGATCAAATAGGAAATAAATCAGCAATTCCGAATTAAATCCCTATTAAATATATAAGGTTAAATTATGCCTGGATGTGTCTAGAATATTTTGAAATTGTGACAGTGAAGGCAATTCACTTTTTCATTTCAAGAAACAGTCTCCATTAAGTTTACTGAGTTTTAGACGCACATACAATTCATAATTTTTTTGTTTCCAAGGATACTGAGAAATCCAATCATTTAGACAGGAGCTGTAGCGTGTTCATTTTTATTAACTATTGTTGTATCAATTATGAGTTACGTTCCAAAAAGAGGTTAAGTTTAGGGAGGGTAGGGGTGTATATTTCAGTGAATTTTGAGATCCGTTCAATGTATGTCGTCTGTTTTTTTTTTTTATCAGCGACAAAAAGTTTTGCGGCATTTTTTCCGTTAAATTCGTGCTCAGTAAATTAAAAAAATAAGCTATTCCAAAATTTGCTTGAAGATGAAACAGAACTGATGCTTTTAATTTAATTATATAATTAAATTTGAAGTTTTTAGCTTCGGTTTTTGAAACATGGTAATTCCAGTGTAGCGAAGAAACCATATACTAAATCAGATAATTTATAATATTTATGCTCTGTAAATTTACATTGAACACTGTTTTGTAAAAATAAAAAATATCAGTAAGAACACCGGATTATACATATTACTGTTCTTTCTTTTTTATTATAATATGTGTGTGTGTGTGTGTGTGCGTGCATGTGTGTGTGCGTGTGCGTGTGTGTGTATATATATATATATTTCTAAAAATTTAGTGCTTGTAATTTCTTTTTTTGAAAATATGTATTCCTGGTAATATTTTTTCCATAATGTTTTTGAACCCAGTTTTGGGGTTAACTATTATATCTGGGACCCTAACAGGAGCTACCCCCTACCGGGTCAAGATAGATCAGAGAACAACATCAAGCAAAAGGTGGTTCCATCCTCCTCAAAATTTTCCAAGCAAATTTATTTATTTTGTTGCATATTAATAGGAATATATATATATATATATATATATATATATATATATATATATATATATATATATATATATATATATATATATTCATTGAGGTAATTTATCGTCATACCCAGGACGTTTGGTGACGTTTTCTTGGAACGAAACTGCAATCTTTGCAATGGTTTTCAGTTTTGAGCTCCATGGCTGTTTCAACTTTTACATGAATCTTGGCAAATCACCTACCTTTTATACTAAAAACTCAACCAACGACAGACTCAAGAGCCTGCCAAAATAGAATCTTTTTTCCGTTAAATTCAAATTCAGTAAATTTTAAAATGAGTTATTCCAAAATTCACTTGAAGATGAGACAGAACTAATGCTTTAATTATATAATTAAATTTGAGATTTTAGCTTCGCTTTTTGAAACATGGTAATTCCTGTGTAGCGAAGGAACCATATTTTTAAATCAGTTAATTTGTAATATATATATATATATATATATATATATATATATATATATATATATACGTTGATCTTAGTAGGACGAGAAACTCTGAAATTATAGATTGAATCTATGGACTGTCAAGTATTACTCAGACCTTCCAATGTTTACACAAAAAATATTGTGCTTTAGGAACTTCATCAGTAAGCATAATGTTCATTGTAAATATGTAACATTTATGAGGATAAAATACGGATATCTTTCCATATGTGTTTAGAAATTGTACACTGTTCAATTATTAACGTTAACAACGATCTATTTTAAGTTACAAAATTCTACTTAGATTAAATGAAAATTACAATACATATTTCTTATTATACATTCCTTATTTTCAATTTTGACGGCAAGGATACACTAGTAACAACAATAATAATAATATTAAAGCAGTTGTAGACCGATTGTAGTAGAGATTATAGTCATTGTTAACTCCATTTTCCGGCTTCAAGTTTCATAGACACACCGCAAATCAGGCTGAGATTTATTCTTCAATTATAGAGATAAACAAGCCTCCAAAGACCATGGCGTCCATGAAAGAGAAATAATTAAAAAAACAAGACAGTTAAATATATATATATAGTTTCAAAATATATATAAAAAAGGTAGAAATATAAAATATTTGAATGAAATCTTATTCTGTAATATACTTTGATTATTTTAATCATGAAATAATATTGCAAAATGAATTTTGAGCTAACTATAAAACAATTCACTGTTAATGACTCATTCTCTAACTGCCCGCTTATTCTGTTGGTATAGTAATCCGAAGGGTACACATCATACGCATGCTTCACCAAAATATTACCCCGCCTAACAGGAGGGGAATGCGTACCACGCTGGGAATCACTGGCTTAAACGAAAATTACTTACAATATAATACATATTACTTATAATACATTCATTTTTGTTGTCAATTTTGGCGGCACGGATACATTAGTAAATAAATAAATAGCAAAAGATATGCGGGAAAGAAAGAGAAAAATATATACAACAGCAAGACATAGAACTGAATTTGAAAATTAGTTGAGATCAGATCCAAAGAAACATATATCTCTGAGATAATCAGGAAAAGTTCTAAAAAAAAAATGAATGAATATTGGTGTAAAGCTTTATGAGCAAAATACAAATAGTTTCAGAAAAGACAAAAATGTTTTTTTGACGCTACCGTCGAAAAAGATACAGAATACTATAAAATTAATTGCTAAATAATGGTGGCAGAATGGCCGATTCCTTGTACCGTACAAGAAAACACCTAACTCTTTCTGCTGTGGTCTATCTTTACAAGAACTTGATCAGAGCAAAAAATGTGGTTGATGTATTATTTTTCATTCAACTACCACTTTCCGATAAACGTAACGTCGCAAGCCTCTAATCTATCACTAGTGTTATGAAAAATGGACTGACGAATTGTATTCATTAGTTGCATTAACTCAGACACTTGCAACTCGCATGTACAGTGACACACCGTCATTCCTTTCGTATTCCATTAGTAACGAGGAAGTTTCATACGGACAGCTTCTTCACGAGAGTCGCTGAATTGTGGAACGGATTCCAGAGAGGATCTGTACAATCTCAACCTCTACGAGTCTAGGAGCTACCTTTGTCTTATCTACCAGTTTTCATGATCAGCTCTTTTTACCTCTTCCTCTTACACTCATACAACAACCTCCTTCAGTAAAAATCTACCTTTGGTGGCTCTTGGGCCTTGTATTTGGTAATTAGTAAAAAAAAGGGGGGGCGGAGAATCAGTAGATATAAAATAAATAGCCGAGAAGAAAAAGAAAAAGAAATGAGAGAAAAAAATGAATTGATTGAATGAGAAATAAATTGAAAAATAGTGAAAATATTAGGAAAGAGGAAAACAAAAAAAAAAGGAAAGAATGACGATAAAATTAACGGAATTTAACGAAAGAGAATCAGAAGAACGAAGGAGAAATCGAATAAATGAGAAATATGAATAAGAAGAAAAAAAGAAACAGATGAATTTAAGAAAGACGAACGGAAAAATATGATCGAAGAAAAAAAAATGGTGGAAAAATAGAAAAGAAAAATATAGAAACGGAAGAGAAAAATGAAAAAAAACGTTTGAAGAAAATAAAATAAAGAAAAAACAGGAGAAAGAAAGAAAGAAAGAAGAAAGGAAGGAAAGAAAGAAATTAAGGAAAAAGTAAGAAATTAAGAAAGTAAGAAAAAAGAAAGTAAGAAAAAAGAAAGTAAGAAAAGAAAAAGAAAAAAACAAAGTTATAAAGAAATAAATTGAGATAGAAATGAAAAAAGAAATGAAGAAAGAAATTAAGAAAGAAAGAAATTAAGAAAGAAAGATACTGAGAAAGAAAGAAAGAAACAAACAAACTAATTAAGAAAAGAAGAAATTAAGAAATTGAGAAAGAAAGAAAGAAGGAAATTAAAAAAAGAAAGAAACTAAGAAAGAAAGAAAGAAAAAAAGAAATTAAGAAAAAAGAAAGAAATTAAGAAAGAAAGAAACAAATTAAGAAAGAAACCAATTAAGAAATTGAGAAAGAAATAAAGAAAGAAATTAAAAAAGAAAGAAGATGAAATGAAAAATGAATACGAGAAATGTAAACTAATTAAGCGAGAAAAAAGAAGTGAAAAATATAGAATGTTTAGGAAAGACAGAACCAAAAAATGGCGCAAGACAAGAAAATAAAAATCGTAGAGAGCAACAAAAAATAAGAGAATTTTCACGAGCGAAAATAACCTAAAAAATAATCAAGTGAAAGCAAAGAGTGAATATGAAAGGAAAATGAAAAAAGAAAACTGAATAAGGAAAAAAGTGGAACTGATTAAGAAAGAAACAAGAAGTGAGACCTTGTGTCAATAAAGGGTTAGACGTGTTTTTTTAGTGACAAATACTGGGAGGGGGAGGACGATAAGCAAAGAAATGATGCTCAGATGACAGATATCACTAACAGGGTTAAATAGATAAAATGAGAAAGGCAGAGGGGGAAATGCATTTTAGGCCAGGCTGGATAGAAAATAGAGAGACCCTTGCAATTACCTTTGCTATTCGTCTAGTTCGTCCGGTATCGATTACAACCGATGTATCAGATCAAGACTTGTGACAAGATTAGACAATTTGGACAATTAATGGCGGATATCCTTTTGGGAGATAAGCCGTGTGGTTTAAGTGGCAATTCGAGGTTGCAGGTGGTCGCTTGGACAGAGGAGTTGTATCAAAGGCGGACCTGAAGCGGGTTTCCGTTTGATAAGTCTGTGGGAGGGTTGGCGTGAGAGTGTTACAGAAAGGACCAGCCTGATACTCACAGGAACAATTACCGGCTGATCACTAGTTGAAATCGGACTGACCTATACAAGACCTTCTGCCTGTGACAATATTTCGGTAGAGTGATTGAGCTTATTTATATGTTAGGTGGAGAAGGGAAGAAAGAAAGATGGAGAGTCGAGAAAATGGAGAGTCGAGAAGATTGAAAGCCGACAAGGTGGATTAGACGAGAAAGATTGGGAAGGTAGGTATATTCCAAGAAGAAGAAGAAGAAGAAGAAGAAGAAAAAGAAGAAGAAGAAGCCCAACATTGAAAAAAGGTAATCTTGACTGAAAAAGCGGAAGAAGAAAAAAAGGCGGTGTACAATGAAAGGGAGAGAGAGAGAGAGATGTAAAAGAAACATAAAAAAGGAAAAAACAAAGAAGAGAAATAAAAAGATGGAGAGTCCAGAAAGTGGAGACCTGAGAAGACTGAAAACCGAGAAGCTGGATTAGACGAGGAAAATTGGGGAGGCAGGTATATTTCAGGAAAGAAGAAGAAGAAGAAGAAGAAGAAGAAGAAGAAGAAGAAGAAGAAGGTGGTCTACATTGAAGAAAGAAGTTGATCAAGACAGAAAGAAGAAGAAGACGAAGAAGTGGAAGAAGAAGGTGGTCTACATTGAAAAAAACAAGGTGATCTAGATTGAAAGAAGAAGATGAAGAAAATGAAGAATGCGGTCTACAGTGAAAGAGAGAGAGAGAAAGAGAGAGAGAGAGAGAGATGTAAAAGAAACAGAAAAAAGAACAAAGAAACAAAGATGGAAAATCGAGAAGTTGGATTAGTTGAGAAACATCAGGAAGGCAGATATATTCCAGGAAAGAGAAAAAGGAATAATGGTCGAAATGGAAGAAGACACATGTCTATAGTGAAAGAGAGAAAGAGAACGGAAAGAAGGCAAAAAGAAGAAGCAAAAGAAGAAGTCATACAGTAAAAAATGAAGGAAAAGGGAAATGAAATCAGGCATGAGAGTGTGGGGATCATTGAGTAATATTGAAATGCATCATTTTTCTACATAAATTATAGCAATGGCTAGCAGCATGGCGCGGCGTTGCCCGTACTTGATTCAAAAACCGTACGACTCATACAACAATCGCTATCACTTGACTTAAAATATTTTTGTCCTTTCTTGCCTTTAAAGGAGTGCCCTTTGCCGTGCTGATGTTTCTACATGCCTTACTTCTTGCCTATCTCACACTGCGAATGTTTTCTAAGCTCTATACTAAACATTAAATCTGTTACGAAAAGAGAACTAAATAAAATGAACACAAAACGATCAGCTTTAAAAAAAGGACTCGTGACTGGAAGAACCGAATGAAAAAAGAATGTTAACAACAAATACATTTTCACACCCAACCCAGTTCTGCGGAATCAGAATCAACGTTCAGTTTAAGCATGCGAATGAGCCAATTGGAGTAAAGTGCCATGCAAATTTAAATTTTTCCCACTTGTGACGAATGCAGCTATCGATTTTTTTTGCATGCTAGCATGCTAGTTAACATTCGTGTCAGTCAGCTGTTGGCTCTCATGCTGGCCAATAGAATCCTCCTGCCTATTCGTGGCAGCCAGCTATAAGCTCTCACTATGGCCAGTAGAAAATGGCCGCAAACTACATGAAAACTGCCGTAGAAGCATGAAAAAATCGATTATTTCCACTATCGATGGGAGTTGGGAAATGCAAAGTCGGTTTGCATCAATATATATATATATATATATATATATATATATATAGAGAGAGAGAGAGTCTAGGTGCACCAAGAGGTGATGTAATGGTCAGAAAGCTTATCCCTTAGAACAATTACGACTGCATTTAAATTTTTGAAGATCAAACTTGATTGGAAAGTAAGTAGCCGGAAGTGATTTCCACTAGCGAGAACTGCGAGAGAAGAAACTGTTAGCATAGACCTGACGGTTACATCTAGCCATTTCAATTGTAAAATGATGAGCCCTGTCCGCCATTCTAGTAATGAGCTTAAATTCAGAAAGTCTACATAAAGAGGAAAAGTTATAAGGACAGGTAAGCCAGGTTTTGGGCGTGAGAGAGTAACTGAAGCCGAGATGCTATGTCAGGACCAATAACATTGCAGATCCTTCTTCTTAAATTCAATCAAGCATTTCGAAAGACATAGCAGAAGCAGTAGAACAGATATCTGTTGTTTGCTTCGTGGTTGTAATTGTTAGGTACGTCCCGCTAAAATCTGGAGTTCGAGTGATGGTAAAGGATTTAAAATGGACATTTTCTGGGTTATCCGTCATTTTAATTCTAAGAAGACTGAAACTCCATAATATGACCCTATGCAAAACCCTTGATTATGTGCATGCGACGTACTTATTATAGATTATTTATTTATTTAGAGAATGATAAATTGGATTTCTTACCGGTTTCGCTGAGCCATGTACAAGTCCATGCAAACGCATATTTTAAGATTGAATGTGTTTTCAAAATTTCGAAGATTGGCACATCAGACTATTCTTCCCACTAATATGGCAATATGATACACCGTAAGTTTAGTAATCATTCATTTCAGTCTACGTAGACATCTAAGTAATTCGGTAGTCTATAGAATCAGCACTACCTAGCTGAATTTCTTTCTGACAGAAACCTAAGTTTAATATTTGAGTTAATTCGAGTAAATAAACATTAGGCCATCTTTTACATTTCAGTTTCTGCTCCGTTTGTTGGGTGACTATTCCCGGCTCGAGCCAAAATAAATTATGGCCTTTTATTTCTTTCAATCTTTTGTAACTAGATTTAGGTTAGGTAGGTTAATTCGGCGATATATCAACTTCCTGTTTGATTATTAAATGTCGAATATAAGTTTCATAGGACAAAAATTATAATGAATTAAGAGAAAGGTCGACACAAATCAGTTTGACAATACACTAAAGTAAAAAGGCAGACACAGGTCTGGTTAGCACGGGTCAAATAAGGAGACATAGGTCCAGTTTTCATAAGAATAAAAACGGCAGACTCAGACACAGTTTACACTAGAATCATAAAGTTAGACACAGGTTAGGTTTCCACGCAAGTCACAAACAGTGGTCGTGTCTGTAGGTCTCTACCGAGAAAGTGGCCACTTTCGATGGGCTTTTATCTTCTAAAGAGAATGTAGTTGGAGTGTGGTAAGCTCCAAACACAGCAACTATAGGTAAATGGTAGAGACTATTTTTTAACTTTGCTGCTAGAAATTCTAAGAAAGAAAAATGAAAGGCAGTTTGGATGTCAAATGCTGAATAGCAAAGTCGAACACAATCCTTACTCTTCTGTTAGACGCTTCTTGGAAATTTGAATTGGTCCATTTATTCTTTATCTGCAAAATTTCTTGTTTTTTTTTTTGCCGCTATAGGACGTCTAAATACTGATATTCCATAAGTTGTAATATTCCATGAAGACTAATATCCCATAAATACCAATATTCCATAGATACTAATATTTCGTAATATTGCATAAATTGTAATATTCCATAAATTGTAATATTCCATAAAGACTAATATTCAATAAATTGTAATATTCCATGAATATTATATTACATAAATTGTAATATACCATTAGACTAATATTCTATAAGTTGTAATATTCTATAAATTATAGTATTCCATCATAATAATATCCCATAAATTGTAATATTCCATAAAGACTAATATTCCATAAAGTCTAATATTTCATAATTTGTAATATTCCATAAATACTAATATTCTATAAAGTTTAATGTTCCCTAAACACTAATATATCATAAGTACCAATATTCTATAAATTACATAAATTGTAATATTCCATAAAGTCTAATATTAAATAAAGATTATTATTCCATAAGTTCTAATATTCCATAAATTTTAATATTCCATTAGTACTAATATTCCATAAATACTACTATTCCATAAAATTTATCTTCCATAAATTGTAATATTCCATAAAGATTAATATTCCAAATATTGTAGTATTCAATAAAGACTAATATTCTATAAATTCTACTTCATCATAAACACTAATATTTCAAAAATACTAATATTCCATAAAGACTTATATCCCATAAATTGTAATATTTCATAAAGTCTAATATTCCATAAAGTCTAATATTCCATAAATTGTAATATTCCATAAATACCAATATTCCATAAATACTACAATTCCATAAAGACTTATATTCCATAAATTGTAATATTGCATACAGACTAATATCCCATAAATTGTAATATTTCATGGGACTATTATTTCATAAATTGTAATATTCCATATATATATTCCACAAAGACATAAATACAAATACTCCGTAATTTTAATATTGCATAAAAAATATTATTCCATAAATTGTAATATTATATAAATGCTAATATTCCATAAATTGTAATATTCAATGAGACAATTATTCCATAAGTTGTAATATTCTATAAATACTAATAATCCATAAATTATAATATTACATAAATACTAATATTGCATAAAGACTTACATTCTATAAATTGTAATATTCCATAAAGACTAATATTCCATAAATTGTAATATTTCATAAATACAATGTTTCATAAATATTCCATAAATGTTAATATTTCACAAAAATTAATATTCCATAAATACTAATCTTCTATAAATTGTAATACTCCAGTAATAACAAATATTCCATAATATGTAATATTCCATAAAGAATAAACATTCCATAAAATCTAATATTCCATAAAATCTAATATTCCATAAATTCTAATATTCCATAAGTTGTAATATTCCATAAAGACGTATATTCCATAAAGATTAATATTCCATGAATTGTAATAGATTTTTGATTTTACGAAAAATACGAATAGTATTCAACATCTGTTTTGGAGGTAACCATTAAAGAGACCGTCCTGGGAATGACGATAAACTACACCCGCATCCTTGGTAAGATAATAAAGTATATGCAACAGCAAGACCTTTGGTCAGGAGGTTTTCGGAAACATGAAACCACCCCTTAATTGCTTGTGTTCCCAGGTCCAATCTGACCCGGCGTGGTAGCACCTGTTAGGGTCCCAACTATGGACAAATAGATGCCCCCACACAAAAAAACTGAGGTCAAAACACTATGAAAATGTAAAAATAGGTTTTAATACCAGAATTAAATTTTTTGAAGAAAAATTATTACTAGCAATACATTTTTGAAGAAAATAAATATTACGAGCAATACATTTTTTTGAAGGAAAAAATATTACCAACAGTACATTTCTGAGAAAAAACTATTATCAGCAAAACATTTTTGAAGTTAAAAATATTACCATCAATGCATTTTTGAAGAAAAAAGTATTGCCAGAAATACATCGTCCTGGGTATGACGATAATCTACATTCGCGTTCTGCGTCAGACGTTAAACTACGTCCAACAGCAAGACCTCTGGTCAGGTTTTGAGGAGCGTGGAACCAACTCTTAATTGCTGGTATTCTCAGATCCACCCTGACCCAGGGTGGTAGCACCTGTTAGGATCCCAGCTATGGGCAAATAGTTAACATCCAAACTTGTGTAAAAATATATTTTAATACCAGAAATACTTTGTAATAAAAAAATTATTACCAGCAATATTCTTTGAAGGAAAAATTATTATCCGCAATACTTTTTTAAAAAATACCAGCAATACAAACAATTATACATTCTTTGAAAAAAAATATGACCAGCTATAGATTTCTTCAAGGAAAAATATTCCCAGAAATAGATTTTTGAAGAAAAACATATTACCAGCAATAAAAATTTGTCGGCATTAAATAACCCATTCAGGTTGATAGGCCGTAAAACAAAAACAAACCAAATCAATATATACTTAAATAGATAGATAGATAGATAGATAGATAGATAGATAGATAGATAGATAAAAAACATATATTATCAGCAATAAAAATTTTGTCAACATTAAACACCCATTCAGGTTGATAGGCCGTAAAACAAAACAAACCAAATCAATATATACTGAAATAGATAGATAGATAGATAGATAGATAGATAGATAGATAGATAGATAAAAAATATTACCAGGAATAAAAATTTTGTCGGCATTAAATAACCCATTCAGGTTGATAGGCAGTAAAACAAAACAATCCAAATCAATATATACTGAAATAGATAGATAGATAGATAGATAGATAGATAGATAGATAGATAAAAAATATTACCAGCAATAAAAATTTTGTCGGCATTAAATGACCCATTGAGGTTGATATGGCGTAAAACAAAATAAACCAAACTAGACTAGCAATATATGTCTGAAGAAAAATTATTACCAGCAATAGATTTTTGGAAAAAATATTACCAACAATAAAAATCTTGTCAGCATTAAATAACCCCTTGTGGTTGATATGCCGTAAAACAAACCAAACCATTAAAGATACGGTGTATATCCCAAATAACGATATCACCCAGATCCTTCCCAGGGAACTACATTAATAATTTCCGAATAATGTTTCCCGTGTGTAAGAATTTCAATCTATTTCGTGCGTCCATTAGTCTGATATGCTTTAAGGCATAAGGAAATTCGATCATAAAGGGATTTCGGCTTAGTTTAAAACTGGGTTTAAGCAGTTCGATCGTAATGAAAGAAATAAAAACATTATGCGTGCATCTAACATTAATAATAGCAGAGAAACTTCAATATCGAGATAGGCGACCCTAGGGATTTAATTTGGGGTGCTGATGAATGCTGCAAAACATTCCCCGTAATTAACGGCTTCTCCTTTAGGCGTTTTATCGACACGTGTCTCCATCGAGAAAATGTCTACTGACGATCTTTATGCTTTCGATAAAATGCATAAACGATGTAATATGTTAACTTTATCGTCATAAAACTGCGCCAAATATAAGAATGGCCGGAACAAGCTCCAGTATAAAACGAATTTTTATCCAATATATAATATAAAGAGCATTTTATTATTTTCAATGCTATGTCCTTTTACCGCGACCAACCCCAAGGATGATTGCAACAGGTCTCAACGTTTAAACAATCGGATGAAGAGGACTACGCCCCACGGACATACTACAGAAGGTGCCACTTGGTATTATAACAAAGTCAGGCATAGTCCGTTGCAGTTTTATAGATAGATTCTGTATCCATATGTACTGCAGAGGAAGGGTCACTCCTTGGCAAGTTGGGTTCCAACTTGAACAAATAATCACCATCGGTACTTTGTCCTAAGCTGATTTTCTTTTCCCTCCAACCAATTCTTGCAGAGTTAAACGCAGCTAAGGAATAAGTTTTGGTGAAACTGGAAGCCTATAGCCCTGAAACTATACGTTGGCAGCAAATTTAGTCACCAACACCATCATCATACGTAAAGAAGAAATTAGATTCTTAGATACGAGAAATAAAAGCCTCTTATGAATTGGAAGATAATGGCTCAAGACAATATCCTGCTTTTTGCTGCCCTGTAACATTGGAAATACATCTTTGTCCGTATGACAACCATCTTCAGCAACTGGTTAAGTAGCTTACTCGTTTTTTTCTATTGCCTTCTTGCATATATCTCGCTTTCCTGGTTTAGTTCTTCTGTCTATCAGTTAATACTTCCCAATATATTCACGCTTTTCCCACAGAATATGGAATCACTAGGAAAATCCTCTCAGTTATCAATCTTTTCCTATCAGATAGTTCTGTGAAGGCCATGCATAATGGCCAGTCCACTGAGAAACATGTGATCAAGGGTGGCGTTCCCCAAAGGCTCTCTTCTCAGTCCAACCTTCTTTCTACTTTATATCAACAATCTTCCCAAAAACACTTTAAAGTCCTTACTATCTTTTTAGTATTATTTTTGTTTTTACTATTATTTTTTACTATTATTTTTTTACTATTATTTTTTTTTCAAATAATTAATCAAATCATGCACTCTCTCAACAAGAACAAACTCACCCATATGTAAAAAAAAATTAATTATAAAAAGTAAAACCGACACTCAATAATATCAACCATAAACACGACTACAACGTGATGGTAGTGTTTGGAAAATAGAAAGAATTCCCATTATTACGCATATATAAAAATCCACATATTCAGATAAAATAAAATCCTTGATAATGGCTAATAGAATAGTCGAAAGCACTTCGATTTATAGAAAATTTGGTAAAGTATTTACACTATTTATGTCCAGAAAAATTCTTGTAAATATGTCAGAAAAATTAAATAAAAAGCTTAATCTTATTACCTTGTCATTCGTTATTAATATAACTTGATTAAAGGGGAATTAATGCCGAAGACTACGATTACGCACACACACACACACACACACACACACACACACACACACACACACACACACACACATATGGTTTCTCCTCAGTACAACCATCTTTCTAATTTATATCAACAAACTTCTCAAAAACAATTTCAGATCCTTACTAAACATATATGCTGATCATAAAATGGGTGCACATCGAAATATCTCGATGGCTATTGCCTGGCAGCTGATCTCACCTCTGACCTAACTCTTACAGCTTAATCTGTAAAAGTCTGGCAGATATCAGTTTCCAAGTATCTTGATGACCAGTGTATGGCATCTGATCTTTCCCCTGATCTAACTCTCACAGGTCAATGCGGAAAAAAAAACTGGCATATACCATTTCCCAAATGTCTTGATGAGCACTGTCTGGCAGCTGATTTCTTCTCTGACCTAACTCTCACAGCTCAATGGGTAAAAGATTGGCATATATCATTTTCCAAATGTCTTGATGACAAGTGCCTGGCAGCTGACATCGTCTCTGATCTGTCTCAGAGCTCAATGGGGAAAAGACTGACTGACCTCATTAGTAACGCTCAAAACTAAACTCGTAACAGTCAATCACTACTGAACAGATCATAAACCTAACCCAAATTCTGATCAGTGCTCATACCTTCAAAGAGTTTTCCTTGACTCGGATGCCAACAGAGGCTAAAGATGAATACCGACATGAAATGGAACGCGTATTTTGTTGTCATTGCAAAAAAGGCTCCATGAAAGGTGGGTTCATTTTCAGTATTTACATTAGTCGGACTATTGTCCTCATCTTTGTCACCATCTTTATCACAACGTTTCGGCTCCGGCCTTCTTCAAGTGGTTGGAATTTCGAACTGAACCCTTTATTCATGGCACAGTGGATAAAGACGTTGGTTAGATCCAGTGACAGACCCAAAGAAGGTGAGTTCAATACCGGGTTAAGGCAGTGGAGAACTTCCAGAGGGAAAATTAGCAGGAGATAACTGATAACTGACATCCATCAAAACATGGCACGTGGAACTAGAACAGTCTACCCCAGTGATCGAAATAAAGGGTTCAGTTCGAAATTCCAACCACCTGAAGAAGGCCGGAGCGTACAACGGCCGAAACGTTGTGACAAATATGGTGACAAAGATGAGGACAATAGTCCGAATAATGTAAATAGTTTTCATTTTGTACAATAAATGGCCATAAAAATGCCATATCTTGTATTTATTATACGTTATAATTACAAGAATTACTTATCAAACGTGAAAACTTAGGTAACATAAACATGTGACGTGATAGAAAGAAACAGCTTCAGAATACCAATGAGCATGAAAAATCGATTAAATAAAGTAATCTTTCAACTGTGATAATTAAAAAAAAGTTTAATTTTATTTCGACCAATCGTATCTGTTGTGGTTCTTCTCTTCATCTGTGAGGAAACTGTCCAGCTCTTACTACAAGATACGAGAACTGATATTATATAAGTTCATCTGTCTTTTTCCAAGTAAGTCTTTTTCGCTCTTCCAATGTGCTTTTTTCACATCTTCTGTTACTCTCGTAAAAGCTAAGCAAATTATTAATAAACACGAACATTTAAAAGATCGATAAAAGTCCTGAACTCTTACGTGATTTCTATCCTTGTATATAAGAGAGGTAATAGATGGGTGGCCCTACAGAAGGATGTTGAGATTAACATGGACTGAGTATGTGAGTAACATGGACGTCTTACTGAAAATTGCAGCAAAAAGGACAAACGAAATTTCTGGAACACATAATGTGGAAAGACGGCTTGGAGATTTTGGCACTCACATGACATACGAAGGCAAGAATAGGGAGAGGGAAACAACTAGTAAGATAGATGAAGAGTAGATTTTTATTTGTGTTTTATGGCTCATCAATCTTTTGCGGGTTATATAAATCCAGAAAACATTTTATTTTCGATTTTAAGAATTTGTTGGAGATAATGATTTACTGATACAAGTTTTAGTAATTAACCCATTGCCGTGGGAGATGATGTGGATTCATGCCTTTCCCGAAGGTATTTCCACGAAATTGAGTATAACGAACCTAACCGGAAGTGGAACTCGGTTCTCCGATTTTCAGTCCCGAGCTGTTATTCGTTACGCCACCCACACATCCAAGCGAAACAAAACCTGATATTCCCAAACAGTCACCCATGTTGGTAGTGACCAGGCTCGTTGCTTAACTTCTGTAATCGTACGAGAACGGGGTTGATATAGCAATAAGCCATGTGCAAATGCATGGCAGCATATGAACTGGGAGAAGTGTCTCCCTGTGTAAGGGAAACAAAGATTACATAGAGCTACAAAGGATAGGATGTTGGAGAGAGCCATGATCGCGCACGGACCAAAGAATACGCCATGTAAAAGAAGAAGCTAAATACATCGTATACGTGATTAAGCACAATCCAATTTATACTCACTATTTAGTGAGTTTTATTTTCACTGAGATTTTACAATGTGTTGACTTACCTAGGCAGAGAAAGAATGTCCTGCGTCATTATTCAGCACTTCTTTTTTGGTAATTCAAGAGATATGTTGGATTTTACAAGAACACAAACACCAGTCATTGGCGACAAATAGCAACAGACAACCGTCTCGTCTAACAGGTAAACCTTAACGCAAGCGCACGTTTATGAACGAAAATATTTACAGCAATTACGACATTCTAACAAAAAAGCAACAATTGTTAATCACTCAGTGAAGACTACAAAAAATACAGATAACTTTAATTATATTAAAAGTCATCCAATACGAGTCTTGAAAAAAAAGCAACAATTGAGAACCACTCAATGTAGAGGGTTACTGCTATATTAATAAAGATGAATTAGATGTCATGAATAAAACAGGAGGCGGTAAGAAGTTAAGACGAAGAGGATAAGCAGACAGATAACCTTAGCCTCTTGTATTCAATAGGTTAAGACCTGTAGTGGTCAGGAAAGCAGTCATGCGATAATTTGCTCCAAGAAGTGACAATTCTTCAAGGTGAAATATCTTTCTGGATTGAACTTTCTTATTAAGTTGGGAATAAGGATGAAATGAAAGCGTTTCGACTCCCTGGAAGTAACATGAAGTTTACTAGCTGTAGTCGCCTGAAGTGGTTGAAATAAAGAATCACTCACCCGTTTCCAGCTGTAAAAAGACAAGAGACTGCATCTCACCTGAACTCTTGACATCGCTAATTGGATCTTGGAAGACTGGCAACATGTGATACGCTATAATGATCCGCAGTTTTGATTGGAATGATTGGCTTCGTGTGTGACTCTTGAAATAAATAGATTCAAATTCGTAAAAAGGTAAATGGCCATTTTTAAAGCTTCCTTTTATTCTGGGCATCAAAACTGTAAAGAACTCACTAAACAGCAAATCGAACACATCTTCACCTAATACAAGGCCAAAGAGCCACACAAGTTAGAGGATTAATGAATGATGTTGTTGTATGAGATGAAGAGTAGGATTACTTACATTATATACATTATTCGGACTCTTATATTCATCTTCATTGCCATATTCACAACGTTTCAGTCGTTGTACGCTCCGACCTTCTTCAGGTGATTGGAATTTTGAACCGAACACTTTATTTCGTCCACTGGGATAAATTGTTCTTGTTCCAAGTGTCATGCATCCAGGATATCTCAGTTATTTCCCTTTAACTCAATTCTCCAAGTTTTTGGTTCACCACTGCTGTTCCTTGGCATTGAACTTACAACTCTTTCGGTCTAGTCACTTAGTCTAGTCTATCTTAACCCCATATGTTAACAAGAATTTCTACTAAGATGTTTATTTCACTGCCTTTTCCTCCCGAAAGTCGTTATTCAACTTAATCAAGAATAGATACAAAGGATTTTGCGACGTCTTATCAATTTTACTTCGTTTCATTTCAAACACATTTGTTATTTTCTTTCCTCTTGTATTTTTATTTTCCTACTTCCGACTTTGTTTCCCCAATCAAAAAGAAATAAATTTTAGAATTTATTTCTGTGTGTGTATGTGAGAGGGAAAGAGAGGGAGTTTTTTTGTAGTTTCTTTTTGTTTCGTCTATTTTTTTTTTTTAATGTCTCTTTTCTTTTACGTTGATTTCTTTGCCAGTAGTTAACGAAACGAATTTCGCTTTCTAGGCTGGAAAACACTTTGCAGTCTTTCTCACGAGATTACGCTGGCTAATCGCGTTTTAGTTGAGTGCGACGACTTTGTTTCGTTGCTCATCGCAGCTAGTTCCAATCCAAACTGCCAATGGAATTGAGAAAAAGAAAGAAAATAAAACAGTTCCTGCTTAGAAATAC
Source organism: Acanthosepion pharaonis (assembly GCA_903632075.3). Classification (NCBI taxonomy): domain Eukaryota; kingdom Metazoa; phylum Mollusca; class Cephalopoda; order Sepiida; family Sepiidae; genus Acanthosepion; species Acanthosepion pharaonis. Next base: position 165,854 of record CAHIKZ030001474.1, on the reverse strand, counting down.
TGATGAGAAATGTGGCGGATTGATTTGTGTTCCATACGCCTTCGTACACCAATATCAATACAATGATCCCTTTATCCAGGGTTTCAGTTATCCACAGTCAAATGCAGAAATATTCAATTTGTAGCCATCACTTAATAATGGTCTCCAAGCGGAAAGGGCGCTGATGCTGGCAATTTAAATATGCCAAAGAGAAGCCATAAAGTGCTTCCATTAAGTCAAAAGTTGAAAGCTGCTAACTTAATTAGAAAAGAAAAAATCCTAAGCTAATGTTGCTAAGGTAATAACTTTAATAAGTCACGTAACTTTTATTGCAGCATCTTGTGATAAAAGCTTTATTTTATTATTAATATTTTGTCTCTTTTTGTACCTTATAAAATAAGAATGATAAGAACTCATCTTCTATACGTCACATGACTTTTATTGATGCTGTATATTGTTATAATTGTTCTATTTTATTCTTGGTTATTTTTATTAGTTTGTTATTTTTCTTAAAAGATCTACGGTAGGAACGAATCTTCAATCTGCCGCATATCATTTATTACAGTATATAGATACAATTACTCAACGCCTTGATATGAGAATTAAACAGCATATTCCGACTAAGATCAGGAATAACACCTTATCTTTGAATGAACGTGTCGCAAATACCTATGGTTCCGCAATATGTGAGCACCTCTTAAATAACAGAGGGTGTGCAGCTAATTTTAGTGCTGGTTGGTTCATTGTTCTGTCCCAGTCGCCCTCGTTATTTCATCTCAAAGTGCTGGAGGTCCTTTATATAGGGTCCCGCAAATCTTCCCTGTGTAAACAGCGTGAGTGTTTGTTGGGGCTCGCTATTATTTGTCTCTAGTTCTTTGTGTTCATTTTTTTTTCAATTCTCCTTCCCATTACACATTTTCTGTTGATTTAATTTCATTTAAATCTCCCGTGGAGGCCTGAAGAGCGTGAGCGAAACCAGTTGCTTCGCTTTTAACATGTCTTGTAATATTAAGCTACACGATTTTATTTCTGTAATTAGATTTTGTATCTTCAAAAATATTTTCAAATACATATAATTGTATTACTTTATTATTAGTTAGTATTACGTCTAATTTATAAAAGAAAATTTTATAATAACATTTATGTATAAGAAGAAAAATAAAATAAAATAACATATATATATATATATATATATATATATATATATATATATATATATATATAAATATACAATATGGTATTTCGTATTCATTTTATTTCCAAGAGGATATACACCCAGAGAGATGTCTATGACAGCAAAATTCATTAAAGAATATCGAACACTTAAAATTCCATAGGCAATAATTTTTATTTCATTCTTATAAAATAAAAATTATTGCCTATGGGATTTTAAGTGTTTGATATTCTTTAATATATGCTCTAAAAACTCAGCTCTCAATCTTCAAGAACTACTAACTTAATCACAGATGAAGTGGAAAAATACTCCGGGTTAAAATCAAGAGATTTTGCTATCTGATTTACAGAGTGGTAAAAAAAGAGTGTGTTGACTTATTTTGATTAACTGACCGAAGATTTCATACTAATGTTAAATTTGAAGACAGTATATCAAAATAGGTCAACACTCTCTGTCTTTTCCCACTCTTTAAACAAGATAGCAGTATCTCTTGATTTTAAATCGGAGTATTTTTTACATTTCAGTTGTGATTTGTTTGTAGGTCTTGAAATTTGAGAGCTGCTTTTTTAGACGTCTAATGAAATAAAATTTATTAACTATGAGTTTTTAAGTGTTTCATATACTTTAATTAAAAAAAAATATATATATCTATATATCTATCCGTCATCGTCGTTGATTTATAATGTTCATATATATATATATATATATATATATATATATATATATATATATATATATATATATATATAAAAGACAACAGGAAAAATTATCTTAGCCGATGCCTTTCATCCTCTGATGAACTTTATGAAGACAAATGTATGAGGATGAAACACGCCTGGTAAGAAAAGTTTTCCTTTATTCTCCTTAACATATATACTTTCAGTCATATCTATCTATCTATATCTATCTATCTATCTCTCTCTCTCTCTCTCTCTAATATATATATATATATATATATATATATATATATATATATATATATATATTCATTCCAAAATACAATGAGAACGAATAAATACAATTCCAAAGTTCGTTTTTGAAAAGAGGGCTCAACACAGAGTAGAGCAATATTTATTTTGGAATATTACACTGGAAGCGTGTAAAAATCGCTGTACAATTGCAACTGCGTTTCAATGCATATTAATGCATCTCATCAGCTGATTGTAAATTACTGGAGAGTGTACCGATTTATATAGATTTAAAAGCAAAATACATTTTTTTTTAAAAAAGGGGGTTATAATGTTTGAGGTCTTTCTTCTGATCAATCAATCAAATATGACCTACATTAAATTTAAACTAAACGAAGAAGCAAAACCTAAACATTATTTTTTATAAATCCATTATGACCCGTCGATTGGCAGCTAACAGCACCTATGCATAAACTTAAAGCAAATAAGTTACATAAAATATACAAACCAGACAATGCCGTTTTCTAAGAAATAAAAGGGGGAGGGTAGAGATGTAGTTTAACAAAATGCTAAACAAGTTATATGTTTTGTGAATTTCTTACATAAAATTTATTTTTTTAGTTGATAAATAAACGGCTTCTTTAAGAAACTAGTAAATAATTTAAACATATATAATTATTTGGTAAATTAATATGCAATTGTTATATAAAAATCATTCATATAAGATGTTCAGAACACTAACCAATAAATGTAAATTCTTAAAAATAGCAACCAAATACCAATACATCTGTAAAAGATGTTACTAATACTACCTGGAAATTAATATAAAATTATATTAAATCCAGATAAATGTTACCAATAGAAAAATAAGCCATATATAGTGCAAGGTAGTACAACTAAAATAGAGGAAAAAGCATTATCAATTTCCAAAGTTTAAGTAAATTGTAAGGTGAAAGGTAAACTCTGCTTACAATGTACTGTTAATTCACTTCTTTGATTTAATAATGAATTTTTGTCAACAAATCTGATGATTTCGTGTTTTTCTTGTAAACACAGCAGGGTCATATAAAGATCTACATTGGCCAATATAAATGTAGGAATTCTGTTACACAAATGTTTAATTAAGTCACTTGTTTAACTTTATACTATCTCTACAATAATGCATCACTTTCTAAATATTTTTGAACTTTAAAAGATGATGATAAGACTCCGAAGGTGAAATGGAAAAACCGCCAAGATTTTTTTGCTTAAACTCGAGGTGCTTGACAAAATCCAAGGAATGATCTCCAATGTAATCGATCCTGACCTGGCATCTCGACTTCAGTCACTTTCTCATCGACGTGACGTGGTTCTCTTTGAATAAAATAAAAATATAAATATTTTCTTGGCAACATCTCTGACAAGCTTCTTTTTTTCTAGTGACCGGATTACGTGCATTTAAGTGTGCTACTAGATTAGTATCTACGCCCTATCTATTTACGGTTTAAATAGCTAAATACAAGTGACACTTGTACTCCAGCAGTTTCTTTCCCGCCTCTGGATCTCCTTCCCGATTACTTGCTCCTCTGATAATTACAATCTTTAAAGATGTAAATGCAACATCAATTGTCATCTTCTGTCTTCTTGAATCCCGTTCATCTTTTGTCCTTTCTTCAATACTTCCTATACTGAGTCTTTTCTCTCACTTTCACTCCCTGTAACCATCTGCATATTAGTGGCATTCCCACCTTGCTTGGAGTGAAACGATTAACACAATTTAAATGCAACATCAATCGTCATCTTCTGTCTTCTTGAATCCCGTCCATCTTTCGTCCTTTCCTTAATCCTCCCTATACAATATCTTCTCTTTCACTTACACTGAGCCTCTTTCCAACAGACGAAACGTCCCAAGAATGTTGCTACTATATCGTTGTATCCATGTCAAATATTCAGATGAGGAACATTCCTTAGTCCAACTAGTTCAGTCCTTTACAGCTCAGACCCACCATGACACAGTCACAAGGTCGAATTGTCCTCTTCGTATTCCTCGGGTAAGAAGGAAGTTCAACCAAGACAGTTTCTACCAGAGAAAAGCTAATATCTACATATCCTACATGTCCTCAGTAAGGACGAGAGATGTGTGATATATTTGATTGAATTCCTTGTTTCTGTTTTATATAACAAATTCCATTACTTTTTGTGTCTCAAATCCTATTAATTACCTACTGTCAAAGAAAAGTTCCAAAAGCACCAACATATACGGTGACTAAAAATCACTGCATAAAAATCTTTATAAAAAAAAAAAAACACTGTATAAAACCTATTTAATATAAGTCTGCTTATTTCTAATAGGCGATTGCAATTCAAAATTCCTCGGCATATAAACTACATTTTCACCGGGAACAAATTGACTATTTTCTCCTTTTATTATTTTGTCATGAACGCCGTCTTTGACAATGGAACTTGAAAAATAAAGAAATAAAATATTTCATTGAGAACAAAATGCATTTGATTTTCCACTTTGTATCAGTTATAAGGAACCAATCTATACGTTGTATTTTTTTATTCAGCAAACAAGCACATCATCAATATTAAGAAATTTAATACTTCCACCCCAGCCAGGCGATAATACCACGAAGACGCAAGGGATTAGTTAAAAGAAAAAGCCATAAAGGAACAGGAATTAAGAAGACAGAATTTGATATTTGACGTTGCATTAAAATCTTTCAAGATCGTAAGTGTCATCGAAGCAAGGAACCGAAAGAGAGTTCCACAGGAGAGGCGTAAGAGAAAAGAAACCATTAGAATAGAATTTAACTTTATATCTAGTTATTTCAATACTAAAACGTCAGCGTTTTAGTATTAAAAACTTTACATGCTAAAAACTCTTTGACCTTTCATTCCACTGACCTAAATAGTACGCTTTAACTCCTGCTTCCACGGTACCAAAGAAGAACATTTATCAGAACAATTTCAATGAAAATATTTATATAAAAAACAGAGGGAAGCCTCGTTATGACGGTGGGAGTGTGCTTGAAGTCCAGATGTCAGGTCAGAGCGTATAACATTACAGACACTTCTTTGGATTTTGTCGATAATCTTTATATATATAACAGATAAAAAATCAACACCCAACTGCTGGGTATTGACCTCTATGTTAACACACACACACACACACACACACACACACACATATATATATATATATATATATATATATATATATATATATATATATATATATATACATATATTAAAAGAAAAATGTCTGGCCTCTTGAACCTACATAAATGATTAAAAATAGTTTAAAAACAACCTTATCCCTACTTTCCATTTCCAAATATGGATCATTCTATAGTCCTTGTCTGTCACCTTATATTAATCTAAAACTATCCCTCAAAAACTTATATTAAAATAAAAATAAAAGAAACCAAATTCCTTTGTAACTAAACATGTAACTTGATGAACCAGGAAAATATTTTTTATGGGGAAATAAATTATAGTCATGGAAACTTAAGGTTATCTCTTAATTACTTAATTAATATTTGCTCTGGTGTTACATTGAGCTCTCTGGATTACACCCTATTTGGAATTATCCACAGAGATTGCCAAACACTTCATTACCTTACTTTATATATATATATATATATATATATATATATATTGATGCATGTTTCATTAAATAATATAGACAAGTTTTGTCTATTTATTTTAAGTAAGTTCCTTTCATATTGTCTGATAAGTTTAATAACATTATCATTGAAAGACGATAGGAAATCACAATATTGATACATGTTTAAATCCAATCTAAGCTTTCGGCTTACATAAGCCATTATCAAAGATGACAATTACTTTCAATATATCAATAACGATAGTCAGTTTTGTTGCATGAAAAATTTCAAAGCAATGACTAAATCGTGTATACGAGACGCGGAAGCGAAAATCACGCGAGAGTGAAAAACGAGAAGTATTATGTATGGTATAAACCAATGGCTTCAGTTATCAATTATAGGCATTTAAGAATATTTGTGGAGATTTCGTAGTTTATTTTGTTCAGGTTAGGTTTCAACTGTTTTATGTATATAGCTTCAAGAATTTTTAGTTTTTGTTTATTGTTTTCATGTTTAAGTATAGTTGTGTTTTCAACAAGGATTTTCCGGAATTGTGTACGCGGCTAGGCATTTTGTGTTAAATACCCAGTATATATATATATATATATATATATATATATACATACATAATGAGAGAGAGAGTGTGTAATAAGATAATAAGAAGGCATTTTTTTCCTTTTTTGCATGTGAAATGAATCAATGTTTATATAATATTTAGAAAAACAGATTAAAAGGGAAAAGGGAGAGGGTGAGAAGATACAGTCATCGTGAAAAGGAGGATATATATATATATATATATATATATATATATATATATATATATATATATCAACCCAATATTTTAAAAAAATATTGCTCTCTTGCACCACTAGAAAATTTTTATAGCTAGAATGGTACTATTTACACACAAACTGATGGAGTAAGTATGGGAAAGCCTCTCGGACCGTGCTTATTAATAAAAACAAAAAAAAAAACAACACTTAATAATATTAACTTTGAACATGGACATAATATATTGACCATGTTTTGAAAAATGAAAACATTTTACAAAACATACACGCAACAAACTATTTCTTATTTAACAGCTAAAATATTTCATCCTTGAAAATAGCTAAATGTATAGCCAAAAGCGCTCGGAAAAAAGAACGTTCGAAGAGTTTTTATATAATTTATCATATATATATATATATATATAAAAAAAAGAAAAAAATGATCCGTTTCGTTTTTAATTGTAATGTGTTTTTTTTTTTTAAATTATACTTTATTTACCATAATTTTACCTACACGAGTTTTTGATCTCTATCTTCAGGTAAAATCGGAGCAATATTTCCACATATTATTATTAAATAATTAAAAATTTTTTCTTTGTGTTTTTTTTTTTTATTTTTCGATATGAGACATTCTCTGTTTTTTTATTATATAATCCGAATTCTTTTTTTGAATTTGGCAAAAATAAAAGTTCTGCGCGAAGGGTTTAAAACAATTAAAGTTGGTCCAATGCTTGATGAATTATTTAAACGGCATTTTATCTTTTAATGTTTTACTGTAATCGGACAGTATGTTCTTTTTTTTTTTTTCTATTAATATTTCTGGATTTACAAAAAAATTAAATTTATTAGCAAGAAAATAAACTGAATAATATACTAAAACAAACCAAAATAATTAAAGCAAACGCCAATCTGTAAAAAATTTAAAAACACATATTAACCTCATCTAAATTTCACATTTTTGAATACAAGGATGTTTTCAAAAAAATGCAACAAAAAAAAATTTGACTTTGAGACATCATTACAGAAGGAAACTCCTCCACTTTTGAAAATCCCAAAAAACATTCATAATAAATAAAAATTTAAACTGCAACTTTAAAAATGTAATTTATGTACTTAAATGCACAAAATGTAAAGAAGTATATAGGTATCATTTTTTAATTGAACAACTGGTCTCCCTGTTTGTTTCAATATAAAATTGCCAGTCAACAGAAAACTTTTTGTATCACAACAAATCTTCAAATGTAACCAGGGTAAATTTAATATCATGCCAATATATCAAACGGACAATTATTCGTACCTACAAATACAAGAAGAAAAAAAATTCATGAACAAATTTAAATAGAACTAAATAGATCTTAATTTTGTCACACAAAAAGCATACAACATGCACACATAGGGACCAAATGTAGATAAAACCAAAATCATACATGTATGCACGATCACATACGGTATCTGTGGAGCACGAAAAAAAAGTTTATTATCCAACGCAGAATTTGTGTATGTGTTGTACGTTTATATATTGGATCGGATTTTTATTTTCATTTTTTCAACCGATTTTAACAAAACTTCACATACTACGTAAAATTACTTTGCGGTGGTTCTGACACGATCAACATTGGAAAACACGCCTTTTTTCATGAAATCAATTTTTTAAAATACAAATGGCTTTTCATGATTCTGTCGCCAGAATGAAAATTTATAACTTTTTTGTTCCAGTTCATACTATATTATAAAAAAAAAGGTTGTGTTTGTGTGTGTGTTGTGTGTGTGTGTGTGTGTTTTATATCTGGGATAATTTCCATAATTTTTAAACCGATTTCAACAAAACTTCAAACTTTTTTTTGACAGGTTGTGTTTTTATTGTCTTTGCAAAGTTTTTTTTATTTTTTTCTCAGAATGATTTTAAAAAATCCATTTACAAGGCAATTGTTTATAATAAAATTTTATTCAATCGATAGACTCACAACGATTGAAAACAATGTTTTTGTTTGAGTTTGGGTTTGATTCCAATTCGTAAAAAACAAACAAAAAAAAAACTAATTAAGACATGCGTGTCCGTCAACCTTAAACAATAATCTTTGTCAATTTTATTTTTCAGTCTTTATGATGGTCGATATTAATCTATCTCTTAATGTTACATTTAAATAACGCCGGGCTCTTTGGATATAATTATGTTCAAAATGAATATATATATCGCATGTTGACAAAACATTACTATTATTATTATTTTTATTACCCCACACAACTTAGGAAGTACGTGTGTATGTATGTACCAAAATAACAATATGTGTGTGTGTTTTTTCTATTTATTCCATGTAACTTGGCAAGAGTATGTGTATGTATGTGTGTGTATAAATGTGTAAATATAAAATTGATTCCTTGTTGTGGGATTTGAAAATGTGCTTTAAAGTGTAAGTACGTGTGTATGTGTACAAAATGAGTAAAAAACTAATTCCTCATAAAAGACAGTATATGTAATTATTTATTAAATATATATACACGCAATATAATTACGCATGCTGAAAGAAACACACAAAAATGGAAATTTTTCCAAGAATCTATTTAATTTTATAAAAAAACATTCGTCAATAAAATACCGATAAGTAATTCATCATTTCTCTTTTATATTTATTTTTTGTTTTATGAAATTCGCGAAGAACTCTTCATTGCCAATTCAAAAAAAGTTTCGGATTAAAATTTTTCCCCAGAGAATGTCTCATATCGAGAATATTTAACATTGAAAAACATAAGGAAAAAAATTAATTATTTTTGATAATATGTGGAAATCGCCGCCTTTTACCTGAAAGACGGTCAGGGAGACCAGAAACTCATGTAAAAAAATTATGGAAAATTAAGAATTTATATTTTTTAAATCCATTTTAAAACCAAAAACGTTTTTTTTTTCTTCTCTTCTTTAAATATACATACTTTTATATGATCAATTTTATCTTACTTTTATTTATATATATATATATATATATATATATATATATATATAAATATTTAAAAATTTAGATGCTATAGAGATCCTTATCCTTTGTCTTCTTAAATAATGTTCTTTTATTTAAAGGAGATATATATATAGAAATAGATTTTTAGATAATAGATAAAATAGAATCCCTTATATTAATATTTTTTTTTTGGATGTTTTTTATGGCATTGATTCTTTTAAAAAAAAATATTTTGTTTTTCTGGCACATGTTTGTTTTTAAATATATTTAAAAAAAATTTCTAAAATTTTTTTTTAAATTTTCAATTTAAATTTAAATTAAATACAAATCAAAAAATTAAAAGATACATCAAATCCCAATAAATTATTTGTGAAATTGACAGGCATCGACACTATCTTTTAAAACAGTATAATCATGGAAACCGCTTTTTTATTTATTTAGTATGTTATTTTACCTGTTTGAGTTTCTATTTCTATAATTTTTCTTCTGCTTCAGTTTCGTACATATGATAAAAAATCATCATCAATTTTTAAACGCTTTTCTTTTACTGTAAACATTATTTTTAATCGTTATATGTATTTCAGTTGTTATCCGTTTTTCTTTTTAATTTTTTAAAATTGAAAATTAACTAACAAAAAACATAATTTATAGCTAGATATTATTTATAATGAAAAATTGAAGTTAATTTTTTTTAGATAGATAGATAATAGATAGATAGATAGTTCATAGATAGATAAATTCATATACACAGCTATATTTAATATAAAATAAGATTCCTAAGCAGAAATAACTTTAGATATAAATTAAGAACTATATATATATATATATATATATATATATATATATTTATATAGATAGATATTTTATGTGAATAATAGATAGATAGCCAAAGTATGATAGATAAATAAACTGCGAAAAAATAGATAGATTGCATTTTTGATTGAGAGAGTCAAAAAAACAATTTTTTTTTTAGTTTAAGAATATTTTTTAGATAATAAAGATATATAGATAGATAAATTATAAAAATGAACCCAAAAAATATATAGATAATAGATAGATAGATAGATAAATTGACACAAACGAACCTTTATATAACAATGAGATAGATAATATTAAAATAGATAAATAAAATTGATAAATAACTGCAAACTTCTGAATCGAGTAGATCCATCAAACGAATTAATCACCACCCTGTTATTTGTGGTGTCATTGAATATGGTTTTATTTCCCAGCCAATGACTAACATCGTTTACAATGCATGCTACACGCATAAGCCGCATTTGTATCATCTGCAGCCGGCAATTGACCTAAAACTGCTCCAAAACAGTGGCACTTCTTTCAATATCATTGTTAGTCACCATCTCGCTTGTTACTCTTTCAGGCTGAGACCGGCCAGTGTATCACAAAGTAAGATCTTGAAAATGTTTATAGTTAGGAAAATATTTTAGCAAATATCAGAAATAAAAATAGCATGGAAAGAAACAATCGGAAAAGAAAAGCATGTCTACATCATTGGTTGATGCTGAAAAATAAAATTTTACAACCTTTCCGATCTTCTCATTTATAATGTTAAGCTTTAGCGAATACAAAAATGACAATACTCATCATTCGTATTCTGATGACTAGAGCGCGCATTTCAATTTGGCAATTGGACAAAAAACAGTGCGGGTTCGTTAAAGACACCGGAACAAGGAACGCTCAGAATGTTATCAGAAAGAGCGATAAAGATGCAGAAGGATGTGCAGCTATGTTTCATAGAATACTAAAAGGCTTTCGACAAAGTACGCCACAAGGATCTGATGGAACTGCTCAGCAACCTTTATATATTCGGGAAATATATCAGACTGATCAAGAATCTATACTGGCAGCAAACAGCATGCATAAGCATAGGGAACGATTTCAGTGAAAATAGAAAGGGACGTAAGGCAATGATGCATCTTCTCACCCGATCTGTTCAACCTATACAGCGAGGCAATTCAGAGAGAATTGGAAACCTTAACAGGATTTAGCATTGGCGGCCACAATTTTAACAATATAAGATACGCAGACGACACAGTACTGATATCTGACACGGTAGAGAAATTACAAAATCTCCTACAGAAGGTAGCGACGGAGAGTGAGAAGAAAGGACTACATAAACTACAAGAACACAGAATACATGGTCATCAGTAAGAAGAAGAACGATTTGCAGGTCGGGAACACAATAATCAAGCGGACGCGGAAGTTTAAATATCCGGGAAGCGTCTTGACAGAGGACGGTAAGTGCGACACTGAGATCTGTAGACGTATTGGGATGACCAAGAACACATTCCAAATGCTGGGCAGAGAATTGCGAGACAGGAAGATTTCTTTGGTAACAAAGAAAAAAAAGATACTGAGCTGTTACGTGACATCTGTCCCTTGGACTTTTCGGCAGCGAATGTTGGACGATTTCCTCAAAGATGAAGAAGAGAACAACAAGGCGACTTAAAGAGATGTGGTTCTTAACAGAAGGATGCTAAGGATATCATGGACCGAGCGTGTGAGCAACGATGAGGTCTTAGAGAGGATGCAAACAAGGAGGAGGCTTATACTTAACATCAGGAAGAGGCAGCTGAAACTTCTGGGACACATAATGAGGAAGGAGGGCCTGGAGAATCTGATACTCAAAAAGGTCGAATAGAGGGAAAGAGAGAAAAGGGAAAACAACGCTTATGATCATACCTTCTCATTAAAAAAGTGGATGACAGAACGTGGTCTGGGGAGGACCAAGGGTAGGTGGTACTGTTGAGAGCAGCACAATTTATTCGACAGACTTTATTGATTCGCGTCAGACAATTTGTACTGAGCTGGTTGAAGACTTCGAGGTTCAAGACAAACTGTCTCATGTGAATCAATAGTCTGTTGAATCTTTTATCTAGGAAGCGAAATAAATGTTATTGAAAAGGAATGTGAAAATTCGAATGGCTAAAGTTTGTGTCACCTTGAATAATATGGATGTGATCTGAAAATCTGATCTACCAGACAACCTCAAAGGTAGATTCTTTGGAGACACTGCAGAAGTGGTTTTAATCTATGGTGCTACTACTTGGACATTAACTAAAACCCTAGAATCTAAGCTTGATGGAACCTACATTCGGTTGCTAAGAGTTATACTTAACATACCTTAAAGACAGAATCTAACTAAATAGCTTCTCTATGGACCGGTCCCTGATATAACTTGGACTGATTTTAAATGTTAATTAAATTTAAACGTCTAATTGTTTTTTTTTCTTTTTCTTTCAGATTTGGCGGAAATTTGGGTGATATTAATTTTCACGCATAATTATCCATGAATTAAATAACATGATCCAATCGAGAAATAGATAAATTTTAACCAATAACACTAATTTATTTACTACTGACTTTGATCCGTCTTAATGAAACACCCTTATATATAATGGATCTTAATGAAGCACCCTTTACAATCTTACGCGAACGAAGACTGCGCTTTGGAGGATATTGCTGGCAAGCAAAACAAAAAATTGCGAGTGATCTACTGCTTTGCGTTGCACCCAAGGCGAAAGACATGTTCGCCCACCAATTACCTATATTGAACACCTACGTTATGACACAAAATGTCGCCCTAATGACCTTCTGACCTTGATGCAGGGCCCTGATAAACTCATGAATGTTCGAAATTGCTCGACCGAATAATAAAAAAATTTAAAAATTAATTTAATTCTCCGCCTTCTGTGATTATAGTTGCATTTTATCAAGTAAACCCAAGCTTATCAGAATGTAAGAGAACAACTTACGATATCAAGCAATGGCTGTGCATATATCTAAAAATTAGAAGACGACATTGTATCTGATCACTTCAATGAACAACAGTATATATTCCAAAATGAAGAAATATCAAGCATCACTGGATTTCGTCAAGCCGTAGGTATTATATCAGAGATTTCCTTGTCCTAGTTGGATAATTAATGAGGTACAGGATCACAACGCTCCCAGTGGGCTTACCGTGCGTCTGCAAACAAACCTAGGCATTTCTATATCTTCACGTCTAATAATACATACAAACATTTTTTTAAAATGTTTCACCCCAAGCAAGGCGGGAAGCCACTAGTACTAGCAAGGGGTTACAGAGAGTTGGAGCGAGAGCAAAGAGGAGTGATAGAGGAAAAGATGAAGAGAAGTTTAGGGGATAGATCAAGGCATCTGGGACGTCGATTGACATTACATTTGAAGAGTTGGAGATTATAGCTATTAGGGAAACAAGAAAAGGGGAGGGACTTCCAGAGGCGAGAGGTGTGAGACGTGAAGCTATTGGAGTAGAAGAGACGGCTACATTTAACAGTTTCGACACTGAAAGGGTGAAAGCGGGATGCCAGCCTCGTAGGGCGCTTGAATTCATGAAGTCTGGGAACCAGCTCATCGGCGCAATTACCATGGAAATATTTGCAAAAAACAGAGGAAGGTCTGTGAGAGAGTGACTGCAGACGAGATGCCATATATATATATATATATATATATATATATATATTAAAAACATATGGATGATAGCTGCCCCTTCGTTGTCGAGTATGACTATCGGAAAATATAGTCAGACTTATTTGGGCTTTGAGAACTGTGGATTCTTTAAATCAGACAAACCTTTAAAAAGTTACGTCACAAAGTTGGCAGACTTGACGCAAATTCATTCTGCTGTCATAAGGTCTATTTTTGAGCACCTCGATGTGTCATGCTTAGCAAACTTCTTTTTAGCTCGAACCATTACATATGAGTAGTGAGTTCGGTCCTTATTGGATGCTTTGTACTTTCTACTTTGTGTCACATCTAAGCTGTGCTTACAAAAGCACCATAAGGTTTATTTTTGTGACAGTCTGCAGTTACACAAATGTTGCATGGATTCTCAGTACTTTATGCCATTTTATAGTTGGTTGGTGCTTTGGTAATATGACTTCGCCTATGACTTAATCTTCCCTGCTTTACTCAAAGTTTTACACACATACACACACACACACACACACATATATATATATATATATATATATATATATATATATATATATATTAACGTATCTTCTAAACCGACTGACTCCAGTGTTTCGAGTCAAAACAATCGTATGTTTGATAAATCTATTATAGTTCAAGTTAACTATTGAGGAATTTTTGACAGATGTTATGCTGTTTTAAAAATACGTTAAATTTTCATAACTGGCTATATTATTATTATTATTATTATTATTATTATTATTATTATTATTTTATTTCCTTTGATTTCTGGTGTATATTCATTTCTTTCCGGGTCCCGTCCCGAGACCTAAGGTCAGAAATGGCATTATGACATTTTCCAATGAGCAATTGAAAAAAAAATCACACACACACACACACATATATTTTACATAGATAAAGACCTTCATCAGGTATGGTCTGTACGCGTGAGAACAGTCTTTTGTATTTCTTTAAGTCATCAGCTTCCAGGAATCCCTTCAAGGAGTCTTCTGGAATCTTTTCTAATCAATCCGAGGGCTCCAACTACAAGAGAGATTGTTGACGTCCCATGCGCCACATTTGTTGAAATTTCGATTTCAAGGTCCTTGTATTTTGATAGCTTTTTGAAAGAATGTTATTATTATTATTATTATTGTTGTTGTTGTTGTTAAACAAAATGATTGACGTAACACCTCCAGTATTTTTCAACAGTTTAGAGAAGAGCGTGATTTAAAAAAAGAAAAACTAAAACAGTGTTTGACAATGTTCAACAATATTTCAGCAGAATGTCTGTCTTCTTCAAGCTAGATCGTAAAAAATTGAACTATAAAAATATATAAATCTAAAAAAATAAATTTTTGTACAAACATTGCTTTTCTACGATTTATTACTAACTGAATACAGTAATTATGGCAAAAAAGGGTGGAGATGTGTCAAGGCTGATCGACACTATTCTATACCTAGCTAATCAGATTTTTGACCCATTCATTTATTACAATTAACTCACTCATCATAAGAATCAATCCGTCATCATTCACTCCTAGATGCACCAGAATACTTCATCCACACAGGCCACCTACAAAAAAACATGGTGTAAAAATTCCCATATGTACAATTGTGTGTACAAAAATAGATATAAAAATTCTATCAATGTTATGAAATGATAGTGTGGTGACAAACCCGTAGACAAACTGAAAAAGGAGATATGATACTAAGACCCGTCCAAAGGTCCATAAAAATAAGAGATGTAATTTAAATTTAACAAAGTCAAGAAATAAACATTCTATCAATGTCTCTCTCTCTCTCTCTCTCTCTCTGGGCATTAGAAAATTAAAAAACCTGACCCAGATGAAAAGGGCAGGTCAAAAAAGGGGAGGTTGCGTATCTGGACTTGGATCATAGGGAGAAACCAGACAGGGTCGGGGAACGAAACTTATTGACATTAACTAGGTACACAAGAAGAGTCTATCTTAATAAGGGGAGAGATCCACCCCTTTGTGACTTAAGGGACTTAAAAAAAGAAAGTCAAGATTATCTCCGTTCACACGAACCAGGCTCGCCATAGTTATCCACCTTTCGCTAAAATCTGTTAATACCAGCCGCTTTCTATCAGTTCTAATCTTCATTTTGAACTGATCAGATCTTTATGAGAATAGCGAAAACATTGCAAGATTTCCCCCGTCCGCGTCGTCCAATCACCATTTTTAGTCGGGGCCGGCAGGTCAGAAACACCAACCGTTTCACCTCAGAATACGAGGACGACATATTGTCATACGCATATGCTCGCTCAATGAGCACAAGCTTTGCAGAAGCGATACGAGCAGTCAACTCGTTGACATAGCCCCAGTGGGAGCTCACCCGAGAACAATGGGAAGTCGTTTCTTCTAAGCCAAGGTCGCACGTATGACAGTCAGGCCAATCAGCAAACCCCATCTAAAGGCTACGTTTTGAAGAGGTAGCCTATTTTGAAACGATCGCCAGGTAAGCGAAAATTCAGGGTTGCTGAGATAATCCGTCCCCAGCGCCTAAAACAAGAAACTGCGTAACACGCTCACGACCCCCTCCACTAATTCCAGATAAAAGACTTTCCTGAACTCAAAAAGGTCACTGTACCAAGGAATGACCCACAATGCCATACAAACGTCGTTTGTTTTATAATGAAATTCGGCTGTCCTGGTAATGAAGGCGTCAAAACGAACGAAACGCCGTCAGCGCGAAGGCATGAAACTGAAACGTGCTAAATAGGATGAGGATCTTGTTCATCTTGGAATTATCCGTTAGTTGATTAGTTAATAAGAGGAAATAATCCAACAGCTTAGTATAAATCTTTTGGAACTCTCCTGCCGTTCTGTTCATTTTCCCGAAGTGAGAAGTTTGTAATTTGCATACGAAACTATCCACATGCGTTTTAAGGGTTGAAAGTTCCATAGATTTTTATTATTCTTCCAAAATGTACACGTTAAGATCGTTGTAAAAATTACAATCTTTTTTAATAAAATGTTCTGCAAGCTCTGTTGTGTCTGACATCATGCCTGGGGCTATTGAAGCTTTTATTTAATTTTTCCTTTGTGAAACCCACATAAATCATGTCATATTTAGTATATTGGGCGGCTTATATTAAATGGTAATCAACACAATAATAATA
The DNA here is from genome assembly GCA_903632075.3 of Acanthosepion pharaonis. NCBI lineage: Eukaryota > Metazoa > Mollusca > Cephalopoda > Sepiida > Sepiidae > Acanthosepion > Acanthosepion pharaonis. The sequence continues at coordinate 148,879 of CAHIKZ030001474.1, read as the reverse complement.
ATAATAATAAGAAGAAGAAGAAGAAGAAGAAGAAGATAGATAGTGTCATATAGGAAGACAAGATATTTCTTATACATATTTTTCCTTATGGAAAAAACAGGTTTACAATTTCTAATTACTTATTTATTTTTTACGTTTATTTAGAAAATTTATATATATATATATATATATATATATATTAAGACATTGTTATGTTTATACATTCTTTTTTTTATAGATACAAATATTTAAGTAAATGCTCTGTTTATAATAAGCAGTATTAACAACATTTACCGGCCTGAATGTCATAGAAATTGTCATAGAAATATGCGTCCTCCGACAGGAATCGAACCTGTATCCTATACTGAACCGTCATATCGACTGACGTGCTTTTATCGATTTCACCACAGAGGAGCGTTTCGCTTAGCAAGGTCGATTTTCCATGATTTTCTCACATACATTCATATCTGTTCGATGCGTATCCAAATGTAAACAAATGACGTCACACATTATGAAAAAATAAGAATACGTCAGGCTATGAACAGAATGAGATAGATAGATAGATAGATAGATAGATAGATAGATAGATAGATAGATAGTGTCATATAGGAACACAATGAGTAACTACCGCCACCAAGGTTCGAGCGTGAACACTGAATATATGTTTTCAGCTAGGTGTATAAATAGCGGTGTCAGGCTACTGACTGCAGTGACTATTGAGTGATTATTGAGCGGAACGAACCAGTCGAATTAGTGTGAATTATTGTACGGCGAAGATTTGAGTTTTGATTTAGGATTTACAGGACGTTAAGCCAAGACGCTCTACTGACAAGGTTTTCACTTAAATGGTTAATTATCTTTCGTTGATTTTTACTTCTTTGTCCTTGTTAAGTATTTATTTGCAGTTGTAATTAAATATTATTTTATATTAACATTGAAGTCTTGAGTCATACTTAATAATTAACAGCTACTGTACGTCAAAGATAGATAGATAGATAGATAGATAGATAGATAGATAGATAGATAGATAGATTGAATTTTTGAGAAGGACAAAATATAAATTCTAATATAACAGCGACGGAAATACAAAATTATGTCATTCAAGAATTACAGTTTGATCCACTCTCATTTAAATTCTCGAACAAATTAAAACTTTCTTATACGAGAGAAATGTCGCTAACATTGAGATGATTTTTTAAACTGATCTCTCGTATGAAATTATAGTGTTTAAATAGATAAAATATATCTTTCGAGAATACATTCTATGCAATAATTTTTGTTATTTAACAGTCCGACTCGAATGGCAATTCATCCAGTTTATTTATTTTTACTTTCACTTTTGCTAATTAACAGTGCGATGCGAATGGCAATTCATCCATTTTATTTACTTTTATTTTTAATTTTCTTATTTAACAGTGTGACTTAAATAGAAATTAATGCAGTTTATTTACTATTGCTTTCACTTTTGCTATTTAACAGTCCGACACGAATAGCAATTAATCTATTTCATTTACTTTTACTTCCATTTTCCTATTTACAGTGCGATTCGAATGACAATTCATTCAGTTTATTTACTTTTACTTTCACTTTTGCTATTTAACAGTGCGACTCGAATGACAATTCATTCAGTTTTTTTTTTTACTTTTAATTTCAAGTTTGCTGTTTAACAGTGTGACTCCAATGGCAATTCATCCATTTTTTTTACTTTTACTTAGACATTTACTATTTAACAGTGCAACTCGAATGGGAATTCATCCATTTTATTTACTTTTAATTTTCTTATTTAACAGTGTGACTTAAATGAAAATTAATCCAGTTTATTTACTATTGCTTTCAATTTTGCTATTTAACAGTCCGACTCGAGTGGCAATTCATCCATTTTATTTAATTTTACTTTAACGTTTGCTATTTATCAGTGTGACTCGAATAGCAATTCATCCATTTTATTTACTTTTACTTTCGCCTACGCTATTTAACAGTGCGACTCGAACGGCCATTAATTCCAGCTTAATTACATTTCTTTTCTCTTTAGCTATTGGACATTATGACTCGAATGGCAATTAATCCATTTTACTTACTTTTACTTTCAGAGTTGCTATTTAACAATATGACTCGAATGGCAATTAATTCAGTATATTTACTTTTAATTTCACTTATTATATTTAACAATGCAACTCCAATTAAAATTAATCAAGTTTATTACTTTTACTTTCACTTTTGCTACTTAACTGTGTGACTCTAATGACAATCAATCCAGTTTATTTACTTTTACTTTCACTTGTGCTATTTAAAAGTGCGTCTCGAATGGCAATTAATTCAGTTTATTTACTTTTAATTTGGATTTTGCTATTTATCAGTGGGACTCAAATCGCAATTAATCCAGTTTATCTATTTTACTTTCGCTTGTTCTTTTTAACAATGTACCTCGAATGGCAATTTATCCAGTTGTATTTACTTTCACTTTCACTTTTGCTATTTAACAATTCGTCTTGAATGACAATTAATCCAGTTTCTTTACTTGAACTTTGAATTTTCTATTTATCAGTTGGACTAGCATGGCAATCAATGTAATTTATTTACTGTTATTTTCGCTTTTGCTATTTAACAGCGTGAATTGAATTGTAATTAATCCAATTTATTTACTTTTTCTTTCACTTTTGCTATTTAACAGTGTGACACGAAAGGCAATAAATCCAGTTTATTTACAGTTGCTTTCACTTGTGCTATTTACCTATACGATTTTAATTGAAATTTATTCAGTTTATTTACTTTTACTTTCACTTGTGCAATTTAATAGTGTGACTCGAATGACAATTAATCCAGTTTATTTACTTTTACTTTCACTTTTGCTATTTAGCAATGTGACTTGAATGGCAATTAATGCAATTTATTTCCTCTTCATTTCACTTGTGCTATTTAACAGTGTTACTCGAATGGCAATTAATCCAGTTTATTTACTTTTACTTTCACTTCTGCTATTTAACAATGTGTCTCGAATGGCAATTAATCCAGTTTAATTCCTTTTACTTTCACTTGTGTTATTTAAGTATGGGTTTCGAATTGCAATTAATCCAGTTTATTTACGTTTACTTTCATTTTCACTCTTGCTTTTTAACAGTGTGACTCGAATTAAGATTCATCTCACCAAACCTAAGCAACCATTACTTGGAGCTCTGAAATTTCTGTGAAATTTCTCTTACTGAAAAATGCTTGTTCAAGATTTGATATGGTTCTTTTTGCTGACTCTATAGGTAACTGCAATCTTTTTAGAAAGCGTCATTTTTTATGAATTCACAAATTCTTTATGCCTTTACTTTCATTTTGATGTTGACTTGTTGCTACTTAAGCTCGTCATCTTCAAGCGACACTCGATCGGTTTTGAACCTTTCAAATCTTTTGTTCGTCCTAAAGAATTGTCTTGCAGATTAAAACGTTTATTCATGAATTTGTTGGCATAGTAATTGTAAGTTCAATCCCTGTACCGGGTAGTACAAATTCAGACTAAGTGGAAACGAGGCGAGTGATAGTTGAGCAATACGTAGAACGAACTTGACATGGACAGCGGAGCGAAAAAATCGAACTATAACTAAAGGATTCAGTACGAAACTCCATGAAGTTTACCCTGAACGATAAACACCTGATAAGGCCGGAGAGCGCAACAACCGAAATGTTGTGATAATAACAACAAAAATAATTATTTACATTATTCAGACTATTGTCCTCATCTTTGTCACCATATTTATTACAACGTTTCGTCCGTTGTACGCTCCGGCCTTCTTCAGGTGCTGGAATGTCGAACTGGTACTGAATGAGATGAGGACAATAGTCCGAATAATGTAAATAATGTACATAATACCTCATCTCAGAAATATAGACAGATAAAGATAAAGATATTATACTGAGTGTAAATAATAACTCTTCATTGTAGATTTTCCAACAGAAAAATTAAAAAAGTCCGCTGGCACGTTGCCCATATTTGACAGTCGCTGTAAAGATTGCAGAACCGTTTCAGCAGAGTATTACAAAATCTCCACAAATGAACACTAGTAGATAGCACGAAGCCAATTGGCGAACTGATTCAGGAAGCGGGATAACAGTGAATGTTAGGTATCGATTCATTTTCGATGAATGATACAATCAAAGCCGATAGTATCCAACAACTTTTGAACAGTCTCACATTAAGAGTTTTCGACATCATCTTGACAATAGACGGTTGGCTTTATTTACAGAAAATTTGACCGTCGATTTTTGCTTTTCAAACAAAAAACGGTTAATAAGACTTGAGACGACATATCTTACTTTGCGACTGACCTCTCACAAAGAAAGGGAGATTATTATTTCTGAAGCTGTTTCAAGTATTTTCAACAAAAGCAATTCAAATTAATAAATCTTTGGTGTACGTTTTTAGAGTAGAGAAACAAAAGACTGCAGTGTCAGTATGAAAAAAAAAATGACGGAAAATGACTTATCAAAGTTTTTCTATTTTCCTTCTAGAGTAATGGAAAGAATAAGGACAATTGTTTCCACACAGGAAATATTTGGCATTCATAAAGCGAAGAATTAAAATTACTGTGTTTTGAAATTTATACTTTCTCTTAAAACCGTTTGTCGGGAAGACAGTTATCTCAAGTCAACTGCAATCGCTCTTTCTTCTATCATTGGGAGTTTCTTTCCATATTTTTCTTTGTAATGTTGTAAAAGCAGCTTTATTGTGTGTGTGTATGGTAATAAAATAAGCACGTCCCATCTCCACTCTCGCTTGTAACCATCCATTACAATAAACATAACATTCTTTAGCGCTAAAAGTAAATTCAGTCTAACAGAGTTTCATAAGCTTCCACTTGGTGTTGTTGCTACATTAACGTGTCGTTAACAACTTGATTCTATCATTATTGCCCTTCCTAGTTCCATGCTCTGCCTATTTTAGTTCTTGCTTTTGGAGATCTTCAAGTGATGTGGTTTTTGGTATTTGGTAAAGTTCTTTATGTTTATGTAAGTTCCGTTGGTGTATTGCCTAGTTTAAGATCTGAAGGATTCTTTCGCTTGAAGACATTGTAAATTATTGATCTAGGAAAACGTTTGTATATAGATTAGATTTTAGACGTATCTGAACTCATTGAAAGCGATACATACGCGTAAAAAGAGGATCTGACGAAAGGAGTGTCTACTTTAAAACCAAATTCGCTTAAAGCCGTATAATACGAAATATTTCTGCATTTTCACTGGTATTTTTTCTTCAGTTCTGTCAGACTCCATAAATGTGTTTCAGGATGTGTTAAACGACACAAGCTTAGAAAAAAGGGGGGAATGTCACATTTTTTTTTTATTTGAGATAGAAATATATTTTTTTTCATTTGATAATATCCTTAAAAAATAAAGCACAATTACCTTGTATTCTCATTGCACTGGTCAAAAAAAAAAAAAAGAATTTAAATGGTGCCGAGACACCAAACATCGTTTTTAGCTAATTTGAGGACGCTGACTGTGAAAATAACCTTACTTTTTCTTGGGTAGATATTCTTTTTTCCAAAAATGAGCAATTTTAAGACAGCAAAAATGGTGGCTCACCATGAAAATCTAACGACATTCTCGGAATCAGCACAATCAAATTAGTTAAAAAACGTGCTGTGTTTCATGGCACTAAAAATCGTGTTAATCAGTGTTATACATTATATATTCACCATTATTTGAAATGACATGTTGCTACTGATTAAGCAGATTTTCGACTACATTTTCAGTAAAATTATGCCGGTTTTGACGAAAAAAAATTTTCGATGAACTTGTAAATATGTTTGAAATTAATTTATCTGAATAAAGTATTGTTCGGACGATTGGTAATCTTTTTTTTCTGAGCACAGCTCTTAGGCTACTCTACTGTACGGCCTTCTTTTAATAGTACACATCTTCAAGGATATGTACACACTTTCAATATATGTACACACTTTATAGTACACACTTTCAATATATGTACTTTTCAATATATGTAAGGATGGTGATACGAACACTCGAGGCCTTCTTTCCTGATTATGTGTTCTTCGTAATTTTATGCACGTTGCCTTGTAGTTCCTATTCACCATGAAATTTTTTCATTGCTTCCATGATAATTGTTACTCCTTTAGAGGCTCTTGTAGTGTATAGAGTCATAGTCTTGCTACACAGAGTGGTGCAGCTGTGGTTTCCATAGCAAGTAGGTACTCACATGAGCATCATTGATAAGACATTATCTTATTTGAGAAATGAATATGTGTTATTTATTTCATATCTTCTTTCCCTCCTTATTCTCTCTGTCTTTTCTCAATGTTTCAGCCGATTCCTTCTCCAACTTTCTTCAGATATATTTTAATTCTAAATACTAAACAGGCCTGATGTGTAAAGAAAAAGTCAACTTAAATGTAATTAACTGAAATGAGGTATTATGTACATTATTTACATCATTCGGACCATTGTCCTCATCTTTGTGGCCATATTTATTACAACGTTTCGGCCGTTGTACACTCCGGCCCTTTTCAGGTACAACTGTGCCATGTATCCTTAAGGACACATGGCACTGTGGATAAAGGCGTTGGTTAGATCCAGTGAGAGGACCCAAAGAGTGTGAGTTCAATACCCGGTTAAGGCAGTGAAGAACTTTCAGAGGGAAATTAACAGGAGATAACTGATAACTGACATCCATTAAAACATGACACGTGGAACTAGATCAGTCTACCCCAGTGAGCGAAATAAAGGGTTCAGTTCGACATTCCAACCCCCTTAAGAAGGCCGGAGCGTACAACGGCCGAAACGTTGTAATAAATATGGCGACAAAGATGAGGACAATAGTTTGAATAATATAAATAATCTTAACGATATATATAAACTTACTAATTAGACTACTCGGTGTTTTCCCATGCTTTTCTAAGTCCTCAATATGCCCAGCGAGTTTTAAATTCTCTTGGCCTTTTTTCCTGGTTATTTTTCTCAGAAGTTTTGTTTCCAATTCTGATTGTAATTATCAATTTTCTTGTAGTTCCTGTCCACCCTATTCTTAGTTTCATGCTTATTTTTTTCTTTGTTTTTTTTTTTTTTTGATAACCTGATAATTCCTCTGTTGAATATAAGGCCACAGCCTCACTCCACAAGAGACATAGTTTCACCACACTAGATGCTACTGCTCTAATGTCTGTACAACTAGAGTGGAGTATTGAACAATAGAGAGTCAGCACATTTCATTCACTAAGCCACAACACTAGCGACATACACGATTTTATTGGAACGTAATTAGAATCTTCACTTGAAGCACGCTTGCCCGTTACCCTATTGCAAGTAAACAATTTCTGTTAACATTCATCCGAACACTTTAGCTTGCATCAGTGTTGTGAACTCCATGAGCAGCTTCTACTGTTCTTACAGTGCATCGATCTTCACCCTACAAAACCTGGTCTTCCTATGTAACAATTTTCAGTTCAGCTCCTAGGCCACTCTACTGTACGGCCTTCTTTAATAGTACACACCTTCAAGGATATGTACACACTTTGACTATATGCACACACTTTATAGTACACACTTTCAATATATGTACACACTTTCAATATATCTACTTTTCAATATATGTACTTTTCAATATAGGTAAGGATGGTGATACGAACACTCGAGGCCTTCTTTCCTGATTATGTGTTCTTCGTAATTTTATGCACGTTGCCTTGTCGTTTCTATTCACCTTGACTTTTTTTCATTGCTTCCATGATAATTGTTACTCCTTTAGACGCTCTTGTAGTGTATAGAGTCCTAGTCTTGTTACACAGAATGGTGCAGCTGTTGTTTCCATAGCAAGTAGGTACACGCATGAGCTTCATTGATAAGACTTTATTTTATTTGAGAAATATTCATCCGAACCATTTTGCTTGCATGAGTGTTGTGAACTTCATAAGCGGCTTCTACTCTTCTTACAGTGCATCGATCTTCACTCTACAAAATCTGGTCTATCTATGTAAAATTGCTCAGTTCAGCTCGTAGGCCACTCTACTGTACGGCTTTCTTTAGTAGTAAACACTTTCAAGGATATGCACTTCTTTTTTTGTGTTGCTAAGCGCAAAAATAAGTCATATCTAAATGATAGTGATAAAATTCACAATTAGCGATGTTAAACGATATTATTCTTGTTTGTTTTGCTTTTTTATCTTGACATGAATTTTAACTTGTAAATATTTCTATGCATTTGGGAAGTTAAATATTGAAATTTCAGTGCTGTTAGGAACAAACATTCAAACATAATAGATAGACATAACAATCAGAACGACATGAATTTATTACGACAGAAGAATTAGATTAATTTAAATTGTTCACTTTTTTATCTGAATCGGCAAAAGGCAAATATATACGCTCTATATCTTTAGTAAACGAGATTAATTATTGATTCACAACTATTCTTGATGTAAACATATTGGGTTAAGTGGTAGATGTTTTTGGTTGATCTCAACAATTTTGAAGAGAGTCAAGGTTCGAGTCTTACGCCAATATCACGTTGAAACACAGTTTCTCGTACAATCACCGAATTTAAGCAATAATGGCACATTGTGTTGACACAGATAATTGGTGCGCTAAGGAAGAAAATGCTATTCTCTCATTTGCATTTCCCCATTATGGGTAATTCTTATATCCATGATATATAGCACCGTTTTTCACGGACGGAACAGCGTAGCCAAAAGAAAAGGAATGGCAAACATACTTTCAAAGGAGTGTATCGATCTTCGCCCTACAGTAGCTGGTCTACCTATGTAAAACTTTAGAGTCGACCATTGATGTCGACATCGAAGCAACACCGCCGGTTTAGAGCAATGTTTCTCAATTGGCCACGCAGACTTCCAAGTTGGCCGAATACTTTGTTCGCAGGTAAAAATCGGCATCGTCCTTCAGGTTTTTCTTTTTTTTATATTTTGCCTCTGTTTTTTCATTCTCTTACGTACCTAATGCAAAGTCTGGCATGGTGTTTTTTTTGGGTTTTTTTTTTTTTTGGTACCGCGCAAATTTTTCAAATATTTTCCACCGGGTGTGAATATTGTATTCCTGGAAGAAAAAAAAATGTCGCTTATTTAATATCTTGAAAAAATTCAGGCGGCATTTGTATTTGGTTTCAAAAGTGTTATGGTCCGGTTCCTTGTACCACGGTGATAGTCCAAGGTAGAACCAATAAAGATGGAATCGAACAAAGGTATGGAATAACACAGATATATTACAAACAGGAATATCTCCAAAGAAGTAGAAGTGTTAGTATGAACAATCAGGTTTAGTAGAGATAACAATGTAGTCTCGACCAGTATCACTATTCCAATGTCTTGCAGTAATTGTCTGAACGCGACTCTGTTTCGGACTGCCTCTGACTCGACTCTTGACTCGACTTGAACTATTGACTGACGATATTCAGTCCCCCCCCAACGAAGGCGTCATGCCAATTGAACCCGTATCAAAAATATGCCAATTGAACCCGTATAAACGAGTTCGGGGTCGGTTTACCTCCCCGAACGAGACTCCGCCCCTCGGCGTAGCCTCGTTCGGGTTCCTCCCGTCCATAGACAGAGAGTTGAACCGAACAGTCGCTCAGAAAGTGAGCGACAGACTATATTTAGTCGTCCCCCTACGAGGGCGTCATGTGGCACAAGGCCTTTTTAACGCGGGCATTTCCGAGCCATTAGGCTCGGCCAAAAAATAGCCCATTTGAAAGCGTATAAACGGGTTCAGGGCCGGTTTACCTCCCGAAGGAGACTCCGCCCTTCGGCGTAGCCTCCTTCGGGTTCCTCCCGCCCGAAAGCAGAGAGTTAAACCGAACCGTTCGCTCAGAAAGTGAGCGACGGACTATATTTAGTCGTCCCCCACGAGGGCGTCATGTGGCACAAGGCCTTTTAACGTGGGCATTTCCGAGCCATTAGGCTCGGCCAAAAAATAGCCCATTTGAAACCGTATAAACGGGTTTCAGGGCCGGTTTACCTCCCCGAAGGAGACTCCGCCCTTCGGCGTAGCCTCCTTCGGGTTCCTCTCCGTCCGTAGACAGAGAGTTAAACCGAACCGTCGCTCAAGAGTTGAGCGACGGACTATATTTAGTCGTCCCCCACGAGGGCGTCATGTGGCACAAGGCCTTTTTAACGTGGGAATTTCCGAGCCATTAGGCTCGGCCAAAAATAGATTTGAACCCGTATAAACGGGTTCAGGGCCGGGCGACTTAAAGGAGACTCCGCCCTTCGGCGTAGCCTCCTTCGGGTTCCTCCCGCTCGAAAGCAGAGAGTTAAACCGAACCGTTCGCTCAGAAAGTGAGCGGCGGACTATATTTAGTCGTCCCCCACGAGGGCGTCATGTGGCACAGGGCCTTTTTAAACGTGGGCATTTCCGAGCCATTAGGCTCGGCCAAAAAAATACCCATTTGAACCCGTATAAACGGGTTCAGGGCCGGTTTTACCTCCCGAAGGAGACTCCGCCCTTCGGCGTAGCCTCCTTCGGGTTCCTCCCGCCCGAAAGCAGAGAGTTAAACCGAACCGTTCGCTCAGAAAGTGAGCGGCGGACTATATTTAGTCGTCCCCCACGGGGCGTCATGTGGCACAAGGCCTTTTTAATGGGCAAAAAAGCCATTAGGCTCGGCCAAAAATAGCCCATTTAAACCCGTATAAACGGGTTCAGGGGCGGAGCTCCCGAAGGAGACTCCGCCCTTCGGCGTAGCCTCCTTCGGGTTCCTCTCCGTCCGTAGACAGAGAGTTAAACCGAACCGTTCGCTCAGAAAGTGGGCGACGGACTATATTTAGTCGTCCCCCCACGAGGGCGTCATGTGGCACAGGGCCTTTTTAACGTGGGCATTTCCGAGCCATTAGGCTCGGCCAAAAATAGCCCATTTGAAACCGTATAAACGGGTTCAGGGCCGGTTTTACCTCCCCGAAGGAGACTTCGCCCTTCGGCGTAGCCTCCTTCGGCTTCCTCCCGCCCGAAAGCAGAGAGTTAAACGAACCGTTCGCTCAGAAAGTGGGCGACGGACTATATTTAGTCGTCCCCCACGAGGGGCGTCATGTGGCACAAGGCCTTTTTAACGTGGGCATTTCCGAGCCATTAGGCTCGGCCAAAAAATAGCCCATTTAAACCCGTATAAACGGGTTCAGGGCCGGTTTTACCTCCCCGAAGGAGACTCCGCCCTTCGGCGTAGCCTCCTTCGGGTTCCTCTCCGTCCGTAGACAGAGAGTTAAACCGAACCGTTCGCTCAGAAAGTGGGCGACGGACTATATTTAGTCGTCCCCCCACGAGGGCGTCATGTGGCACAGGGCCTTTTTAACGTGGGCATTTTCCGAGCCATTAGGCTCGGCCAAAAAAAGCCCCCATTTGAAAGCGTATAAACGGGTTCAGGGCCGGTTTTACCTCCCCAAGGAGACTTCGCCCTTCGGCGTAGCCTCCTTCGGCTTCCTCCCGCCCGAAAGCAGAGAGTTAAACCGAACCGTTCGCTCAGAATGTGGGCGACGGACAATATTCAGTCACCCCCACGAGGGTGTCATGTGGCACAAGGCCTTTTTAACGTGGGCATTCCCGAGCCATTAGGCCCGGCCAAAAATAGCCCGTTTGAACCCGTATAAACGTTTCTGGGCCACCCGAAGGAGACTCCGCTTTTCGGCGTAGCCTCCTTCCAGTTCCCTCCGCCCAAAAAGCAGAGAGTTAAACCGAACCGTTCGCTCAGAAAGTGAGCGGCGGACTATATTTAGTCGTCCCCCCCGAGGGCGTCATGTGGCACAAGGCCTTTTTAACGTGGGCTTTCCGAGCCATTAGGCTCGGCCAAAAAATAGCCCATTTGAACCCGTATAAACGGGTTCAGGGCCGGTTTTTTCCCCGAAGGAGACTCCGCCCTTCGGCGTAGCCTCCTTCGGGTTCCTTCCGTCCGTAGACAGAGAGGTAAACCGAACTGTCGCTCAGAAAGTGGGCGACGGACTATATTTAGTCGTCCCCACGAGGGCGTCATGTGGCATAAGGCCTTTTTAACGTGGGCTTTCCGAGCCATTAGGCTCGGCCAAAAATAGCCCATTTGAACCCGTATAAACGGGTTCTGGGCCGGTTTTACCTCCCCGAAGGAGACTCCGCCCTTCGGCGTAGCCTCCTTCGGGTTCCCCGTCCGTAGACAGAGAGTTGAACCAGAACCGTTCGCTCAAGAGTTGAGCGACGGACTCCTTGCCTACTCCTGAGGCGCAGTATTTATTAAGTATGGAAAAGTCCATTATTATTATTATGGATAAGATCCCATAACACATATGTGTTATGAGTTTCATTTTATTTAGAATTAAGCATTTTCTACCTTTTTTAATCACATAAACTTATTTTCTCTGGCTGTCTGCCTCTCTTAAGATTGCAGTATATATACACACACACACACACACACACACACACACACACACACATACACATATTTACTTTAGTATGTTTAAGTGGCAATAGTTCGTTTAAAATGCTATATAATTAATACCGGGTAAAAAGTTCTGTTAATTTTTTTGTTGAATTCTTCCGATATCAAGTAAAACATTTAGTGTCTAGTGGAAACACCCGAAGGATCTTTCTCAAATTACTTGTGAAGAATATTATAGTGATTAAAATAACCTTAAAGTTCAAAGATATATTTAAAAGTACACACCGAGTTTGAAGCAAATTTTATTGGCGATATTTTGCCGTCTTTCAATGCAAAAATCCTCCATAATTTTTAATCGTTTGTTTTTTTCATTGAGATTTGCAAAGGACAATTGCATTGTCAACTATAATCTGACGCTATTTATAAGGGGAGTCGTGAATTTGTGTTAAGTATCTAATCTATTTAGTAAAAATTGATAAGTATACGAGACTAAATGTTTCGTTCACAAAATAATTGATTATTCACTTCTGAATGCCACTAAATTAAAGTCTACCGAATCAAGGGTATGTGGTTTCCGGTCATTCTTTGCGCGTTCAATCTTATTCTTTCAAGTATGTGAGTGTATATGCATTTCCTCTTGTTTATATCACTTCCTGTTATTCGGTTGTCTTTTATGCACATATTCTTAGTTCAGCTGACTTATCTTCCTTGCTTATAGTTGGGCACCCACTGACAACCCCCGAAGTCTAGATTCTTCACTTGGTGTCTTTGGGTACATCTTCTAGGTCAACCCTCAGGGCTCTTTAGCATTTTGATGTTCTGAGATGGCACCAAATAAAAGGCATACTTGGGTATCTCATAAAGTAAACGGCAGATCGACTCTTCTTAGATCAATGTTCGAGATATTAAATTCGATTCGTAACTCTGATATTTACTGATGTGAATCGCATATAACAAATGTTTATATATGGCGATTTGCTCACAGAAATGACAGGTCAGTCTTCATGAGACTAATGGTACGTCCAATATATGATGATTTATTTTTTCTTATCGACAAAGTCACAATTTCCCATGAGACAAGAGAATTATTATACAACATTAAACTTATTAAATGTGTTTTTCTTTTTTGTTTGTTAGTAAACTCGAGGCTGCGTGGGTAGAATTTATTATAGTGTACGATAAATCATGGGACATTTTTATTATCTACTGGAATTATATATCTATGGATTATATTTTATTGCCTTTTCATCTTTTATGTAATTGGGATGCATCTGGTTCCAGTGTCACGACATCACGTTTCTCGATCTGGTGTTTAGTGGAATAAGGTTGTTGCTACATAATAGGTCGTATCGGCTAATGTCTCCAGACAAATTTCACAAAGTCGCCCTCTCTCTATTTCTCACTTAAAGTCAAAAGCTGTCTTTTCGCCGGGTGGAAGTTTTACTTGGAATAACAGATAGCACAAGGCAGCAGGGTCTGTATGTCTCCTTGCGAGTTGCCGATTCGCCAATTCACGGTCCATTGAGAATTCACCTCCACATCCAGATACATTTTATTTTTCTGCCGGACTTGTGAACTTTAGCTGACCTTTTCAAATATATCGTATTTCAGAAAGATGATACATTTGACATAACCTCTGTGCCAGTGTTTTTTAATTTGGATATTTTTTTAAAATTCTTAACTTCTCTCTTTTACACACACAACATTACATATGTTTATAGCATTTCATATGTATACCAAGCTCTTGATAATAAGGGAAGCTCAAGCTGTTGCTCGAGATATATCAATGACGTTTGAAAGGGTTTGACATGCTGGCCTTCTGCGTAAGGTTCAGGGATACAGTATTGCAGAACGATTATTTGATTTTATCTAATCATCCTTGGCTAACCTTGAAATGAAGGTTGTACTAAACAAGTTCTCTCCCAGTTCCGTTTATACGAACAATGGTGTTCCTCAAGGATCTATCCTTGGATTTATACTTCATCAATATATTTCCTGATGTCATCAGTTCTCAAGTAGGCATCTACACTGACGACACTACAATTTATTCCTGTCTCAATAGCAAATCCGGTATTGCTGGCAAAGTTAACCCGCCCATTGGTCTCAAAGAAGACCTCCAATCTGTGGTTGACTGTGGCAGGAAATGGCTTGTGAACTTTAATGCATCCAAAACGAATCTGCTGTCATTTACTCACCATAGAGAAACGTCCCTGTCTCCTATCAGCATGGTTGATGTTCAACTCCATGAGAGCGTCTCGCTGCGCCTTTTTGGTTCCGTGTTCTCCACTGACCTGTCGTGGATCAGCTACATTGAATCAATAGCTGCATCTACTGCAAGGAAACCTGTTTCTCTGTGTCGCACCAGACGGTTTTTATTGTCTGAGTTCATCCTTTACATCCGCAAGTCTACCATTCGTCCATGCATGGAATACTGTTGCCATATATGGTCTGCTGCCTCCGCTGTTCATCTAGAAGAACTCGACAAAATGCCAAAACGGATATGCAGTGTGATCGGTCCTGACTTGGGGTCTCGACTCCAGTCACTTTGTTACCAACATAATGTGGCTTCCCTCTGTCTTTTCTATAAATATTTTCCTGGCAACTACTCTGACTGGGTATTTTCACTAGTGCCCCGATTGTATGAATTTAAGCGTGCTACTAGTTTGGTAACTATCTCCCACCCTTTTACTGTCGAAATAGTTAAATGTAACCGCCTCTTCTTCTATAACAGATTCTTCTCTCGCACTTCCCGACAATGGAACTCCCTTCCTCTTACTCATTTCCCTGATAAATATAATCTTCAAAAATTTAAATGTAATGTCAATCGTCACTTCTGTTGCCTTGATCCCCGTTCTTCCTTTTGTCCCCTCCTCAAAACCCCCACCTATACCCAGGGTTTGCCTTTACTTACGCTCAATGTAGAACCTCGTATACTAGTAGAACTCCCGCCTTGCTTCGGGTGAAACGCTTAAAAAGATGTCTTAAATTGGGTTTATGTTGAAGTGTCACACTTATCAGTGTATTTGCTCATGAACGAAGTGGTTAGGAAATCGCTTATTACTAATTATTTGTTTAATATTTGCTGATTATTTAAAGAATAATGCTGAAGAGTAATATACATATAGTGGGTGGTACGTAAAGTCTTGCCACATTTAAAGTTAGAAAAAAAATGCTTTTTTTGGTCTTAACTGCTATATTTAATTAACATAGTAATATACAAGCTGTCCAAAAAAAAATTGATATCATTTCGCAGGCCAATAATTGTGGCAATTCTTGTTGAAATAACCTCAAACTTCCATAGAATATATAGAAACAGATCAAGATTTGAGATTTAATGTTTTATTTTTGTTCTGTTTTCAGGTTGAGCCATGCCGTTCACTCAAAAAGGGAAGTCATTTTGCGTCTTAGTATATGCTCGCACACAGTCACCCTAGACTGTAAAGCGTACCTTCAATGCAAAATTTGGAAAAACTTCACCAACTGGCTAACAAATTTGACTTTGGTACCAAAACTTTAAAGAGAAAGGCTGTTTATGCAGGGCTAAAGAATCTGGTAGACCATTATCAACATCAGGCGTGTTTGGCATGAGCTGAACTACCGACTTGACGTGTGCCGTGTCACAGGCGGTGCACATATTGAACACTTATAAAATCGGTCCCAAAATAAACTTATGATGTTCAATACCTAAACTGTTCGATTTCATTGAGCCAGACTTTGTAGTTTTCAAGATAATTGCTTTTAAAATGATGTCAATTTGGCGGGGACACATTGTAATATAGAAATTTGCAGTAGAATGTATCTCGCTTCGTATTAATGTAAAAGATTTGACAAATTTTATTGATTCACCTGGGACAGTCTATTGAAACTTCCTAGTTGAAGCCTTTGGATTCAGTTTTAGAGGCAGTGAAATAGACTCCAACATCCTCGCCAGCATTTTCCAGATGATGTAAATGTACTGCGGCATTGTTAACAGTGTCTGCTGTGATAGCCACGTTATCTGCATATCAACATCGGTCAACTTTTTGGCAGGATATTGACTTGAGAGTCATGGTGATTAGAACTTTTAGTTTTTTCATAAATTTTTACTTTCTTTTAGAAATGTTTTTTTGATTTTTATAATATAAGATGAATGTTTATAATTTAGTAGTTTATTTAATAAAAGAGCATTTGGTTCCAATAAAATAATAGTATTTTCATTATAACTTTTAAGGGCTTAAATCTAATTTATTTCCTACATAGCTCGAATTATTAGGTTGGTGCAAAAATAATGACGTAATAATGACGTTTTTTACGTTAAAAAATACGTCAAAAAACGACGTTATTACGTCATTATTTTTGCACCAACCTAATCGAAGTTCATAAAAATATATTATTAAAGATCATGACACGCCATAACTTCCAACTTTTTAGATTTCAAAAATTTTCCTTTCCCCTGTCGCTCGTCACACTTGTTCAGTCATCCATTTACACAAGCTTTTTAGGTAGACTACTCAGTGCAGGTTACCGCTATCCCTCTTGTCTTCATTATGCCCTGTGTGTGTTGAATTCTCCAAGCATTCATTTTTCATTGTCTGTACGAAAAAATTAAATGTCAACATTTTGTTTCTGTTTTCCTTAAAACATCGTCCATGGCATTCTGACTGTTTTTGTGTAGCACCACATTTATGTAGCCTCAAGTCTTCTTCATCTGTCCGGAGAATATCCTGTAGTCCCTGCCATATAGGAGAACTGACATATTATATAGCAGATCAGCACACTTTTATTTGTTTCTAACGAAATTTTCCTGTTTGTTAATACTTTGCTTAGCTTTGTGGGGTCATTTTTCGCCTTCTATTAATGGAGTGGTTTGCCATGATTATTCTTAAGAACAATAGCGAGTAGTGTTCCGTCAAGTGTTTGTTTAATCGTGGATAACTCTTTATAAAACTCTGTTGTAGAGAATATATATATATATATATATATATATATATATATATATATATATATAAAAGTGAACATTGAAGTCAACTTTTAGAAGTTGTTTCATGCTAAACGCAATCGTCACGCCTGACGATTGCGTCTAGCATGAAACAGCCTGTCCCCTCTAAGTGTTGATATATATATATATATATATATATATATATATATATATATATATATATGATAAGCAAATATAAATGGATATAAATCCGACAGAATGAAGAATATATCTGGAAAAAAAACAAAAAAATTGTTAAATCCAATTATGTTGTTTTTAATATGAATGAAATGTCGACGTCTGACGTTTCGGTTTAATAACCTTCTTCAGGACAATATTCATTAAAAATACAATTAACATAATCAGTATAACATATAATATAAATTGTTTTTATGTCCATCGTTTTCGTCGTGTTATACTGATTATGTTAATTGTATTTTTAATGAATGTTGTCCTGAAGAAGGTTATTAAACCGAAACGTCAGACGTCGACATTTCATTCATATTAAAACAACATAATCGCATTTTAAGGATTTTTGTTTTGTTTTTCCAGATATTTTCTTCATATATATATATATATATATATATATATATATATATATATATATATATATATGTATGTATATATATTTGTGTATTTAGACAGCAAATTCTCTTTCAAGAATGTCTGATTGATTAAGTTACAAAAGTTATGTTTGCTTATTTTGATCATGATCTTTTCATATTCACTAATATTTGTCTGTATATTGCATCTAAATAAGGCAAGAAATGCATTGTAACAATGAGAATTACTTTTATTACCAAAGTACTTTCCATCTCTGCAAGGATGCAATTACTAAGGCAAAAACTATTTATAGCTATCGATTATTGATCTTTTCTTTTGCCTTTAAATGCTATGACTGACAGTTATGCATTAGCCTTCATTAAAACGTACATGGTGATCTATTATGCAATTTCCATTTGTGTTTCAATGTTATCGTTGAGCTGGCATTAAGGCAGGAATTTTTATAGGAATTTTAGAAAATTATTACAGTATTTGTCATTCACTATCGGCTTCAATTTTTTTAAGGAAGATTGCTTCGAGGATCTGTACTTTTAATTTGCTATATTCTTGGTGTGGGATAGTTATATATATATATATATATATATATATATATATATATATATATATATATATTGAGCCATGTATAATTTAGACAAGTTTTCTACTTATATTCAACTGGTTCCTTTCATATTCACGGACAAGATTTCTGGTGTCATTATTAAAGGAATAAAGAAAATTACCGTGTTAATGTAATTTATTCGAAGTAGTTTCGACATTAGCACAGTATCATCATCAGGGTGTTGTTTTTTGGGGGCGGGGGGTTCACGTGAAATATAGTAGAGTTTGTCATTTTCGAAGGCAAATTTGCTGTGTTCATCTGAAAGTTGAAACCTTTTAGTAGTGAAGTGAAGAACACTGAGTTTAGTACGATTAGCTACGTATCGCTTCAGCGGAGGTAACTAAATTTTAGGGTGTTGAGATTTTTTTAATAACTTATAATAACTATTGAGACAAATCTCGATATTTTCAACTATCTACCTTACATGTTTAAAAACATGTGTGC
>CAHIKZ030001474.1:67500-127500 GCA_903632075.3 Acanthosepion pharaonis | reverse complement strand
TTTATTAAACTACGAAGCTTTCATGAGAAAGCTTCTGGCGCTTTCAGTCAGAACTTAAGGACTTTTGAGGAATTTGGTAGATGATGTTATCGGTGATAAGTATTTCGAAGAATTTTCTCTAATAAAATGACGTCAGATGGTCACAGATATTCTTCACTTTGCCTTTGTTTTGTTTCTTAGAAAAGATGACGTCCGTTGTCATTACCTCTCTTTACCTCAGTCAACGACTGCTTCCTTGTATATGACAGTCGCTAATACTACGAATTTTTACTCGTCCTACGATACAAAATGCTAACGAATGGCAGCTCGTAAAGCAAGTTTCTCGTATAATGATGCACTGGTACTACGAGGTTCTACTGTATATGCATATATCTTTTTTTGCTGCTATTTTAAGTTTTCAAAATTTTCCGAAAACTAATTGAAGGAATTACTTAGAATCCTTTGCATTACTAACCTGTCTGATATTTCATACAGTATGCATATATTTGACGTGGCTTTCATATAAGATGCATAGATTTTACGGGAAAAATTTACGGAAAAAAAAATGATTTTCCAGAAATGCTAATGTACACAAAAATTATAATTACATTATCTACACCAATTTTACAAAGAAAGACAAGTTGTTATTTTTTTAAAATTTAAAATTTTTATTTTTTTTAAGCGTTTCACCCCAAGCAAGGCGGGAAGCCACTAGTACGCAAGGAGTTACAGAGAGTTGGAGCAAGAGCAAATAGGAGTGATAAAGGAAAGGATGAAGAGAAGGATAAAGGATAGATCAGGGCATCTGGAGACGTCGATTGACATTACATTTGAATAGTTGGAGATTATAGCTATCAGGGAAACTGGAATAGGGAAGGGAGTTCCACAGACGAGAGGTGCGAGACATGAAGCTATTGGAGTAGAAGAGACGGCTACATTTAACAGTTTCGACAGTGAAAGGGTGTTTTTTTTAGATGCCAGCCTATTTGAACACTTAAATTCATGAAGTTTGGGAACCAGAGAAAGCAGCTCCTCGGAGCAGTTACCATGAAAGTATTTGTAAAAAAGACAGAGGGAGGCGACGGCACGTCTGTGAGAGAGCGACTGCAGACGAGATGCCAGATCAGGGCCAATTAATTGTAATGAAGTCAAATTTATAAAGACTACATTAATTGGAGCTGTAGAGTATTCACTTTAAAGCCTTGATCGAGTTAAGAAGCGTCTACAAGGCTCTGTGTGTGATGAATTATTTTCAACATCAACCTCACAAGACTATCGCTACTCTATCGCGATTTTCACGGCAAATGTTCTACCTAGATAAAGTTCAGACATCCAGTTCAGACCATCACATAAAAATAGAAACAAAGGAAAGAGTACTTAACGGTTATATAATAACAATCATCGTGTATAGCAGTGAACGCCTGACAAACTCTTATAGATGAAGAGAAAAATACAGCTACAATAATTTAGTTCTTCAGAATGAGGCTGAAAAATACTATGGACGGAACGGGTAAGCAACAAAGAAATAGAGACAAAAGAACATATAGAATTTGAAATGGAGAGCACTTTTAGAAAGAAGAGTAAGGTGAATTTGTTATATAAATTTGCAAAAGGAATAGAGAGAAATGCTGTGGGGTGCACATTTGACGGGCTTGTGTGATTGAAGGGCAGACCGGAAGTTGGTAGACTTGTCAAAAGAATAAACGTTGCTAATGATTACAAGTGATATAAGTCTATGGAGGACTATGATCACCTTGAAGGAGCACGGAATATAAAAAAACGAAACCATAGTTTGATTGATTTTACTGGATTTTCTACGGTGCACATTATTAGCTACTTTCCTGAATCGACAAGATACCCTAATCTATTAAAACGTTATAGTTGCAGAATGTGCAGTTTACATAAAACTGATATTTTAAAAAGACAAATTGAATGAAGACAAAATGACTGAAAAATGTATGCTACATGCATTGAAACAAGTTTGGAAGACACAGATTTCACAACATTCAAAATAGAGTTCCTAAATTCCTTAATGTCTGAAAAATTGACGCTCGCCCTTTTAATATACCCTTTTCAGAATTTTCAAGGCCTTTTATCAAATGGTTTTCTTTGAAACACATTTTATTCAAATATTTGTCATTTCATTCACGAAATGTGAAGAAACATTGCCGTTTAAAAATTTCACTTTTTGATTCTGTTTGAACCATGGCGCCACCTGTGCCTTCAAAAGCCCATTATATCAAAGCTGTCATCTTAACACTATCCGGAACTAAAAACTTCACTAAGTATAATCCAAACATAAACGATTACGCCACACATTGTTAATGTATTGACCTATGAGTACCAGTAAACACCCAGCCTTTCATCCATCTGTCCGGTCTATCAAGCGTTCTCGGAATTTGAGTAAACATTTGGCATTCATTGAGTTATCAGCCTGTTCATCGTCTTGAAATCAAAACCTTCTTTCATCTCTAATGGTAATGATAATCTTAACCGTTTCCATAGCGGAAAATGAAGACTCAGTGCGACTCTCGGTGGAAATTTATTAAATCTTTCTATAAAAACAAATTTTCACAAGGTTTCTGTGTCCACTATTATCGCTCTTTCCAGTACCGAGAGGGCTGCCTTTTTGAAGTATTATGGAATTTCAACACGTTGATTATGTCATTATTTTTACTTCGAGTTAAATTTGCTATCCATTTTATTTATTGCAAGTGTTGAAAGTCCTCATGTTTCCTATTACTTGGTACAGTTCTTTGTGTTTTTGTAGCGCTACTTGTGGATGTTCAAAAAAAGATAATCCTTGCTAAGGCCAAAATGACACACTCAGTCAAGATACTTTTTAATCATGGATCTGAGACAGCTGTTTTATACAGCTAACCGTTAATATATTTCTGGACGCGTTTGATGCTATGCATGACATCCATATGAAGTTATTGATCTGACAAGGCTGCTTAAAAACATATCGATTTATGAAGATAAAATAAATATTCATCTATAGCCATGCATGTCATATATATATAATTTAATTTGACTGGATGGAGTCCTAGCTGCGGAAAGAAATATAAAGGGGAGACAGGCTGCCCCCTTAAGGTAAGACTTCAAAAACACCAAAAAGCTGTAACACGAGGAGAAGTGGAAAAATCAGGCGTGGCTTCCACATATGGAGAGAGAAGGAGATTTCCACCCTTTCAACTTTAACTCAGGTTGAAATCATAGACAAAAAAAAATATCATTAGAAAATTCGTAAACTTAAGGAGGAAGCATATATGCTAGGCCACAAAAATCTCTGGAGCCGATCAAGCATAGAAATAAATACAATATGGGAAACCAGTAATAAGGAGTGCCAGAGAAAAGCATTAATAACCACGAAAATTTTATGAGCTCTAAGTAAAAAAAATGTAATTTTAACAGCAAAAATTGCAATATGAGCACTGGTAAAATGGTTGCTTCACAAGACATCAGGCTTATAAGTCCCAGAAATTTTGATTTTCCAGAAATTTTTCACATGGCACAGTGTATAATGGTGTTGGTTAGATCCAGTGAGAGGACTCAAAGAGAGTGAGTTCAATACCCGGTTAAGGCAGTGGAGAACTTGGAGAGGGGAATTAACAGGAGATAACTGACATACATTACCTGGAACAGTCAGACACCTGAAGAAGGCCGGAGTGTACAACGGCCGAAACGGTGTGATAAATATGACAATAAAGATGAGTACAATAGTCCGAACAATGTAAATAGTGTATATAATACGTCATCTCATAAATATAGACAGATACTGGAGTCACAGATGTTTTACATCATGATTTGCGAATCGACATCTTGTGTTTATCGGCGTTTTCTCCCTGTCACTTGTGTTTCATAACTTGCTTTCTATGGACGTTTTTTTTTTTTTGTGTTTCTTTTTTTACTTGATACAGAGCATAACGAGGAAATCTTCAACTTTCCGTTCACCTTTGAGTTAACAAACTATGAGCCCCGGGACAGCCCATACACGCTTCTATACCGGTCATATTTTGTTTACATTATTAAGATTATTCGAAAAGTTATCCTCATCATAATTGCCATATTTGCAACGTTTAGGCTATTGTACACTTCGGCTTTCTTCAGGGGGATGGAATTTCGAAACTAACCCTTTATTTCGTCCACATGACCCAGTTGGATAAAGACGTTGATTAGATACAGTGACTAGACCCAAAGAGTTGTGAGTTCAATACCAGGCCACAGCAGTGGTGAGCCAAAATTTGAAGAGTTGAGTTAAAGGGAAATAACTGAGACACCCGAAAAAGTGAAACTAGAACAATCTACCTCGGTCGACTAAATAAAGAGTCCGTTTCGAATTTCCAATCACCTGAAGACGGCTGAAGCTTACAATGGCCGAAACGTTGTGAATATGGCAATGAAGATGACGATAACATTTCGGATAATGTAAATAATATAAGTAATCATAAAACCTCATCTCAGAGATATAGACAGCCATTATATCACTAGAAGCTAGTCATTGGATCTAACCAACGTCTTTATCCACTGGGCCATGTGCCTTTGTGAATATGCTAATGAAGATAGAGATAACAGACCGAATAATGTAAGCAATCATAAAGCCTCATCTCAGAGATATAGACAAGCGTTATATCACTAGAACTTAGTCACGGTATCTGCGTGATGTGTCCTTGTGAATATGTCAATGAAGATGAGGATAACAGTCCGAATAATGTAAATAATGCAAGTAATCATAATGCCTCATCTCAGAGATATAGAGCCTGAAACGTTGTGAACATGGCAATGAAGATGAGGATAACAATCCGAATAATGTAAATAATGCAAGTAATCATAATACCTCATCTCAGAGATATAGAGGCTGAAACGTCGTGAACATGGCACTGAAGATGAGGATAACAGTCCGAATAATGTAAATAATGCAAGTAATCATACTACCTCATCTCAGAGATATAGAGGCTGAAACGTTGTGAACATGGCACTGAAGATGACAGTCCGAATAATGTAAATAATGCATAATCATACTATCATCTCAGAGATATAGAGGCTGAAACGTTGTGAACATGGCACTGAAGATGAGGATAGTCCGAATAATAGAATCATACTACCTCATCTCAGAATATAGAGGCCGAAACGTTGTGAACATGGCACTGAAGATGAGGATAACAGTGCGAATAATGTACATAATGCAAATAATCATAATACCTCATCTCAGAGAGCCAATCATCTGAAGAAGGTCATAAGATATAGACAGACATTATATCACTAGAAGCTAGTCATTGCATTTAACGAACATCTTTATTCACTGGGCCATGTTTCCTGGCGAACATGGCAATGAAGATGAGGATAACAAACCGAATAATGTAAGTAATCATAATACCTCATCTCGGGAATATAGACTGTCATATTTTGCAATATCCAACGCTCTTTCTTCAGCACCCTTTTTCAGACCATATTTTGAGCTGTGACCTGTATTAAAAAATTGTATTTAACCACCAAATAAGACTTCTTCTTCTCCTTCTTCTTCTTCTCCTTCTTCTTCTTCTTCTTCTTCTTCTTCTTCTTCTTTGCACCGTGAATGTATGATCGTAGCTCTCCACAACTTCCTACCTGTTCTGGCATCCATTTACAGAAGCTTATGTATGTATGTTCCTCGCTGTTTCTCTCTGAGTCGCTTCCCATAGGTATGTCAAAATCTACAAGTCATCTCCCTCATTATGCGTTCAACTGTTTATTTCTAATTCTGTTTATAAATTTCATTTTGATTCTGTTTTCTTTCAGAATTCCACATTGGTTATATGCTGTGTCCATTCTCAGTATCTTCCTGTAGTGTCACCGTTCTGTTACCTCAAGTTTGCTCTTCATCTGTGAGGAAATTTTCCAGCATTCTCTGCCGTATCGAGGCAAACATTACGTGGCAGCTCAACATAGAGAAACGGGAAACTTCCATTAGAAATAAGCCTCATAGCCAATTTTCAAAGCGTCGAACACTAAATGCGAGTATCCATTTGAGACTTGGAAGTCGTTTCTTGTTTACATCGGCGAGGAAGGAATTTGGATTCAATCCTAACGGCAAACTTAACTTCTGCCACCATAAAGCAATTTATATTCCAATAAGTATTTATTTTATATACCGTTAAAACATGAAGTGCCTAATGATATGAGACACGGATTAATACACAGTCTCACACATATATGCGTATGAATGCACAACATATATATATATATATATATATATATGTGTGTGTGTGTGTGTGTGTGTGTATGTGTGTGTATGTATATATATATATATATATATATATATATATATATATATAGAGAGAGAGAGAGAGAGAGAGAGAGAGAGAAAAGATGGAGCTCGGGAGACGAAAATCAGATTAGACGTCCACTAATAAATTTTCATCAAGCTAGGATTAATAGTTATGCATAAATACATAAGAAGAAGATTAAAAGTTGTGACTTTCGTGTATCGCTTTTTATCTTCAAATATCGATAACTTTGTATAGCGTCCGAAGGTCATGAGCCATGAAGTCTCACACACCTTCGAATTTATTGGTCCTCTGACACGATTCTGACTTGTAGTCGAGGTCTCTGCAAAAACATGTAAACCCAATTTTATTTCTTGTAATTGCGCTAAGACATTCTAGAGATCTAAACATGTCCTATTTGAAGCCTTACATATATATATATATATATATATATATATATATATATATATATATATATATATATATATATATGTGTGTGTGTGTGTGTGTGTGTGTGTGTGTGCGTGTGTGTGTGTTGTTTGTACAATTTCAGATAGAATATATTAGTAAAAGGATAAATTCGTCTAAAACTAATAAAAATCTAGAATATCATTTACTCACTTTCGTTTATCAGATATTAAATTGTGTCACTTTGCGTCCTCCATAGTTTGGCCTGACTTCTCAATGAATGTTTATAAGCATTCTTGAATTTAAAAATTTGAAAAACCAATAATATTTTGCTCTTATATTCTCGCTACAAAATAAAATACCTGCATTTTCCATGAATAAGTACCTTAGAGGACGATACCCGTCGGCTAAGATAAGTTTTCTTTTTGTCTTTTATATATATATATTAAGAAATTTTTGTGTTTATAAATTCTTTTTTATAGATACAAATATTTAAGTAAATGCTCTGTTTATAATAAACAGTATTGACAACATTTACCGGCCTGAATATCCGAGAAATTTTCATAGAAAATGTGCGTCCTCCGACAGGAATCGAACCTGTATCCTCTACGGGAATGCCATATAGCCTGACGTGCCTTAACCGATTGGGCCACAGAGGAACATTCAGTTAACAATGTCGATTTTACAGTTTTTAAACACAATTCTCCATGATTTTCTCTCATTTATTCATATCTGCTCAAAGGGTATCCAAAGGTAAACAAATGGCTGTTATTTGTTTACATTTGGATACGCATTGAGCAGAATAGAATATGCGAGAAATCATGGAAGATTGAGAAAAATAAAATCGATTATTAAGAACGCTGTCGGTTTAAAAACAATAAAATATTTTCTAAAATACCGGGGGTTAAAATAAAATAAGCATTTAAATTTAACGAATTGCCGGAGATGTTAAATATAGTAAGCCTTAATTTTAACTCTTTAAATACCGAGATGTTAAAATAAAGTAAGCACTTAAATTTAACCTGAATTACCGGAGATGTTAAAATAAAATAAGCATTTAAATTTAACTCTCTGATTGCCGTCGGAAAATAAAGAATTTAAATTTAAAACTCTTAAATACCGGAGATGTTAAAATAAAATAAGCATTTAAATTTAATCTCTGAATTACCGGAGATGTTAAAATAAAGTAAGCACTTAAATTTAACTCTCTTAAATACCGGAGATGTTAAAATAAAGTAAGCACTGAAATTTAACTCTCTGACAAGTGTTTCAACAGACGACGAAAAATGCAGAGAAGAAATCTAAAGGTGCATTATGATAGCGAAAGATACTTTCCAAAAGCTAAGCTAAGTATTAAGGAACAGAAAAATCGTTTAGAACAAAGAAGAGAATGATGAAATGCTATATAGTATCAATGCTCTTATATGTTAATAAATGCTGAACAATTGCCTCGCATAGGGAGTGAAGACTTGAAGTAACAGCGATGTAGTTTGACATAACAGGACTGAGAATACCATGCATGTAACATAAGTGTAAGGAGGAAGTTTTAATGAATATCAGAAATGGGTTAAAATAATAGTTAAAAACATTGAAGAAAGAGAGCATAGCGAATCTGATACTCACATGACATTCTAAGTTTCAGGGGAAAATAGCTTGTGACCTTTACAAAACTTTTGTGTCAATGGGTGAAGAATAGAGAAGGTCAAAAACATTTCAAAAAGTTAAAAAGAATAGGATTTTTTTAATCATTTCACCCCAAGCAAGGAAATAAAGTCACTAAGACGCATGGAGTTACTGGGTGTTAGAGAAAAATATATTATCAAGGGGACAAGACACTTAAAAGAGCAAGAATTAAGAAGACAGACGATAACGATTGACATTGCATTTAAATTTTTGAAGACTGGGAAGCAAGGGGTTGGAAAAAATTCCACAAGTGTGACAAGAAATTGTTAGCATAGAACTTATGGTTAAATCTAGCCATTTCGACTGTAAAATGATGATATCCTTCGTCCAATCAAGTACTGCGATAAAATTCAGAAAGGAAATATACCATAGAGGAAAGTAATATTTATTTTGTTTTGATACAAAAATGTGGTACAAGGCCATAAGGGGGATAGGGAAAGACTGTCCGTCAGTCTGTCTTATCTTAAATTAGCTAACCACGATTACTGACCCAAATATATCACAGTATTCCTTACACCAAAACAACATTTTCTTATTTACCAGTCTTACTACAATCACCATAATACCTCCAGGTCTCTATGAAGTTCTGACTAGTTTTCATATGTACAATTTATCTGTGAGAATGGGGATTAAAATAACAATATTTTAAAATGAAGCCCCAATGAATATAAACAATGATTACAATTTATATACAAGAAACTAAACGTTAGTTATACTACAGAGTAAACTTCATATGAATAATTTCCATGAAAGTATTTATAGAAAAGAATCTCATACGTCCTAAAGAGACACGACATATAGAAGAATTAGGTTTTGCAAAGGATCCGAACCTGAGAAATTCTGACTCACTTGTGTAGATTTGAATAAAACGGCATCTGAAAGTGATTTACAAAATGGCACCCGATTGTCTCCTGTTTTCTACATTTACTAAAGATAATTAATTTTTGCTTCGCATCCTTTACAGCCTTGAGTCCCAACTCGTCACATTTCTTTTATGCTACTTTTGTAAATTATGATCCGTCCAATTAATTTCACTTCTTATATCTGGAATTGAAAATCGAGTTAATTTGACGATAACACTTCCGATGCGTTTATTAAGAAAATGCAAATTATGTCAAATGAGGTGCCTTGACGTAAAACGTAACTAAAACAACAAAGTTCTCCATGACATCCAAAACTTTTTGAGAATTTAAGAAAACTTGAAGAGAATTCTATTTATTGAATTATAATAATTATCCAGCATAGTTTAGTGTGACACAAGATGAAATATGCAGAGGGCTCGTTGAGGGGAAGTGGGAAAATAAGGCGTGGCTGACCACATTTGGAAAGTAAAGGGAGATCACCGCACTATGTGGGATCAGGTTGAGATCATAGACAACGAACATCATTGGAAAATACGTAAAATTAAGGAATCAGCACATATGATAAGCCACAAAAATCTCCTGAGCCGACCAAGCATAGAAATGAATAAAATATAGGAACCAGTAATAAGGAGTGCTAGAGAAAAACAATAGTAACAACAAAAATTACAATATGAGCTCTGGTGAAAATATGATTTGATAAAAGCAACAAATCTAAATATGAGAACTACTAAAAACATGGTTGCTGAGACATTAGGTTTATAATACTCAGAAATTCAAACAGATGTCCTCAAGGAGACATGGCACAGTGGATAAAGGCGTTGGTTAGATCCAGTGACAGGAGTGAGTTCAATGCCCGGTTAAGGCAATGGAGAACTTGGAACTGATAACTGGCATCCTTACGTGGAACTAGAACAGTTCGACATTCCAACATATTTATGATGAGGACAATAGTCCGAATAATGTAAATAATGTACATAATACCTCATCTCAGAAATATAGACATATACTAAAAGGCCGAGAAATGTTCATAGAAAATATGCGTCCTCCGACACGAATCGAACCAATATATATCCTGATGTGCTTTTACCGATTGAGCCACAGGGTAGCGTTACGGCTAGCAAGGTCGATTTTTATTGTTTTTAAAATTCTCCTCTTTGGCTCCAGCGGTAAAAGCACGCCAGGCTATATGACGCTTCCATATAGGATACAAGTTTTATTTCTGTCGGAGGATGCATATTTTCTATGAAATTTTCTCGCACATTCAGGTCATTTGATGTTTTGATTATGTGAGAGGAATTATTTCTATCCGAGTGTGTTTTTTTTTTATTCTAATAGGGGCGTTAATTCCGAGCCTTGAAAATGGAGATGTTGGAGATGTTTGATGTCTGTTATATTTTAAATAAGTTGCTGAATCTAGAGTGACTTTTATGTATATACTTGTATAAGAAATGGACAAAGTCAGACACTTATTTTTAAGACATTTTTTTTGTTTATACGTTCTTTTTATAGATACAAATATTTAAGTAAATGCTCTGTTTATATCGAGCTTAAATTAAAATGTGACTAGACAAGAAAAACAATGCGAAAATATTTACGAACAAAATTTTAAAACTATTATGTTGTATGTAAAATAATATCCGATTTTAGAAGAAGCCTTTTAATTTTGTTCTAATATATTATTATAATAGTTGCACAAAAATATATTACTTATTCCTAATGATTATTAAAGTGTCCCCTTAATTTGATATCAACCCCTTCATCATTTTACTTAAAACATTATATATCCGTCATATATAAAACATAAGATGCTGAGCGAAGAAGAGGTGCGGGTGATCGCGAGGAAGGGAGAGGAGGATTTCCGACGGCAGCGACGGAGGCCACGGCAGCAGCAACAACAGCAGCGACGCGAATCGCCACCACAGAATATAAAAAAGAAGCAATTCATTTACTTTTTGCATGACGTCAGTATTATTCATAATGTTTCTCAAACTGATGCCAACATTAACAGAACATTGTGTGGATGATCGACTCGTGATCGGACAATACGGCACTCGATTCTGAAGTTCCACAGTGGGGATACGAGCCTTGAAGATCAACGTCATATAGAATGTCCATTCTTAACATCTGAAAACACTACTCGAAATCCACGTTAAAATGTCAGAGAAAGAATAATAAGGGCTCACTATCTGAAAAATATAGGACCATCACAAGAAAATTGGTATGGTGAAAAAACTGTATAAATGTGTTCCACAAGAAATCAGTGAACGTCAACGAGTTCGATGTTTTGAAGCGTGTTCGATGTTACATTTGAAAAATTCAAATGATATATTTTTTGATAGATTAGTGACTTGTAATGAGAAATGGATCCTTTCAATGGCCTGATCATGACGAAGGAGACAAATATTTGCCAAGACTGAAAGTGCACCAACAGAAAATTCTAGTAAATGTTTTGTGATCCTCTATTAGTGTTATCCGTTACAGCTTTCTGGAATTTAACCAGAGCATCACTGCCAATGTTTTCTGCCAGACACTAGATGAAATCAGCATTCAGTTAACCAAACTGGTAACGATCGGTACTGGTTACTCGACTATGCTTCATAATTATGTTCGGCCATCTTTTTCCATGATGGCACTGCCGAATCTCACCAACCGACGAGACTTTGCCACATCTTCCATATTCCGCTGATCTCTCGCCCACTGACTACTACTTATTCAAGTATTATGATAATTTTTAAGCGGAAAGAAGTCCCAAAGAAAATGCCAAAACTACATTCAAAGATTTGTTGGCGCTCAAACCATTAGAATGTTATTGTAAAGGCACAAGTAAACTTGTAACTCAATGAGAGAAATGTTGAGATGTTTAGAAATCGGATTCCACTGATTTAAATACGAATAATTATAAATAATAAATAATTCATGAGTAAAAGTTGATTAAATCATCTTGACAATCTTTTATACCAAAAAAAATTCCGTTCAAAGATACAGAAATTGCATTCAAAGATTTCTTAGCGTCCAAACATTTATTTTATCCAAACATTTTATTCTACAGTAAAGGTATACATAACCTTGCAGCTTCAGAAATGTGTAAATGTAAGAAGATTCGTATTTTGACTGATTTGAACACTGTTTAAATGTATTAATTCAGGAATAAAATTGGACTCTAAAATCAAACATTATTTTCTGAACAACGTAATGAGAAAAAAAGATTTGAGTTGGAGTTGTTCAAACCTCTTTTGCCATGTTTGATAGAGTTATTCGTCATGTTAGGCGGGGGAACTTTGTTTTGTTAGTGTCTATGAAGTATGTCTTCCACCTAAAATTTGACATTATCTCTATGAGAAACTCTTGAATTAAACGTAACCAAAATGTACTGTTTTTAACAAATTGTGGCCAGTGATGAAAGTGGATAATTACAGTAATCAAAAGATGAAGCAAAATCTGTATTAAATATACCAAAGGCTGGATTTCATACAAATAGAATGAGTGTATATGGTAGTATATGAGTTCATTATAGGTCACCAAACGCTTTATTCAAACAAATGTTAAAATCGGACATTATTTTCCGAACAACGTAATGAAAAAAAAATATTTGGCTTGTAATTGCTCAAGCCTTCTTTATCATATTATCCAAGCATCTTGTTTTAGAGTAAAGACAAATATAACTTTGCAACTTCAGAAATGTGTAAGTGTAAGGGAATCATATTTTTACTGATTTAAACACTGTTTAAATACATTAAATCAGGAATAATATTTGATTCTAAAATTGGATGTTA
Source organism: Acanthosepion pharaonis (assembly GCA_903632075.3). NCBI lineage: Eukaryota > Metazoa > Mollusca > Cephalopoda > Sepiida > Sepiidae > Acanthosepion > Acanthosepion pharaonis. Next base: position 114,549 of record CAHIKZ030001474.1, on the reverse strand, counting down.
TTTTCCGAAAAAACCTAATACTTTGAACGAATAAAAAATAATGTCACTTGAGGTCTTGGGCGGATCTTATTGAATATTATAAATAAATAAATAATCCGGTGTAATTTGTTTATATATGTTTTAAATTTTAAACGAAATCTTATGTAGATTATGAGATTTATTTCACGTCAAAGGAGATAAAATGTGTGTATTAGATTTTCCCCTATGAAATATTGTATATTGTATTTTGATGAAAGACAAAAACAAAACAACACTTTGATTTAATAACCGGTTTACTTCCAAAGTTAGTTTAAGCTATTCATCCCCAAAATATTTCTGTCTTTTGACTTAACAAACTATTTTCAATGCTTCGACTGCTTCTTCAATAAAAGAGAATCTGCTGACTGTGAGCATTTCAATATGAATAACAATAATTTATTGGTGTAATAGGAATACAAGCTATGAAGGCTACTGTGTAAAAATGTAACAAGTTTTAAATGTCCACTCGTCTTTACTGGGATAAATAAACCATTTGTAGGGATTATATTTTTCGTCTAGCACTATGACAAATGGAAGACGCGTATTCTGGCAGTGACTAGTACAGAGAAAGAAGTAATGAGTTTTAATTCGGCTTGGCTCTTCTATAATCTTAACGATCACCGGATTATTACGTCAGCCATATTGGAGACGGTCATTGTTTTCATTCTTCTGTCATGTTCCAAGTTCCTTCATGGCATGGGTGATCATGACTCTCCGCGACTTCCTGTCTTTGTTTATCTAAACAATTATTTACCCTTTACCATCACGGTTTCTCCTTGCTTTTTTTATCCAACCATTCCAACTCGTGTAGGCTACCTGGTGCTTTCCTCTTGTCACTAATATACCCTGCAAGTGTTAAATGCTCTAGGCCCCCTTTCATCAATATCTTGTAAAATCTTCCACATTAGCCTTCCACTCCTTTCGGAAAGATGTCTTCTTCCCTAAAAAAATGCCTTAACCAATCACAACATCGTTTCACTAAATTTAATCTTCTATTGTTTAAGAAACACTAAACAGTAGCAAAGTCGAAACAGATCCTTTTTCCCGCCGAGTTCCCTGGAGCCGATTTGTAGACACCAAAGTCTATATAAACAGTCGCATGACTCAATTCAAGTCAGCCAGTCATCAAATTTCGTGAGATGCTACCAAAATACACGCGGATCAATTCACTGACTCAACATCACTTCAAAATTCTCAACAAACTCAACACAGCACTCAATCGACCATTGCCCGCATGGTAATCAATTACAATTGACTTAAAAATTGAACGTTTTCACTACACAAACAATAATTGTACAATTCATCAATTTAGCCAAACAGTTAAAAGCAAACAACTCTTCACAACTTAAATTCTAACTAACAAGTAACACATGCATACACACTAGTATTTGAATGAACACATTTGAGATTTTTCCTTGCAGAAACCAAATTATTTTAATTTCACTAACAAATCAAAACCATTAACTTTTACTGACCAAATTTCTGCATGAACATTCTTCATAACCTTGTCTCAATTGCCACAATCAACAAACATTCTGTTATCCTTGCATGTATATCTATTGTATATATAAAAATCTCTTTAGTGTTGGATCTCTAACCACTGTGTTTTTAGTAATTTCTTGCAATACAAATTGTCCTTATATTCTTTATTTGATCTACATGTTGTGGGATAATGCATAATAAGCACGCATAATCTTTGCCTTTACATAAATTACCTTCTGATACATTTTCACTCAAGCTACAACCCGCAACAATCTGTCCCTGAATTCTTTGTATATCCATAACACTCTCTTGTTGCTCGTATGTTTAGGACATGGGAAACCTTAATATTCAAGTGGATTAAGGCCACATCCATTTGAAACACCGGTTCTCTTACGATCACCGAAGTTAAGCAATATTGAGATTGGTCTCTACATAGATGAGTGACTGCTTGAGAATACCAGGTGCTGTAAGATTAAATATGCGAGTGGTGAGACAGATAACGACTGGAAATTGGAAGACGGGGTTCTAATTCAACCTACGGCTGCGTTATATTCAGACGCAAATATCTTTGGGAAAGGTATGCACCACCTTTTCCCCAACCATCTATGGATTAATTAGTATCAGTGAATCATTATTATCTGCAAAGAATTGTTACAATCTAAAAATAACTTATGGCTTTAAATAACCTCCAAAGGGGTGATAAGCTGTAAAAAATAGAAACTAGCTTCATCTATAAATAAATTGTGCAGTTTCAGTGCTACATACGGAATTAGATATGATTTAAAAATTCAGGATGATTTTCTTTGTTCCAAATTTTATTTTTCTCTGTCTTAATATTTGGTTTAGTTTCTGAAAGGCATCTTTCGCTATTTTTAAATACATTGGGATTTTTTTGCGAAATTTTCCGTTTTCTGTTCTCACACAAAGAAAATCTCACACTCCGAAGATACTTAAATTTCTGTACCTACTTGATTTTGGCGTTTTATACATTGATCTGTTTGTTTTGTGAAGTTTCATGTTCTCTGTTTCCGAGAGCCTAGTGCTCTATTGACAATTCGACAACGTTGCATCAACAGCCACAATTGTTGTAGAGCAGCTAGCACCCCATTCGGCACTCTGACAGATGTCCTGGCTCATGACCGTAAATAGTCTAGGATTAAGGACTTCAACATTTGATTAATATGTTGATTAATAAGTTGACACTGTGCGAGTCTACCACGCATGAACATACTTACGTACATACAAATACAAACCACATAATCTTTTCTAACACAGCAAATCTTTTAATAACAGTCATTATAAGAGACTCTCATGAATATTATTCCAGTGAACTTTGAAATACTAAAATAACAGATAAAGAGAGACAACTCTTGTTTATTTCAACCTTTTCTTACTTAAATACATGCTTTCTTTCACATCGTTGTTTGATATTGTACATCTTGTTAAATACATATTTTATGTGTAACAATGTCTTTTGCTTATCCTTTTCTGTGTCAGCCCTGTTTGCTAATCTAAAGTTAAATTAATGTGAAGTCCGCTATAATACTAAGCTGATTAATATTCGAACTGATCTTACTTCGTTTGGCTATAAAACACTTGACCCTCCTCTATTCCTTGTAGGTTGTCTTGTTAATTGTTTGGTGACTTATTCTTCTTTTTGTATGTATCCGTTAGGTGAATAAATATAAGCACTCATTCTTCTCTGTGAAGATACAACAATCAACAACAATTGTATACGGTTTATTTTTATCGCTTTATTTTCTTTCTTTGGGGGGGGTTACCTAGTAAGTAACGGTTCTTAGGGAAGAGTGATATAGAGAGAAACAGAGAGGAAGAGTACGCAAATGAATCAGGTAAAGTAAGTACAACATATCTCTTGACCACTTTATGTTTTTTGCTCTTACATCAAAAGTTAGCCTTCGATGGTTTTCGAACCACCACCACTTGAAGTTCTTATCATTACCGTATCCTCTGGGATTAAATTTACTGTAATTGTCATTTGAGATTTTTATCTAACTCACCCATTATGCAACAGAACAACACGTGATTAAAGATTGTAGATTGTAGAACAGCACCTCGACAAAATTCACATTTACCGCTAATCGTTTTGACAGTAATATCTACTAAAAATAGGATATTCAACATCAAGATAAGCTTTTCTCGCGTTCTCTTATCGACCTCTGTGTCAAATTTAATAAGTTTTCACAAAATAAATATTGGTTAGTTAATTCAAATCTCATATCGAATTAACGTTTCATTTCTAGGTTCACGAATGTTGACGGAAATGTTTTGAATACAACTGGGACTAAATGATGTGTCTGCTGTGGAAATTTCTGTAATGTCACTCTAAGAGTGCTAATGATATCGTGTAAACCAGTACAATCTGCCACGCGTATGACGATAAACTAAATCCGCCAGAAAGCCGGCTGATCTTCATCTGGGGTGGTAGTACCTGTTAAGGTCCGCGCTATAGAAAAATACTGAACCTTCAAACAAAAAATAAATCACGAAAATACATTTTTATAGTAAAATTACTAGCAATACATTTCTATATAAAAAGAAATTACATTAATACCTATTTATAGTAAAATTATCAACAACACATGTGTAAAGCAATATAACCATAATACATTTTATCTCTTTATACTTTTTATCTATTTTATACTTTAAATCTGATTCGGGTTATAAGTCCAATTCCGACCAAAAGACTATTTTGGGCCCAAAATCCAATTCAGGCCTAAAGTCCAATTTGGAACGAAAGTCCAATTTGGGCCAAAAACCCCATTTGTGCCGAAATTCCAATTTGGGTCGAAAATAGAGTTTTTCAAATAACAAATTTCGTGGACTTTCAATTGAGTTCTTCAAATCACAATCTCAGTATGCACTTCGAAACTTTAAATCTGATTCGTTGAAAGTGTAATAATTCGAATTGGAAAATTCGTAAACTTAAGGAATCAGCACATATGCTAGGCCACAAAAATCTCCTGAGCCGACCAAGCATAGAAATTAATACAATATGGGAAACAGTAATAAGGTGTGCCAGTTAGTTAGATCCAATGACAAGACCCAAAGAGTGTGAGTTCAATACCCGGTTAAGGCAGTGGAGAACTTTCAGAGGGAAATTAACAGGCGATTACTGATAACTGACATCCATTAAACATAGCACCCCAGTTCGACATTCCAACCACCTGAAGAAGGCCGGAGCGTACAACGGTCGAAAGGTTGTAATAAATATGGCGACAAAGATTAGGACAATAGTCCGAATAATGTAAATAGTGTAATAATTTCTTTTTTTACAAATATGGCAATTGGAAGTAAATGGTGCCTGATTGGAGATACTCATTACTAATAACTGTTATTTTCTCCTCTCCGTCTTCATAGAATGAATATTACAATAAAAAAATCGTTGATTTGATAGATTCATTTGGAGTTTATTTACATCCAGAAAATATTTGTTAGATTTAAAGATTATTTAAAGAAGATAATAGTCATTTAGTGATACAATCCTTACTAATTAACCCATAGATGGGAGAGACTAGGAGAATTCATGTCTTTCCTAGAGGTATATGCATGAAGGGAATATAACGAATCTAACTGAAATTAGAAACCGGCTCTTCGATTCCGAATCCCGAGCCATTATTCATTATACTACACCCACATCCAAGCTTACAACGCCTGGTATTCTCAAGAGATCACCTATCTATGTACTGACCAGGCTCAACGTTGCTTAACCACTTTAGCCCTGACAACGACTTTACCTGTGGTAGAGAAAAATGACCTAATGCCCAGCCACCGGTTGAACGGCGGGTAAACACTTATAACTATTTTTTATTTCAACCACGAAATCTTATATGCCAATTACTTGCAAATTTTGACTCATAAACTCAGGCAGAAGGGTTAAAATATGTCCGAGAAAGCAGGCTTCAAAGGGTTAACTTCGTTGATGTTACGGCAACCGGTGTTTTATCGTGATATGGCCGTAAGACCATTACGTCATCTGCACATCCAATCTTACTGCACCTGATATTCCCAAGTGGTTACTCATCGAGGTACTAACCAGGCTCGACGTTCCCTTAACTTCGGTAATTGTATGAGAACCGTTGTTTCAACGTGATATCGCTGTAAGCCTCAAACCAATTTGTTCTTTTATATATAATATAAGAAGCTATATAATTAGTGGTTTTAGTGAGTTTCAGGAAACCAGTCACTGTGAGACTTGAACCTGTATCTAAAGATTATTTTTTCCCTCTCTCTCGAAAGAGATTTTGTCATTCATGTCACAATGGCTGAAACGGCCATGATTCATAATAAAAAAGAAAAAAACTTTTAAAAAAGAAGTTTACTTTTTCTATAGACATCTTTTTTCGGTTTTACGTGAAGTTAATTAATGACTGAAAAAAACATCAAATAAAACATTCAATATTGAAGTTTTGTAATTTTTTAAAAACAAAAAAAACATCAGATTTTCTGTTTTCACTTCACAGACAGAATTAGATAAAGCAAACGGTGAAAGATAAAAATATTTAACGACATTTAAAAACATACTCAGATATTCAAAAGATTTATTTTTTGGGGGCGCCTGTTAGTTTGGGGGAAAATGTGATAAAACATTTCCTTTTAGGTTCCGTTATTTGGTCACCTTCTTCTGTGCAATTTGCAAATGAAATTTTACCATTGTGAAATTATTGCCGTTTATTTTGATACGTTAACTTTTACCATCCCTTTTAAAGTAAACAATTGAATTGAGTAATATATATATATATATATATATATATATATATATATATATATATATATAATTGAATTGTATAATATATATATATATATATATATATATATGTTTGACCAACACAAGGAATGTTAAAAGATTCATGTTAAAAAGATAAAAAAAAAAAAAACAAATGAAAACTACAGACAAAACATCATTTTCTCCATCGAGACATTCATTTCTGTAGTTCACTGCTACCAGCAAACAGAAATATTTCTCCTCCCGATGATGGCCATTTCGGTCGAAACTAGTCGAGGAATCTAAATGGAATAATAATAAAAAAAAAAAAAGAATATTAATCTACTACCCAGTGTGTCTAAAGATTTTAATTTTTAATTTTTAATTTTCTTATTTTCAAAATATATATATATATATATATATATATATATAGTCAAAACCTAGAGAGCCAGACACACCTAGGTTGTCTGTCTCTCTAGGTTTGACTAGGTCTTCTACTTTTTGTATTGAGCGCTGTTATAGTTAGCTGATTATTCGTACCGGGTTTTTCTTTTCTTAGGGCGTTGGACGATGATTTTCGACGGACGTCCATGTTCTTAACTCTTTCTCTTTTTAAAACCTTTTTTCAAAAACGAAATTGATTTGGTTTTCGAGACAGTGTGTAACACACACACACACACACATATATATATATATATATATATATATATATATATATATATATGAAAGGGAAAAATTAACACATCATCGAAGAATTCGATAATAAATTTATTTCGACAGATAAATTTTAATATCTGCCTTTATCATTACAAAATGGTTTAAAAATTAATTCAGGCAATTAAAATCTTAAAAGTTATTTTAAAACTAAATCACAACTTTTTCTAAATTTGATTTGGATTTATAATTACGACCTTATATTTTTTTATTTAAACAAAAATTGTCGACATGTAGATTTGTGGTTTGTCTATTGTTTCAAAGACGTTGTTTTCAACATATGAAATATAAAAATTATATGGTAGGATTTAATGGGTTTCCCATACTGATTCCATGAGTTTGGATGTCATATATATATATATATATATATATATATATATATATATATATATATATATATATATATATATATATATATATATATATATATATATATATATATATATATATATATATATATATATATATATATATATATATATATTGTTGCATATATATAAATATATATATATATATATATACATATATATATATACACAAATTGTGCATATATATAAATATATATATATATATATATATATATATATATATAAAAGATTGCTTATAAATATATGAATATATTTAATTGTATATATATATGTATATATATATATATATATTAATATATATCCATATACATTTTGTATATATATATATATATATATATATATATATATATATATATATATAGAGAGAGATGTGTGTGTGTGTATATATATATATAAATTGTATAAACTAAATATATAGATATATGTATATACAAAAATCGTATATATATATATATGCATATATGCATATATACATAATTTTATATATATGTGTGTGTGTGTTTTTGTGTGCGCGCGTGTGTGTGTATAAAAGAAAAATGACAACAAGAAAACTGTAGTTTTAGCTGACGCGTTTCGTCCGATGTGGACATTTTTCAAAGCCAAAACGAAACGAATTTATTGAAATAAAGTATCTATAAACAACAAACAAAATGTCGTTAGCAACTAGGAGAATTTACAACCGCTATTCTATATTCATTTGGTCCACTGAAAAATTACATCAATTACTTTGTTTGAAGAGAATATTTTCACATTTAGAAATATTGTTTGCGTGATTGTGTTGACGGATTCCACGGTTTTTTTTTTTTTTTTTTTTTATGAGTGTCGCATTTATAAAATCAAAATTTAGGTTGAATTTATTTCTATGTACGACGAGTGCATTTGTTAAACTGTTATTTATGGTGCCTATGTGTTTTGTTATGGTCTTTTTTTTCCTTTTATACATATAATCTTTTTCCACTGACATAACTCTTCTGAAATTTTATCAAAATTTTAACAAACACACACACACACACACACACACACACACACACGTCCACCTGACAAACGATTAACCTGTGGCCAACGGCCCCAAATAAAAAATAAACTGTGCAACTATCAAATTATGGAAACAAACTAAAAACCTAAGCAATTCTACTACACACACACACAGTTCACACACAACACAAACACACAAAGAACACACACACACACAAGGACAATGCACACACAGAGAAACGATTATATATTATAATTCAGCATAGACAAACTAAGACTATAACGCTCAATAATGCTGGATATTTCCCCGCTAAAATAACCGTTAGAACTAATAAATATAAGCATACATAATTAGAAACTGTCCACCCGCCAAAATAACAGAATAGACTAAGGCAAGCAATCTAAACATTGAACGAATAAATAGCTTTAATTATCTTCCCAGACCAAAACAAACTATTAAATAAGCGACCTAAGCAATTCCTCCCCCACAAACTTTTTTTCACTACGTTAATAAAACATCAAAAAACAAAAAGAATAAATAATACAAAAGGAAAATGTAAAACAATAAAATAAATTAACCCAAATAAATAAAAAACAAGCCACCCCCGCAAAAATAAAGGCCAGAATAGATTACCCACAATGCATCACCGACCCATGTATATAAATAGTTAAGGAAATATTCAGCATTCACGGCCTGACGATTGCGTCCAGCATGAAACAGCCTGTCACCTCTGAGGGTTTATTTCAATGTTCACTTTTATATTTATATTTACATACGCTCTATCTCTGGTATTGAGCACTTTATCCCGAAAATATAGCACACCTTAAAACTATATTTCTTCATATATATATATATATATATATATATATGTGTGTGGGGGGGTGCTTGTGCTTAATGTATTGTTAATCTCTGCATATAATTTACTGAAGGACATTCAGAAGGATACATTTCCCTAAAATATAAAAAGCATTTACACTGCGCACGTGTAAAATTCAAAATGACACGTGTTCATTTTTGTGTATAGTGTAACCCAACAATATAACTCATAGTGTAGGCAAAATTGTCCTGTTAGAGACGAAATTTTAAATATATATATATATATATATATATATATATATATATATATATATATATATATATAATAAAGCTCCATGGTTATATTTTATTACATTGGAATCGTAATTACGATCCAATTCATCAGAACTACAAATTCAAAAAGAAATCAGAAAAAATAAGTCCGGGAATAAAAAATAAAATTTAGTGAGAGTGTATGTATAAGAGTGGGGGACGAATGTGGGAGGTAAATGAAAGCTCTAGAGAGGGGTAACGGACGAGAGAAAAACAGAAAGGGCTAAAAGTGAAGGTGGGGATTAAAATTTAACAGAGAGAAGTTTTAAAGAGAGGAGTTAAAGGACGGATTAAATGAGTGAGATACAAATAAATATGAATTATTTTCCGATGCATAATTCATTACTGAATTGCTGACCTAAATTAAATTAAAAACCGACACCGGGAACGGGTGTAAACATTTGTGGTGACACTACGCACAATAAAAGACAATATAATCTAAACTTAAAAATCAGAAAATGAGAGAGAGAGAGAAAAGAAAAAAAAAATATATATATATTTATATATATATGCAAAGATCAAAAGAACTTCCTGAAGCTTTAAAAATGACATAGTTTAAATCTATAATGATGGAAAAGGCTACAAAATGCTGTCAAAATGACGGTATCCCAATGAAGAAGTGACAGTCCGCAAAAAATAACAGCAAAGCAAGTAGAAATCTGTTTTGGCAAGCCCAGGCAAATACTGCTCCGTCCTGTGCGGTTGTATAATGCTCCCTGGCTAATGTCGGAATCAATGTCCATACATCTACAGTGCGATGAAATTAAACAATTTCGATCTTCGTGGCAGAATGCGTAGAAAATGCTTACGAAATAGCATTATCATGCTCGCCTCAACTAAGCGAAAGTTCATATTAATAAGAAAGAAACAGAATTTATGCTCAGATGAAGCCAAATTTCTTGGGAGGAACAATAAGTTATATATCTGGTGAGCTTCTAATACGGCTTTTGAAGAAAAGAACTCAATTCCAACCATTAAACATGGCGGTGACAGCATTATGATTTGCGGTTGCTTTGTTGCAGTTGTAAAAGACAAAATAGCATGCATTAATGGCACAATGGACGCTGCAAGATACCAAGCAATTTTGAAGGAAAGTCTTTTGTCCTCAATTCAAATGTTGGGTCTAGGTCAGGGTTGGAAGTTTCAACAGGACATTTGTCTGAAGCCTCAAGGCAAATCCACGAAAGAATGGCTTCGTAAAAAGAGATTTCAAGTTCTTGAACGGCCTAGTCAAAGTCCTGATCTAAACCCAATTGAAAATCTGTGATTCAGTTGAAAAATGACAGTGCATGCAAGAAACCCATTTAATATGGAGGAATTGTCGGAGTTTTAGGAAAACGAATGGTTAGAATCGGCACTCACTATTTCAGAAATTTCATAAGAATTATAGAAAAGACTGGTTGATATTGTAACCTCAAAATATTAAAATATTAATATTTTTATTCCGGGTTAATAAAATTATTTGAAAGTGGTTGTAATTGATTTATTACAGGGTTTTCTTAAGGAATATATTGTTTAAGATTTGTTGATCATCGGGAAAAAAAAATATTATGTTAGGGATTCACTTCTACATGGATTAAGGCTATGTCCTTCTTCAGATTCTATAATCTGTATTAATAACCTGTTGAGATTATTAACAGTTATCCGTAGATATTGATCCCATGCAGCAAAACGACGATTCGGTATAAATGGTCATGATTTCTATTAGCAATTCCTCACTATTGTATTCTTCATTTTATGCTGATATTATCAAAATTTCCTGTCGTTGTGCTTTACGTTCTACAACTATTATTGAAGCAGCATTATTGAATTTAAATTAAAAAAACAACTTACAACAAAAATCTACATTTCATTCACGAAGTTTAATATTTATATGCAATCCATAGACGCAAAATGTTGACAAAGATTCATGCAAGAAATTCAGAAAACTTCAAGCAATTAAGTCTTCTACATATTATAACAAGCTGAGTGTTACGATAAAAATCAACTAAAATAAGACAGGGTGTTCCATATGACTGATTTTAAATGTGAATTAAGTTTTTCTTTCAGATATAACAATTAAGTCTTTGGCAATTTCAATCATGGAAAGATTAACAATCAAACAACGTATTAAAGTTACCGAAGAATCTTACGAAAATGGACGTTCAAACAGAAATGCATTTCGCGTACTTCGCGATTTTTTGGTCGGCATAATCAACCAACCGTGAGTGCAGTTGGAAAGTTCGTAAATTGAAAGAAACTTGGTCGGTGGCAGATTTGAAAACACCATTGCGTGCTCGTTTACACCGTCCAGCTGAAAACATTGCTGCAGTACATGAAAATGTAGCCGAAAATCTAGACACCTCTTTTCGTCATCGCGTGCAGAATTTGAACCTCTCCACAACAACGTTACATCGAATTTTGCCAAAAAATGTCTCTACACGCTTACAAAATTCAATTGACACAAGAACTGAAACCTGCTGACCATTTGGAGCGCTGTACATTCGTCAATTCGTTGCAAAGACAAGCCGAGGAAGATTTTTCGCAAAAAAATCCTCTTTAGTGATGAAGCAAATTTTCCTCAGAATTGTCGCATTTACGCTGATGAAAATCCAACGAAGATTTTTGAAAAGCCACTGCATCCACAAAAGATCACTGTTTGGTGTGCATTTTTTGCTAGCAGAATCATTGGGCCGTATATTCTATCTTACATATCTATAAGTCTACCATTTGTCCACGCTTAGAATATTGCTACCACTTAGGGTCCATGCCCCTGTTATTTACCTTCAGCTTCTTAATAAAATCCAAAAAAGAATATTATTAGTCCTAATATGGCGGCTCGTCTTCAGTCATTTACCCACTGCCGTAAGGTTATCTCCCTTTGCCTTTTCTATAAATACTTTCATGCTAAATGTTCTGATGATGTCTCCGCTGTCGTACATCGATTTTTTGAATTTAAGCGCTGTACTAGACTGGCGTCGAGGTCTCATCAATTTACAGTTGAGTTGGCAATATGTAACCGTAAATTCTATGCTAAAAGATTCATTACCCACACTTCTCGCTTGTGGAACTTCATCTTGGTGGGTTTGTTAATAAGCAGAATTGTCGCCTTTGCGTTGATGAAAATCCAAGGAAGATTGTTGAAAAGCCACTGCATCCACAAAAGGTCACTGTTTAGTGTGCATTTTTTTCTAGCGGAATCATTGGGCCGTATATTTATAAATTTGAACGTCCATTTTCGTAATAGGCTTCGATAACTTTAACATGTTGTTTGATTGTTAATTTTTTCTATGGTTGAAGTTGCCAAAGACTTAACTTGTTATATCTGAAAGAAAAAGAAACAATCATTAGACGCTCAAAAATAATTAACATTTAAAATCGGTCCAAGTTATTGGTACACCCTTTAGTTTTAGTTTATTATTTTTTAGTGGCAGTGTATCTGGTTTAAACCCTCAAATCAAAGAAATTCCTTTTTGACTGGTTAAAACTAGTGCCGGAAGGTTAATGAGATAGAAAGTTATTTCGTCGAGTTTTACACGTCGAAGTGATCAGATGTGGTTATTTCGTGTCTCAGAGAACTTGCTAGAGTGACCCCACTGGCTAATTAAAAATGTACACGTCGACATGTTTAATAAAATAGGTAAGATTACAAACTCCCTTTTGTTGAAGTTTCTCATTTTACCTCCGAACTAAAAGAACAAGAAGCGATCACCCGGACGGAAGATGACAGAAAGAAGAAGGTTAACATATGAGTGAATCAAGACCGTCACCCCAAGACGAATCGCAGAGCACAAGAATGTGGCCAAAAATCCAGACACCTCCATTCGTCATCGCGTACTGAAATTGAACCCCACTCTCGATTAGCCGAATATGTTTACCAAAAATATCGCGAAGTCCGCGAAATACATTTCTGTTTGAAAGTCCATTTTTTGTAATAGGCTTCGATAACTTTAACATGTTGTTTGATTGTTAGTCTCTCCATGGTTGAAATTGCCAAAGACTTAAGTTGTTAAATCTGAAAGAAACGGGAAAAATCATTAGACGCTTAGGCTTAATTTACATTTAAATCCGTCCAAGTTATTGGAACATTCTTTGTATTATAATGAAGCTAAATCTCTTGGAAATATTCCAAAAATGAGCAAATACTGAAAGACATCGGATCTTCAGGTGTTGATACAACTACAAACTCTAATGATCGATAAACTGGCCAAGAACCATCGAATAAGAAAAAGAAAAATGATGTACTTTGTGTTCTCCTTAAATGGATAAAAAAAATCCCAAAATGTCAGATTTGCCAAAAACATGTCTGTCAAAGTCAGTTGAAACTAGTCTGTGTCAAATGCAGCGATGAATTGCATTTTTTAAAAATTTTGAATTAAATTTATAGTTTCAAACTAAAAGCAAAGATGTATTGTAATTTTTCTGTTTCAGGACATGGTAGCTGATCTTTCCTCTCACCTAGCCCTGAGGGAGCAATCGAGAAAGCCCTGGCTTGTAGCTTTAAATACCCCCAGAGGAAATTAGTGTATTTCCGCCATCAGCATGCAGATCCTGAACTTACACGTATCATGAAGAATGGATGTTCCCTCAAGCGAGCTTCTTGTCTTGAACGTCTACTGGGATTCGGTCCCCACAGACCTCAAATGCAAATTCCATCGCTAAAGATGTTGAAAAAAAATAGTCAGTTGCTTGTACCTCTCCAGAAAGTATCTGATTCCTCCTAATGGGCTCAACACCTCTTTACTGCTGTTGTTCCCGGGTGCACTCTAACCCGGGATGATAGCGCCTCGTAGGGTCCTAGGTATAAGCAAAGAGTGAAATCCCAAACAAAAGAGCATGAAAGGATAAAGAAATAAATCTTTATAGTAAAAGTACCAGTAATGCATTTTTTTTCATATAAAAAGCTTAACAATATATATTTGTACTAAATGAATCAATAATACATTAAGTTAAGCAAAATGACTAATAATACATTTTATCTATCGTTGAAGCCATAAAATTGTGTTCAAAATATTTAAATTTTATATAATGCATAGAGTTAGATATGCTGCTAAACAAATTCAAACAATCAACCCATCCTGGGTATGACGATAAACTATATCCGTGTCCTGGGTGAGACGTTAAACTACATCTAGCAGCAAGGCCTCTGATCAGGAGGTTTTGAGGAGCGTGGAACCACCTCTTAATTACTGGCGTTCCCAGGTCCACCCTGACCCAGGGTGGTAGCACATGTTAGGGTCCCAGCTATGGGCAAATAGTTGACACCCAAACTTGTGTAAAAATAGGTTTTAATACCAAAAATTACTTTGTAATAATTAATATTAAAAGCAATAAATTTTGAAGGAAAAAATATTATCAGCAATACTTAAAAATATACTTGCAATACAAATAGCTATACATTCTTTGAAAAAGAAAATTACCAGCTATGGATTTCTTCAAGGAAAAATATTCCCAGAAATAGATTTTTGAATTAAAACATATTACCACAATAAAAATGTTGTCGGCATTAAATAATCCATTGAGGTTGATAAGCCGTAAACCAAACCAAACCAAACAATCAACATGAAAGCACACTTTCAGGGTATGAATTCATATATCCTACAATTTCTTAAATCAAACTATATTCCAAAATGTAACTTCACTACAATATAAAACACACATATCATCACCTCTAATAATTATGACAACAGAAACATGTATATGCATAAAAGCTGAGTATTATCTACCATGTATTCAATTGTGAAAGCAGAATAACCTCTCATATATTTATAACTTCAAAGCTCCCAATAAATTAAATTTCAGCATTTAAGGACCCATAAGGAGTTGATATCAATTAATTAATCAGAAATCCTGCTTTTTTCTATACAACAGACAGATGAGATTAAAAAGTGTTGCTTCCCAGATTTAATCTATCCGTCTGTTCGAAATAGTCGACACGGCTGTGAAGGTGTTTGTTTCCAACCTTACATCCCTTTTCCCACGATCGAAAAGACTTATACTAATCTACCGCTATTTTGATGCCAAATGTTCTAACAAGCTACATTCCACACTTCTACCAATCTTAACTTTACATCTAAGGCCCACCATGTCACTTACATACGGATGAATCATCCTCATTTGTACTCCATTAATAAAAAGTAAATTTCATTCGGATCGCTTCGGCCCTAGAAATACTATTTTGTGTAATCACTTCAAAATTGTTACTAACAGTTATCTCCCCTACGTAACCTCATAAACTACATTTACCGTCTCTTCTTTCCATCATACTGCATCATTCAGAAACTATCTATCTTGAGTGGGTCTTGGGCCTTGTATTAAGTCCATGTAACTGTAAAAACGGTTCATATTCTATTGGACTTCTACAGGTTTTATGAATGATTCAAGCCTGTTTTTTATAATTATCTGGTGGCGAATATACTAGCAATTTTATGACTGTCTGTACAACCATAGAAATAAATATGCAAACGTCATCTTCACCAATTGCTATAAAAATAATCTGAGGAAATATCTAATAAATATGAGTGTGTGCTGGCGAGTACACACATAGATTTATTTTTTGCTCATTATAATCACTCAGGGGAAATAACTCTTCTTAGCTTTCAGGGGAAAACTATAAAATCTTTAAGTCAATATTTTTTTCGTCTTCTTTTCTCTTTCCGTCTCTTTCTTCATATCTTCTCATCTATCTTTTTGTCTTTCTTTTTTTTCCTTTATCTGTTTTTCTCTCTCACACTTTACTTTTTTGGCTTATTCTCTCTGTTCATTTTTACTCTGTTTTTATTCCATCTTTTGTTTTCTTTCTTTCTTTCTTTCTTTATTTATCTCATTTTCTTCCGCTTTCATTTCGCGTCTCTGTCTTTCTTTCACTCTTCTCTCTTTCTCCGTCTTTGTCTATCTATTTTCTATTTTCTCGCTTTTTGTCTTTACTGTCTCTCTTTTTTTATATCTTTACGCTATCCTTCTATTTCTATCTCTTTATCATGTCTCTATTTTCTTGTCATTCTCTTTCTTTCTTTCTTTCTTTCTTTCTTTCTTTCTTTCTTTCTTTCTTTCTTTCTTCCTTCCTTTCTTTCTTTTCTCATTCTATTTCTTTTCTCTTTCCTCGCTCTTTATCTGCCTTTATCTCTCTTTTCTTTTTCTTTCTTTTTTTCTCTTTCTTGCTCTCTCTCTCTGTCTCTCTGTCTCTCTCTCTGCATTTACCTCTCTTTTCACCTTCTTTTCTCTCTTTCTGCTTCAATTTCTACCCTCTTTACTCATTCTACATTCTCTTTTTTCTGTTTCTGTGTTAATCGCTCTTTTCTTTTCCTTCTTTGTCTTTCTTTTCCCTTTAATCTTTCTCCTTTTCTTCTCTAGATTTATCCTCTATATTCTCTTTTACTCACTATTTATATCTCTTCTTTCTTCGTTTACTTTTTCTCTCTCACACTTTCTCTCTCTTACTCTACTTCTCTTTACTCTTTCACTTCTCTTTCTCTCTACTCTCCACACTCTTTTTCTAACTGTGTCAATCGCATTTTCTTTCTCTCTTTTCTGTTTTCGTCTCTCTTTCTTTTCCCTTTAATTTTTCTCCCTCTCTTCTGTTTATTTATTTTATATTTCCTCTCTTTCTTTCTGACAATATCTCTTCTTTCTTCCACCTTTCTTCGTTTTCTCTCTTTGCTTTTTTATTTTCTTTTACTTCTCCCTCTCTCTCTCTCTCTCTCTCTCTCTCTCTCTTTCACTCTCTCTTCTTTATGTGTCTACATACTTTTACTGTTTCTGGGCCAATCACCACTCTCTCTCTCTCTCTCTCTCTCTTTCTCTCTCTCTCCCTCTTTCTCTCTCCCCCTCTCTCTCTCCCTTTCTCTCTACTGTCGTAGTGACTTTTTTAATTAAATCTTTCTCGTTCTCTTACCTCTCTATTTATTCTAACTTTTCTCTTTTTCTCTCTTTTAATATCACTTCTTTCTTCCTCTCTTTTGGCATTATTTCTCTCTCTCTCTCTCTACTCTATCTACACCCTTTGTCTCTGTTTCTATGTCAGTTGTTTTTTCTTTCCGTCTTAGTCTCACTTTTTCCCTGTAATCTTTCTCCCTCTCTCACCTCTCTCTATTAATTCTATATGTTTTCTTTTTCTCTCTGTTAATATCTCTTCTTTCTTCCTCTCACTTGGCTTTATTTCTCTCTCTCTCTTTCTCTTTTTACTGTTTTCTTTCACTTCTCCCTCTTTCTCTCTCTCCCTCCCCTCTCTCCCTCTCTCTCTCTCTCTTTCTCTCTCTCTCTACTCTATCTACACCTTTTTTCTCTGTTTCTATGTGAATCGTTTTTATAAACTTTCCGTCTTATTATCATTTTTCCTTTTAATCTTTCTCCCTCTCTTACCTCTCTCTATTTATTTTATATTTTCTCTTTTTCTCTCTATCAATATCTCTTCTTTCTTCCTACATTTTCTCTTTCTTTTTATTTCTCTTTACTTTCTCTCTCTCTCTCTCTATATATATATATATATATATATATCTTTCCCTCTTTCTCTCTTTTTAAAAGTTTCTTTTTTTTCTTTTCTCTTTTGACTTCTTCTTATCTCTCCCCCCCTCTCTTTCTTTTTATTCTCTCTCTCTCTCTCTCTCTCTCCCACCCCCTCTCATTAATCCCTGCCAAATCAACCAGAGCATAACCAGGAGAATAACTATTTTCGTCCTGTTGAATTTTCTTTTTTCTTTCTTTTTTTTTTCCTTTTCCAGAAACATTCATGTCTCCATTTTTTTTTCTTGTTTACATGTTCCATTTTAAAGGGAGACAACTATTATTTCATGCACCCCCCATCTTCTCGCCATTTCGTGTCCTGCTCGTTAATCGCAACGTCACGAGCCACCGAAGGGGAAAATCTACGAATCGTGAACTTTTACCCTGCTTTCTCCCAAAATGACAATAGCGCACGTCTCCTCTCTGTGAGTAGGCGGGGTGAGAATGTCGGTTTAAGAGAGACGTGTTAAACAATAGTTTTCTTTTTACAGAACTGTTAAATATAACACAACCGAACTTAGAGTGAATTTTTCAATTACGCTGTGAAGTTTTAAAAATAAACCCTTCTTCCTCACGGTGTGTTATTTTCATGGGGCTTTTATTATTTATTTATTTATTGATTCATATTTTAAGCATTTGCATTTTCAGCCGAGATGTCTTGCTATATCTGGGGATCGAGTGACAACTAATCTCCAGCACCTTGCTCAGTATCAGAGCCAAGTCCAACAACGCCCTGCTCCGGACAGTCTTAACTGTATCTTAAGCTTCTATTTAATCTAATTCTTTTTCTTCTATGTGCTGGGCATCTTCAGGACGTAGGGGATCATGGCTCCCTACAATTTCCTATATTTGTGGATTTAAAACATTTTGTCTTTTTGTTTTTCTCACCTACACCTTCCGCCATCCATTGACTCAAGCTCTCTAGGTAAGTTATGTGTTGTTTTCATTTGGGCTTCTTGTCTTCAATTTATCCGTTGAGTATCTGTTGTGGTAGGATCCACCTAATTTGCATAGTGGAGTACCGACCATATAAATATGGTTGGTACCGGGAAGACGAGAAGAGGAATCAAGAGATTCAATCCAGAGACTCTGCCCGACTGCGACTAAGTCAACACATTCTCTAGGAACGGTCTTCCCAGGAATATACAAAAGACTATATGTAAATATTGTGTACCTTTCTTGTTTCAATACATTTTGTTCTAAGTACATTTTGTGTTGCATTATTATTCCATGCATTAGTCAAGTTTCAACCGTATCAAATTTTCCAAGTCTTCTTTCTACATAATGTGCCCTAGAAGTTTCAACTGTCTCGTTCTGATGTTAAGTATAGGTGCCCTTTTTGATTCCATTTTATCTAAATCTACGTCGTTGCTCACATATTCGACTCAGCATCTTACTGTAGAACCACACTTCTGTTGCTTCAAGTATCTTCTTCATCTGTGAGGACATTGTACAGCACTCACTGCCATATATGAGGACTGATATTACGTAACATTTTAGTAATTTTTTCTTTGTTTTTCACAACAGTTTTCTTTTTTCTTAATACAGTGCTAAGCTTTTGGAAATCATTTTTCGCTATCCCAATTCACCTTCGGATTTCAGTATTGCACTTTCCGCCCCATTTACTTAAAGTTTTGTAAATCATGGGCTTTACCAAGAGTCAGGTCCTGGATATCGTACGATGATCTGAAAGATCTCATCCATGGCGACCTAATCCCGGACAGTGTGATTGTTCCAATTACTGAGCGTGTCATGCGTGCAGAATGCGTCCTACATATTATCCTTTTATGGAGACCTCGCCAGCGGAATGAGGCTACGCGGAGGTCCAAAACGGCGCTTCAATGATCAATTGAAATGTTTCATGACACAGGCCAACATCGACCCTGAAACCTGGGAAACTGATCCTGCAAATCAACCTTTCTGGCGTAGGACTATCCGAAGGGGGTCCCAACCGTCAACATGAAGATCATCTGCGACGTGCTTTCAGGAGGGTCCGATTCGCCCAGCCGCATCCACCACCAACACTCCTCTGTCAATCCTGATCCTGAATCTTCAGGAGTAGGCTAGGTCTTCACAGCCATCTCTCTTACAGTCACCGGAGGTGAGAAATGGAGGGGATGGCGATTCCAATACTCGGATGCGAGCGGGTATCAACGACGACTGGTAAGCCGACAACTGGCAGGGTGACGATTGGCACAGCGACGTCCCCGATCGGAGACTCCTCCATCTACGTTTTATTTCGAAGATCTGAAAACGTTCTAATCTTCATGATGGGACGCCACCAATTCACGCCAGCCACGTATCAAAGAAAATTATAGTTGACGTATTCCAGACATTGAGCTAAAGCTTGGAAAGGGTGTTTCATTAAAAAGGATTATATATAAAGGTGATTCATTAAGACGGATTATATATAAGGAGCAAAGTCAGTAGTAAATGAATTAATATTATTGGTGAAAATGTATTTATTTCTCTATTGTATCATGTTATTTAGGTCATGGCAATTGTGTAAGAAACAATATCGCCCAAATGTCCGCCACATCTTAAAAAAAAGAAAACAATCATTAAATGCTTAAACTTAATTCACATTTAAAATCGGTCCAAGTTATTGGAACACACTTTATAAAAAATGAAAAAAAAAAACGACGATACCAGCAATACATTTTTTAAAAGAAATTGCTAAGGCTCCCAAGAAAATTAAATTTCGGTATTAAATAACCCATAAGGAGTTGATATGCCGTTAAACAAACAAAATTTATTTTATTTGTTTTATTCAAGTTTCTAATTTTAATATATTAATTAATATTTATTTTTAATTTTATAGCATAATAGTTGAGTTTTAAAAAGAAAGTAAATTATGCTGTCTATAATTTTAATCAAATAATCGTATTTTCCTGTACACATGGAAGATTTAGGTTAAAAGCACATAGTTATCTTACCTTATATGTTAAGATGTTTAAACTAGCCATACTCGATTAACGAATCGACCATCACGTGCGTGTTCATGTTTGTATGTAGATATGTATATAGATATGTATGTATATCAGCTTTGGGATTTTGCCATCTTGACTGAATGCTGACATTGTGGCAAAGATACTGCCAGATCCACAGTGTGACTTCTGACTTAATAGAGGAAAGATGGATATGAATTTTCATATCCATTTGTCACACCAAGACAGATCTACAAATAGGCGTATGATCCTGGTGGACAATTGACTTCGCTGTTTCGAGAGATGATGCGACCTGGGAAAATTTCGTAACAGGCTTCGATAACTTTAACACGTTGTTTAATTGTTAATCTTTCCATGGTTGAAATTGCAAAAGATTTAAAGTTGTTAAATCTAAAAGAAAAAGAAAAAAAATCATTAGACGCTTAAACTTAATTCACATTTAAAATCTGTTCAAGTCATAGGAACACACTTTACGATTTACGAAGAACAAAACAGAATTACAGCCAAAACATTTACCTTTACAATTTGATGGTCAAACTTTTGGGAATATACCATTGGTTTCAGCTGGAGGCTGTTATCTAGATGGTTGGAGAGAATCTCTAGACCCTTGATATCCTGGTCTTGGCAGCTAAATGCGACGTGAGATGCTTTGCGTTACTATAATAACTTCAGGTCCTGTATCCTTAAATTCGACACTAAGCATAAAGCCAGAGGTGACAGAAAAGTTATTTCTTTCTTCATTGAGTAAGCAGTATCTCGGATTCTGCAATTCATGTTGTATTTATAAAATCCAAAGAAATGCCAAGTACAGAATTGAAACGTCACAGACTTGAGCTAGTCACATGAAAATGAAGTTGATAGACTTCCTAGACTGACCAATGCCTTAGAATAATGAGGAAGAAAGTTCTTAATAAAATAGTAATAAGATTTCATTTATTTTACATAAATGTTTCAAACTATTGTCTTTTTCCCCACTAATTCTAATACTTGGCTGCCTCAGGCAGCCGTTTGGAATTTAAATTGATGGTGATAATCACACAATAACTTTCATCTATTTTGGCTTGTTCACTTTTAGGTGAAAGAAACTTCTGTTTACTGCTACAATCTGGGGTGGTCAACCAATTTACGTGTCACGTATCTACTTCTATCTGGTCCTTTTCACAACATTCCAAGGTTAGAGAAGTTACCTGAGATGCTGTTCTTATGGCTCTGCTAATTTGGTATCTTCCACATCTTTCTAGCATCTGTGCAATTTCCTTTTCTCTGACATTTTAGTTGATTCCTCTGGTCTCTTTTCTCTGACATTAATCAAATCATATTTACATTATTTACATTATTCGGACTATTGTCCTCATCTTTGTCGCCATATTTATTACAACGTTTCGGACCTTCAGTATCTGGATATATTTCTGAGATGATGTATTATGTACACTATTTGCATTATTCGGACTATTGTCCTCATCTTTGTCGCCGTATTTATTACAAAGTTTCGGCCTTTCAGTATCTGTCTGTATTTCTAAGATGATGTATTATGTACACTGTTTACGTTATTCGGACTATTGTCCTCATCTTTGTCGCCACATTTATTACAACGTTTCGGCCTTTCAGTATCTGCCTATATTTCTGAGATGAGGTATTATGTACACTATTTACATTATTTCAGACGGAAATTGACAGGAGATAACTGATAACTGACATCCAAAACGGCCGAAACTTTGTAATAAATGTGGCAGCAAAGATGGGGAAAATAGTCCGAATAATGTAAATAGCGTACATAATACCTCATCTCTGAAATATAGACAGATACTGGAAGGCCGAAATGTTGTAATAAATATGGCGACAAAGATGAGGACTATAGTCCGAATAATGTAAATAATGTACATAATACCTCATCTCAGAAATATAGACAGATACTGAAAGGCCGAAACTTTGTAATAAATATGGCGACAAAAATGAGAACAATAGTCCGAATAATACGAATAATGTGCATAATACCTTATCTCAAAAATATAGACAGATACTGAAAGGCCGAAACGTTGAAATAAATATGGTCACAAAGATGAGGACAACAGACCGAATAATGTAAATAGCGTACATAATACCTCATCTCAGAAATATAGACAGATACTGAAAGGCCGAAACGTTGTAATAAATATGGCGACAAAAAATGAGAACAATAGTCCGAATAATATGAATAATATGCATAATACCTCATCTAAAAAATATAGACAACTCATATCTGTTTAGATGCGAACTGATCCCGACTGCTTGATACAAATGAAGTATTGTCATGAGGCACCCGTTATTAACACAGTTCGTTCTTCCAAATACCACAAAATCGATTCTTCTTAAAAAACGAGCGAATATGTTTTTATTTACACAAATCAGATGGTCCATTAGCTGTGGTCATTCTTTTTTTCTTATAAGCCCTTTTCTCTGAAATCAATTTGTCTAAGCAAACCCCCCAATCAGATGGATAGGTCTTTATGCAAACAACTTTGTCTCGGCAATTTTTAGAGATTTATGCACAATTTAAGATACAAAGAAATAATTAATCAATAGTTATTTATTATTTGATGAGTTCAGTCAGTGAGGTAGAGTGCTCTACCCAATTATACTAAATTAATGTGTTTGATTTTTAATTATTTCATCCAAAGGAAGGCAAAGAAGCCATTAACATGCAAGTTCTTACTGAATGTTAGGGTTACGAAAAAGGGAAAAAACTTATTAAGGAGAGAGAACAGTATAAGAACAGGAATTATTTAATCAAAACAAGTTTATACACGCTAATCAGATCTGGACAGCCGTCAAACTGGACTCGTATAATGTTTACAGGCAAAAGATTTTTTTATAAATTATGACTAATGGACATGGATTCCTTCGGAAATACAAAATTCAATCCCGGTTTAGTCATATATTTCTGATTTTTTTTGTTATGTCCAAATTATCTTATCCAAGTAACCATGATTTGATTCCAAAGACTAAAATTTAAGATGTTAAATACCTGTTGCAGGTGTGACTGAAACCTACAGACTCCACAGGACAAAGCTATATTTTCCGATGCAGTTACAAATGTTGCCTAATCTTCGCTTTCCAACTTTGACAGTGTAGTAGTTTTTTGGTTATTGCTACCACTAATTAGCATAGGTCTATGAGTAGATGTTAGGTATAGACTGGCTACGTAATGTAGTAGCAATAGTATTTGTCCTGCTCGTACTATTGACACCTCTCAGTTGCATCTCTGTCTTCGAGCAGAGCGCAACTCATTTGTGCCACTATTTGTGGACACAGCACAATTGAAAAAAAATATTGGGAGATATCCGGTCTCGGAGAATAGCTGCCGGGAGGTGTCCGGTCTCGGGGAATAGCTACCGGGAGGTGTCCGTTCTCGGGGAATAGCTGCCGGGAGGTGTCCGGTCTCGGGGAATAGCTGCCGGGAGGTGTCCGGTCTCGGGGAATAGCTACCGGGAGGTGTCCGTTCTCGGGGAATAGCTACCGGGAGGTGTCCGTTCTCGGGGAATAGCTGCCGGGAGGTGTCCGGTCTCGCGGAATAGCTACCGGGAGGTGTCCGTTCTCGGGAAATAGCTGCCGGGAGGTGTCCAGTCTCGGGGAACAGCTGCCGCGACCGTACAATCTCATTACACTAAGGTGGGGATCGGTAGCAATACCGATGCCAGTGCAACCCATGTCCCTAGCCCGGATCGGGTGCCCCACATGAAACTGACCTTATGCCACATCTTGTCACCGTGACTAAACAAGTCAAGACTATGGTACCAATACTGACTATGGTACCAATACAACTGCCATCCCTACTTGGAATATCATAAGAGACAGTGCTTGAAAGCTTTTGGAAAGTCTTGTGGCTGAAGAATTGTTTTCAACCTTACAACCCCGTTCTTATGGACGAAAAGTCCGGACTCATTCGACTAATCCTCATTCACTTTAAGTTTCTATTCATAAGGAGGCGTTTCCATTAAGCTTCATTCTAATTAATGTTGCATTGTATATCAGACTCCCAAGAGGATGCTTCCCCGGTCACTACCATCATTATCTTTTAAGGTCTAAAATAAACCGTTATCTATCCTACATATCCTCATATTAAGCTCCTCTTGTTCCCAACCTATACTCTCTTATAACGAGTTCATTTAGTAATGCTCTGCCTTGAGTTTCTCTTAGGCCTTGTATTGGCGAAACGAACTACTTGAGGTTGACCATCCTGGTGCGGCTAGAGGAAGGATAATGGCTGAGAATTGTTGATCGGGGAGCCCACTTTAAATTCCATTTGGATTCATTTTATTCACTTACATGCAAATATCCTTGGGAAATGTATGAATCCACCCCTTTTCCCTCAGCTATGGGTTAATTATTATAACTTGTATGGCTAGATCATTATTATCTTCATAGAAAAATAGAATTGGGTACTTTTATATATCGGCATTAAATAGCCCATAGCGCTGTTGATATGCCGCTAAACAACGGGGGTGTCACGCGTGCCAAACGTGGCACGCCAAATAATTTTCAATGGCACGCAACCGCAAATGACATCACGAAATCCGAACCAATAACTACTACAGCACAAAGAAGCTATTTAGCTGTTTCAATTTTAATATATACTAAATTATATATCCTTTATATTACTATATAGAATATGTTGTAGAACAGGTATATTGACCTTGACTTGTATAAAAATAGGTATGCTGTAGGCACACTGAATGATTTTAAAACCCCAAGTCGACACATACCAAAAGGTTTCCGACCTCTGTCATAGAAGGCCCTGTATTCAGCGTAATGAGATTTTTTTATAATCTGATTTTATTCTTAGTTGACAGTCATTGAATTAAACTTGCAATATATTCAAACACCAATATTCAAACTATTAATATTATCAGGATTCTTATTTGCAAGATAAAAACAAATGTGTTACAAGCAATGATAACTGGAAGATCTAGCAATTGATGTTCAATATTGCGACCTCCAGGTTTATTGGCTAACCATTGAGCGTGCTCATTGTCATCAAATCAAATCAATTTAAAAGCTGTCTGGCCAGCCTGCATCAAATAAAAGAAATATTTGTTATGTTTTTTGTTTTTTTTTTGTTTTTTTTCTTATTGATAATGTTGTTTGTATGAGGTTTTCCGATCGTATGATTGTCGTTTTGACTTGACTGGATATTATTAAGTGACAATTCTTAACGTAGTTGTCATTGTCAGACATCGAAGAAGAAAAGGTGTGAAATGTCGGAGTCTATAGTTCTCAGATTTAAAAGCTTAAAATAATGGTTGTTTTTTTTTGTTTTAGCGCCATATCAACCTCTATGGGTAATTACATGCCTAAATCTAACAATTTTGTACGCAGGTCTATTTTTTCTTTGGATTTAATAATGGTTTTAGTGTTACAAGTCTTATTAATTAACCCATAGTTGGAGGGAAAAGAGGTGAATTCATCCCTTCCCCAAAGGTATTTATGCCTAAGTGAATCATAGCGAACCGGGGCCGAATTGGAACTCCGCTTTCCGATTAACAATTCTGAGCCATTATCCACTACACCACCCACACAGCAAAGCTTACTGCAACTGGTATTGCCAAGTAGTCACCCATATCGGTTATGGACATGCTCGACGTTGCTTAAATTAAGTGATCATACGGGAACCGGTGTCCCAGTGTGATGTGGCCGTTAGCCTATAAAGTGACGAAAGCGTTTACAGGTAAGTACTTCAACCAAGTAAGCAGTGATTGGATTTTAGAAGCTAACCGTCTAACTTGATGTGCATCAAGAAAGAATTAATTTTAGTACTGGAGATACAAAGTTAATTAAAGATATGATTTTCTTATTACTATAAACGATTTGTTCAGTGGCTATGCGTGCTTTAGTAGACATCCTGTTTTCTTTTTAGAATTAGTATCTACTGGCCTGTGAAATTGAACGTCTTATTAAAGAAAATGCGACTTTTGACAGGCTTCGAAATTGTATTCCTTTTACGCTAAAAAAACATCCAAGAGGTTAATTTCCCCAATTGTTACAATCTTAACATCTTCAAGTCTGAAATCAACTATATATCCTAATAATCTAATATAAACCTAAAGAGCCAGGTAAACTTACCTAAGTTTCACCTAAACGGATCGTCAGAGTAAACTGGCCTGTTTACCTTTACGATCCGTTTACATGAAACCTAGGTAGGTTTACCTGGCTCCTTAGGTTCATATTTAGGTTTGCTCTACTTAGTGTATTAAACACTTTACGTAGTTACTTTTACTTGTTTTCGAGAGTTTTTTTTTTCTTTGGACTCTGAACATGGATACTGGACGATTGTTTTCGCCTCAATTTCATGTTCTTAGTTCTTTCATTTTATCCCTCATTTTTTCCTTGGGTACTGGTTTGTTCTAAATAATCTACATTTACGTACTCCGCTTATGTAAACCCAAAAACCTTATTTCATCCTCTACTTTCAGTGGCACTTGGGTCTTGTATTGGATTAATATTTAATAAAAAATAGTGGACATTAAGCTAATGGAATAAATCACCGGTTAGTGAATTTGGTGATTTAATAATTTTCAGTTTAGTCCCTGTGCCTCATAATACAGGAAATCTGGTGGACAAATCAGCACTAACAATGACTAAACAATTAACTAAGTATCCGTTCGTCTCGGGAGACGATAAAGTAGCGCTCAGTGCGTTACGAGCCTGGGCGGGATCTATGGAGAACTAGGGCTGCTCGGACGTCTAGTTCCCCTTCTCGCCCTTGCTAGCAGAGTCGAAAGGAGAAGATAAATCAATACAGTTTGGTACCAGCACAGATAGCCGTCCATCCGCCTTAGGGGCTCCACTCCGGATTTGTGTAGGGTTTACTCCTGAGCTTTTTCTTCTCCCGAAGATTTCCCCAAGGCATAGCTGGGGTTTGGTTCATGGGTACCAGGGCGTGTCCACACACCGGTGGGCCTGCATGCCACATGTTAAGGGGGCCAAACTCCTCCCCCCGTCCCTTGTAGTTTAGCCTGAATCCGCAACGTTCTCGGTTGCCATGTGTCGCCACGAGGAGGTACAACATAGGGCTTGCTGATGGAGAGGCTATATACTGGCAGGGTAAGATATATATATATATATATACACTTTACAATTGGAATTACAATACCTTTAGGAAAGGACCATTTTCACCTACGAATTTTAATTTTAAAATTCGCAGGATTTTTCGTACTGTTTTTGGTATCGGCTTGTAGTCTATCTAGAAAAGCCGATACACAGTAAACTCAAGCCAATACTAGAAACTGTTTTAAAAATCTTGCTAATTTTAAAATTAAAATTCGTAGGAGAAAATGGTCATTTACTAAAACTATGTATCAATTGCAATTCCAATTGTAAATGTATATATATATATATATATATATATATATATATATATATATATATATATATATATATATATATATATTAAGAAATGGACAAAGTCCGACAATTTATTTTATTAAAGACATTTTTTATGTTTAACGTTCTTTTTATAGATACAAGTATTTAAGTAAATGCTCTGTTTTATAATAAACAGTATTAAATAACATTTACCGGCCTGAATGTCCGAGAAATTTTCATAGAAAATATTCGTCCTTTGACAGGATTCGAACCTGCATCCTATACGGATATAAAAATTGTATCTATAAAAAAGAATGTTAAACATAAAAATGTCTTTAATAATATATATATATATATATATATATATATATATATATATATATATATATATCTTCCCCTGTAATTTCAATTGTAAATTAAATTTTCTCTGTTTATTGTGAATAAACATAGAGCGCTCTTTTGTGAGTCAGTTGTAACATTTTTCAAACTCAATTTGTGTTAATAGGACTCGCCTGGATTATACCAACAGATACTACATATATATATATATATATATATATATATATATATATATATATATATATATATATTTATATATATATATATATTTATGAATTTAAATAAAAGTTCACATTATAAGGGATAGAGCGTATGTAAATATAAAAGTGAACACTAAGCGGTGACAGTCTGATTCATGCTTGAACGCAGTCTTCAGGCCATGTGT
Organism: Acanthosepion pharaonis; assembly: GCA_903632075.3. Lineage (NCBI taxonomy): Eukaryota > Metazoa > Mollusca > Cephalopoda > Sepiida > Sepiidae > Acanthosepion > Acanthosepion pharaonis. Next base: position 85,643 of record CAHIKZ030001474.1, on the reverse strand, counting down.
GTTGGATCAACTATTTATATGTACTGGCCAAGGGTTTATTGTGTATAGAAAGCTTTATTCTATTACACTGGTCAACAAAAATATTTGAAATGGTGTCGAGACATCAAGCATCTTTGTAAGCTAAATTGAGGGCGCTGAATCTGAAAATGACCTTATTTTTTCTTGGTTAGCTACCGTTTTTGCTGTACAGACAAGCATTTTTTCCTGTATATATGATATTGACCGCTGTCTATAGTTTTCAAAATAAAATCGTAGAATCCTCCCAATTCATATTTAAACCAACAAATATTGGTCTGTTTATTGAGAAATACTATTTTGCAATAACAATGAGCCCCTAAGTTTTTAAAAATAACACGATTGAATATACCAAGACCAACAAGTATTTTCATCAAATTATTTAATAAACTAACAGCAAAAATAAAAACCTTCGTGAACATAAGAACTATGGTAAAAATTTTCTCTTTCTAGATTGTCTGTCATGTTCAATGTTATTTAAGTCCCTTTTGATACTCCAGCAGTATCATGTACAATGGAATAGGTGCATTCAATTAGGATGTCTTTAGTTGAAGTTGCTTTCTAATTGGAAAAATAAAATTCCCTCAATGCCTTTGGAAGTAGTGAAGGGATAAAAGTGATGGCATAAATTTATGAATATTAAACAAATGATTTTAGGGATTCGTTTTTTATATGCCACCTTAATTATCAGGTTTGCTAAAGTGTATTACTGATGAAGTTTATCAGTTAATGTGAATTTTGGCTATAAATTGGAAAACTTCGGTATTTCTATTTTAAAATTTTTGACTCAGAAACACTTATTTCTATGTACTGGCCAAGGGTTTATTGTGTATAGAAAGCTTTATTCTATTACACTGGTCAACAAAAATGTTTGAAATGGTTCTTATAGAAATAGTTTATTTCAGGTGGCTGACATAAATTGCTCGACCTACCTGAAAATTGATGGGTTTCTACGAGCTTTATGAATTAAATTTTGCAATCAGTCAAGATTGATCTTTTTTTTTTAAAAAATGAGCAATTTCAGTACAGCAAAAGCGATAGGTAACTATGTAAAACTAAGGTCATTTTCGGAATCAGCACCATCAAAATTAGCTAAAAAATGTGTTTTGTTTCTTGACAACAAAAATCGTGTTGACCAGAGTTCTCGATTCGTTATTGGTTAAGCAGTAACGATCCTATTTCAAATTATTCTAGACGCTTATTGTGAATTCAAATACGGTTATTTGTAGCTAACTTTTCACTCGTTATTAATTATTTGTTGTTGATTATTGTTATTACGTTTACTTTAGTTCAGTTTGCAGTTGTAGATTGTTTAATTTATTTAATTTGTTTATTACTTTATTTATTTTGATTTTTGTTTATTTGTGATTTTATCATTTTGGGGGGAGTTGTTTATCTTATTCATCTAGTTTAATGTATTTGCTTTGTCTAAACACACACACATATATATGCATAGAGAGAGAGGGAGAGATAGAAAGAGAGAGATGTTGTATATTAACAGATGAAAAAGAGGAGACGAAATATATTTGTTGGGGGAGTTGTCAAAAAAGGCTGGGATACTCGCAGTTTGCCACTGACAGCAACATGTGCATCTGATGCCACACAGTTTAGGTAACTTCGAAAAGTAGTGTTTAGATAGATAGATAGATAGATATGTCTGCTATAAATGACTTGATATAATCAAGCTCAATGCTGATAATACATATGATTACAGACCATTATTATATATAATTCAATAATAGAAAGACAAAAATACGAATAGATAGATAGATAGATAGATAGATAGATAGATAGATAGATAGATAGATAGATAGATTAAATTAAATTAAATTAAAATGGCTGAATGATCGTTTCCAATAATGGCTGCCTTGTAAGGTGGAAATCTAATCTTTAATACAGGTGCCTGTCCAGGAATAGTTTTGTTTGTTCAACAACCACAGAGGTCAACTTCTTCTTTATATTGTAACTATACTGAGCGGATTTTGTAGATTAATAGATAGGGATTTTCTAATCGTAGCTTAGATGTGGTATAAGGCTTAACGTATGGAGCACCCATTGAAGATCAAGCTCACTACTCAGTCGTAACTGATTTAGAGAGAAAAGCTTGCTAACCATTACACCACGTCGAAGTGCTCATAGATTGATATGAATACACTGAAATAGATAGATAGATAGATAGATAGATAGATATGAAAAGAGTCATATAAAGAGATAATTCACACACAACACACACACACACACACACACACACACACATATATATATATATATATATATATATATATATATATATATATATATATTAAAGGCTCAAACACTAATATTCCATAGTTATAATTTATTACATTTGAATTGTAATCACGATCCAATACATAGCCTAGCTTTTATATTATATTATTACTTCTGTCCCGGACATTGAGTTTTCCATACCTGGATTTTATCCTCTATGAATATATATATATATATATATATATATATATATATATATATATATATATATATATATATATATATATCTATCTACATATCGTCTATATTTTCTTTTTAAAATCAAATGTAGATCTGATATGGATAGGAATGCAACAAGATGATAAAACGAACTAAAGAACAATGGAGGAAACGAATCTCAGTCTAACATGTTCCACCTTTATTAAGGCTTCTTCATAGATGGAGAATAGAAATGAAAAAGCAAAGAGACAGACGACTGGAATTTTTGATATTTCTCATTGGTCAGATATGCGTTACGTGTATAAACGTAACAGATAATATATAAAAATGTGTGAAGAGCATTTTCGATGTTAAACTGTGTGATATTGTAAGAGTGTGTCAGTAAAGAAACGCTTGTGTGTTTAGGTCTATGTAGGACAGTAACGTTAATTCATCTTAGTGTATAAGTGTGTATGTGATGGAAGTCTACAAATGTCACCCTCGTATTGAAATGACGTTATGTTGCGAAATAATTCTGTATTTGGCTGGATTTTTATATTCACGTCTTTGTGTATGTGTATGTGTGGAGAAAGTCTGGGGTCGTCAACTCTGTGTGGGTCGGTGAACCGAATTAAGATATTGTAATCATCTAGATTTGTTAAGATGTAACATGCATAATTTTGAAAAAGGTAAATTTGAAAAATCTTTACAATTTTAGAAATTAATATTATTATAGAAAATTGTTGATATGATGTAATGTTTTAAATTAGTGTTTATAGTTGATAAAAATACTATGAATATATTTTCAAAATATTTTGTTTCTAAAGAGTTATTTTCTTTTTTTTTTTAATTGGGCTAGTATTAGTGAGATCAATGTTATGTCCAATGTAATTTCGATGTAAGACGAAGGAGTTAGAATATCTGTCTAAATGCAAGTCTCTCTTGTGTTCATAGATCCCGGTTTTTAGATCACATGACGTCTCCCCGCGTAAACATTTTGCACTGTTGACACTTTATCTGATAAATCGTTACATTTGAATTGATGATAGGTTTATTTATCGTCCTGATTATTTCCCCGATTATCTTTGAGATGGTGGTAACGATCCTGGTGTTAGGGATGGCTAATTCGTTAGCGAGTTTAATCAAAAGGGTGTTGGAAGGCAAGACTATGAAATTTGTTTTTATAGATATATATGAAAAAGACTGAGATAATGTTATGGGGTCCACCCCTTTTTGATATAAGTGGACTCGACCAAAGTGTTACTGGGACTGCTGCCGTTAAATACCAACAGTCAGTCATGATATACGAACGGAGATAGAGAGTGTGATTGAGTTGGAGGTAGAGTAATAGTGTGAGGTAACCGCTTGTAGAAGTCAGTTACAAGCAAGTAGACTCTAAGGAAGTCCTACTTCGAGACTGTATATATCTATACGTTATTGCTACTAACCGCGTTCCTGGATTTACTAACAGTATTACCCTTTCTATTATTGTGTAAATACATTTTATTTCTTATATTTAATTCTTGCGTTTGTCATTCATTGGAGACCAATTTCATCTCGGAATCCACAACATATAGATAGATAGATAGATAGATAGATAGATAGATAGATAGATAGATAGATAGATAGATAGATTGTGTCATAGTAGTGGAAAACGAAATACAGTTTCATTTCCTATCGGGAGGCACATTTTAAGACTTCTCGATCGAGGCTGGTTGATATTAATTTCACTGTGTAAAGTAATTGGTAGTATACAACTAATAAACTCTTGTTTATAAAACTGATATTGAAATTAATGTCAACCGGCCGAGGTCGAAAAGTCTTATTGAAGAAAAATGTGCCTCCGCAAAGATATCAAAACTATTCGAATACATATGCCTGCTTCGGTCATTGTCAGAAACTTAATGTTGCCGATATTATAGTGTTGTAGAGTAGTTTCACAGTGGAGGCTTGTATTTCACTCAGTCGGTCCTAAATTAGGTTCGACGTACAAAACGTTAGGAACTTGAAATAATAGTTAATGACGCAGCAATCTAGTTGTGGATTAACTTTAATGTCCGACATCGACTGACTCACACAACTCACTGAGCTACACTGGCGACTGCTACTACTAATACTACTACTTATCTGTGGGAGAATCTATTTACCATAGAATAAGTACGTTCCGGTATAACATATAAACAAGTATAACTACATGTTACCATTTTGGGAATGCTGCATTTCAAACTTAAATGCATGTATAGGACGATTTCGCAGAGCTTAAGAGCGCCAGAAACTAGAATAAAAATATTTTTATACAAATTCTAATTATTTATACACATTATAAAATTTCATCACCTGTGGTGAAAGATATTCTATTTAATGAAATGGCTTTGGTTGGTACGATTAAATTTGGCCGTCGTAGTAAATTGGGTTAATTAGTCAAAAACTAATTTAAAGGAAATAAAATTTAAAAATAACAACATATTTTGATATTCAGGAGAGAGAGAGAGAGAGAGAGAGAGAGTTAAATTATTTTGCAACGGTTCAGGAAATCATTTGCCATTTTTTTCAAGAAAATGTCCACTCTCCACCATTTCTTTAAAAAATTGTAAAAAAATTATACAAAATAATAAATTTTGAGATTTTCTGATAATTTAAAAGATTTGAGACCAAATCGTTACAGATCAATGAATCAAAAAGGGAATAATAAAACATATATCCAGGACAGACACTCTCCCGTGAAGTTAAACAGTCGGCTGGGAGACGCAGCTGAGTGAGCTTGTGTACTATATGATAGTATTTACTTTCGAAATGAACCTGATCAATCATTATGTCCTGTTATGTCACTTCTACAGGGGTCTTGAAAAAATATCGTATTACCCAGGACTTTCATGGCTCACTACGTTTCAGATATGGGTTCTGGTGACTTCTGAACTTTCTGAAAACAAAACGTTACCGCTGAAACGCCATCAGTGAAAAAATAGCGACCTCTAAAGAGGATTTTCCATCCCCTTTTTGAACAAGATGAAGGAATGCTTCGATAAATGTGTGAGATCCCTAGGAAACTAATTTGAAAGGGACTAGGACAGCAAGGCCTTCCGGTATTTTTATTTATAATATTCAATGGATGGCTAGTGTTCAGATGCCCTTGAATAAGTTAGGTAGTTCGAAAAGCAATGCCTCATTTTTCGTGAAAGAGTAATAACCTGTTGAAAGGTAACAAAGCTTACATTTATTTACCATGAAAATAATCGCCTTTATTAATAACAAATTTTTTATATCATTAATATTTCTATTCCCTGTTGAAACAATCGAAGAAACAATTCTTTAATAAAATGAGACTTCATCGACCTCATTAATTTTAGGATAGTATTTCTTAAATTAAAAGTGAAACTTGTTAAATTGATAAACGTTTCCTATTTGAGTTATGGCTTTTTGCACGTTTTATCTACAACCCTGCATGTGATACAAAAGTTTTTTTGTTTTCCGTCTTATCCATTTTTATAGTTTATTTTAAGCCGAAACACATTGGAAACGCTTTTTTTTTCTTTTTGAAAATGAGTATTGTATTCACAGTTTTTTGGAGATAATAATGATTTTCAGAAAGACGTATTACTATTTAACCCATAGCTGGGGAGAGAAGGCATGGATTCATACCTTTCCCAAAGGTATCTGTGCGTAAGATAATACAAAAAACCTGACTGAAAATCGAACTCAGGTCACCGATTTTTCATTCAATAATATCCACCTACATATTCAAGTATAGTACCTGGTATTCTCATCTAGTTACTGACTCAAGTCGATGTTGCTTAACTTCGGTAATCGGACGACGACCGGTGTTTCAACTCGACACGGTTGTAAGCGCGATAAAATCCCGAGATATTTCTTGATAAAAAAAAAATGCTGAATTTGGACTACTAAGATTTCAGACTAAAAAATTTTTTATTTACATTATTCAGATAAATTGTCCTCATCTTTTGATCGCCATATTTTATGACATCGGCCGAAACGTTGTGATTAATAAGTTGGAAAGATGAGGACAATAGTCCAAATCAATTAATTTTTTTCTCAAAATATCATCTCACAATATAAAAGATTCTAAAAAGATTCTATTTAATAAAACATAAAAAATTAGTTTTACTATATTATTTGTCCTTCCCACTAACTCCGAAAAACAAAACCTGATCTCGCGCACTTTTCATTAAAATATATTTAAAATTAAATAAAAGCGAAGAAAAAGATTTGTTTTACAACTATTTTCATTATACAACACTTTTCGTTTGCAATACTTTTTTTCGAGGAACCCGTTATCTAAGTTTAAAATGCATTTTTAAAAATATAATAAATCTTTCATGAAACTCATTTTATCTTTAAATCCAAGCTGATAAATTAAATATAATATCCCTTCCGACCAAAATACATTGAATTAAATGTTTGAGTTTAAAATTTACACATACTTTTCTTCTAATGCATTCAGTAAGAGATAGCGTTTGTCAAGACATGTTTCTAACAATTTACGTACAAATTGTAGTTCGCCAAATTTTGATGTCAAATATCTGAAAATTACATAAAGTGCAGACAGCATAGTTTTAATTTCGGGTAGACAAACTCTATAGATTTAGATTAATAAGTGTTTCTAAAAAATTTTACTATTATTTTTTTAGTTTTTTAGCTTAAAATAATCAAACTCGATTCGCAATCCTCAACAAAATATCCGGTTATATAGAGTGTTCCAATGACTTGGACAGATTTTAAATGTGAATTAAGTTTAAGCTAAAGTAGGAAACTATAGTTAATGGCTAACGAAATCGTCAGCAAGCCGTCTAAGAATATGAGAAAAAGGTCTTATTTTTAGTAAAAAGCGAAATTCAAAGAAACATTTGAAAGAGAAAATAAAAAAAGAATACATTTAGTATTCATTTTTTTTATGAGGTATGACAAAAGAGTCTATCACACTTAATCCGTTCATAAATTTTCCAGTTCAATTTTCGCTGTAATCCAATGAAAAATATAGTGTTCCAATTTTAATATATATATATAAGCCTTTTTTATATATATATATATATATATATATATATATATATATATATATATATATTAAAAAAGAAACGATCACTTGTGCCAAAATCAATTGTCTTCTGTACACAAGATATTTATGAAGAACATAACATTGGTCAAATATTGACGGTCGATCTATACACGAGCCATGTAATAAATTGATGTTCTTCTGGCATAATAAAGCTGACTTGGTCAAAAGTAGAGGATTGACCCATACATGAGATATATAAAAGATCACCTTTCTGTTGTCATAAATGAACATATACACCTCATACAAAAGGCATAGGTAATTGTATGGTTTATTTCTAAATGAATTAGGGGTTCTACTTATGTGCGATGTATATTATACATGCAGGATATATTGGCGCGCAATCAAGTGTTGACCTATACACGAGCCATATAATAAATTAATCTTATCTTGATGTAAATATACAGAATCGACCAATACACAAGGCATAGATAAAATTAGATGGTCTACACGAGCCATATAACAAATTGAGATGAAATGCAGCGTCGACCTATACACAAAATATTCGTAAATGATGTTAAAGCTATAGCCCCAACATATACATAAAGCATATCAAAATACATGTTTTATAGACCAAAAGATCATTGGATCACCTTATACAAGAGAGAAAATAATGAATGATTTCTTGGCTAACCATATAGGGTTGGACTAAGTACAATGTCTTTCATAATAATTAATTCTTGGTTGTAAATACAGCGTCGAGGCGTATCGTAATTGAATGGTTTCAGAGGCACACCTTAACAATTGAAATGAAACTGCATTTACATAAAGCAAATGCAATTTTCTTTTCAGGGTGAAGTTTCCATAAGCTTATTGGTTAAATTTAATAATATGTTATAGCAGTATACAATTTATAATTATGTTATTGCTGAAGTCCGAAAACATTTTGCCATAATGCAACGCGTGGAAATTGAGAAAATGTGAACTCTCTCTCTCTCTCTCTCTATATATATATATATATATATATATATATATATATATATATATATATATATATATATATATATATATATAGATATAGAGAGAGAGAGAGAGAGAGAGAGAGAGAAAGAGAGATACACACATATATACACACATATGTGTGTGTGTGTGTACATGTTTAAATTTAGAAAACGTGAAACCGTCTGGGGTTAAAAAAAACAAAATGGCTGCTAGAAACTGAAAAGAACAAATGGAAGACGTATTTGTTCAAAATTAGATCCTCTTGTGAATACATATATATATATATATATATATATATGTGTGTGTGTGTGTGTGTATGTCTTCATGTTTATATATATATATATATATATATATATATATATATATATATATATATATATATGTTGAGGCCATGTTTTTCAAGGAAAGGTGTCATAAAAATACGGTTGAGAATGAAAAGGTGAAACCTCCAAAATAAATTTCAAATTGTAGAAACCTTTCTAAGAAAATCTCAGAAACACAGATTCATATTTGCATATATTTGTCTTTTTATTTGAATGCTGAGATCCGTCCAAGTTAATTCATTTCCAACATCACGCTACTAATATGAACGGTCGGGCAGTAGTTGACTTTGAAAGTTGTGATAAAAGGCAGAAGAAAAAAACAAAAACAAAACGTAATAATGAAAATAATTCATTTTTGAATAAAAATAATTCCATCTTCCTCGCTCTAACTTTCAAGGTTGGCATTCCCTACCGACTAAAAATAAAACAGGCCAGACTTTGTATCTGTCTATATTTCTGAGATGAGGTATTATGTACATTATTTACATTATTCGAACTATTGTCCTCAACTTTGTCGCCATATTTATTACAACGTTTTGGCCTTTCAGTATCTGTCTATATTTCTGAGATGAGGTATTATGTACATTATTTACATTATTCGAACTATTGTCCTCAACTTTGTCGCCATATTTATTACAACGTTTCGGCCTTTCAGTATCTGTCTATATTTCTGAGATGAGGTATTATGTACATTATTTACATTATTCGGACTATTGTCCTCAACTTTGTCGCCATGTTACAACGTTTCGGCCTTTTCAGTATCTGTCTAACATGTTTATGCTCATTATTTACAATATTCAGACTATTATCCTCATCTTTGTCGCCATATTTATCTGACGTTTCGGCCTTTCAGTATCTGTCTATATTTCTGTACATTACAGACACTATTTACATTATTCGGACTATTGTCCTCATCTTTGTTGCCATATTTATTACAACGTTTCGACCATTGTACGCTCCGGCCTTCTTCAGGTGGTTGGAATGTCAAACTGAACTTTTTATTTCGCTCACTGAGGTAAACTGTTCTAGTTTCACGTGCCATGTTTAATGGATGTCAGTTATCAGTTATCTCACAGTGGATAAAGGCGTTGGTTAGATCCAGTGACAGGACCCAAAGAGTGTGAGTTCAATACCCGGTTAAGACAGTGGAGAATCTGCAGAGGGGAATTAACAGGAGATAACTGATAACTGATATCCATTAGACGTGGCATTATGGACTAGAACAAGTCTTCAGCCAGTGACATGAAATAAAGGGTTTTAGTTTACAACAAAACATTTTTGTGAATGGTACATACCCAAAATCGTTTTGTAAGATATTAAAGAACAACACTAAGGTGATAATGCCTAAAACGCTAAGTGCTATTGGGAAGTGAAGGAAAATTGGAAAGGAAACGGAAAACCAATCCTAAACATTAAACAAAAATAACCTCTTTAAAATCAAAAGCATCGGTGATAAATGTGAATGTTATATGTTTTACTTTTCAGCAGATAAAAGTCGTTTGCACCCCAGTATTCAAAACCTTTAGCCAAAATTCTTAATAAACACATCATTTCTTTCTGTTTATATTTACAACACCAGCTTATCCCAATATTTTCTTGGTGCAAAATCTAATTTTCTTTCTCATTACCCATTTTATTTCAGTTTCCATTTTTGTGAATTTTTTTTTCTTTCATGTTGTTATCTCAAGTTTTTATTCGATTCATTTTTGTGCATTTTTTTCACAATTTCCTATAACCCGATAACCTTACAATATCTTGTGAATGTAGATCTTTCTTACAAGCCATAGAAATATTTATCAAACATAAATTAAAAAAAATATATATATTGCTAATTCAGTTTTTAATATTAATCACATAGCTCGAATATTATAAGTAAAAATGTCAGATCAGAATTTACATAATAGCTTATGGAATAATCTACGACTCCCCATGACCCTGAGGCTGATAAAGATTATGATGAGAAAGAAAGAAAGAAAGAAAGAAAGAAAGAAAGAAAGAAAGAAAGAAAGAAAGAAAGAAATTACTGGAAAAAAAGAAAGAATTACAAAAAAGAAATAAAGGAAGGAAAGTAAGATAGAATACTGGAAAAAAGAAAAAAATTGAAAGAAAGAAAGAATAAATTAAAAGAAAGGAAGAAAGAAACTTCTGTAAAAAAGAAAGAATTACACGAGAGAAATGAAAGAAGAAAGGAAGAAAGAAAGAAACAAAGAAAGAAATTAATGGAAATAAGAAAGGATTACAAGAAAGAAAGAAAGAAGGAAAAATGAATGAATGAATACTGGAAAAAAGAAAGAATACAAGAAAAATTAAGAAATAATGAAATAAAACAAAAAAGAATGAATTAAAGAAAGAAATTACTGGTAGAAAAAAGGAAATAAAGAATGTAAGAAAGAAAGAAAGAAAGAAAGAAAGAAAGAAAGAAAGAAAGCATTAAAAGAAAGAAAGAAAGAAAGAAAGAAGGAAAGAATACAGCGAAAAACAAAGAAAAAATACAGGGAAAAAAAAAAAGAATCAATATAAAACAAACAAAGAATGAACCGAAAGAAAGTATCAAAAGAAACAAAGTATCAAAAGAAAGAAAGAATATTGGAAAAACGAAAGAAAAAAGATTTAAAAGAAAAAAAAGAAAGAAAAGAGAAACGAAAGAGAAATTAATGGCATAGAAAACATAAAATAATTGGTGAGATTTTTGTGCATTCTGTTCATTTTTACACAATTTCACATGCATTCCTATGACTCGATAATTTTACAATATCTTTTGAATTTCAATCTTTCTTACAAGCCATAGAAATATTTATCAAACATAAATTAAAAAAGAAATATAAAATGCTATGTTATTATTGTTATGTTGATCCCCTCAAGGCAGAGGATTATTGAAAGAGGTTGGTATAAAGTGGGGTAGGAAGAGAAGTAAGAATAAATTATAATAATGTTTGATCTTAGACTTGAAGAGGTTATGATTGTAGTGATTAAGGAAGCATCCTCTCGGGAGTTTGTTCCCCAAAGTGACAGTTTCGAAAGAAGAAGCTATCCGAGAGGAATTTTCTTCTTACTAAAGTGGTTTAAATTAGACGGGGGGTGAGTTGACGCCCTGTACTGGATCGGGGGCATTGCGGCTCCAAGCTGTGATGGTCTCAAAATGGTTTCTCCCTTCTCTCTTTACCCCCCCTCTCTCTCTCTCTCAAATACATTATTTTCCATGTGTTATAATTCTTTATTAAAAAGGTTTCTCCTGAATATTTTGAACCTTTCAAATAAATATTAATTTCAACGGGTTATCTCTCCAATATTTATTATGCTGATTATATAGATGTGTCAGTCAATCTTGATGATGTAAAAGGCATTTCTCCTACACAACAAATATATATTATTCAACATGATCTAATTAATTGTTAATGCACTTAATTCAGTGTTCAATATTAATCACATAGCTCGAATATTATAAGTAAAAATGACAGATCAGAATATACATAATAGCTTATAGAATAATCTACGACTCCCCATGGCCTTGAGACTGATAAAGATTATGATGAGGAGGAAATAAATATAAGAAAGAAAGAATCAATACTGGAAAAAAGAAAGAATAAATTAAAAGTAAAGAAAGAAAGAAAGAATCAATCCAGGAAAAAGGAGGAAATAATGAATTGAAAGAAAGAAAGAAAGAATCAATCCAGGAAAAAGGAGGAAATAATGAATTGAAAAATAATGAAAAAATAAAGAAAAGGAGAAATAATGATGATGAAAAGACAATAAAAAAAAATCAAAATAAATTATGGGTCATTTAAGAAAGAAGAAATGAAATTTTGCATTAAATCGAATAAAAAGAAAAGACCATACAAAAATGAAAGAAAAATATATAAAAAATTATTTTTTAAAAAAAGAATTAAAAAACTGAAAAAAATGTTACTGGAAATTTTTACTAAAAATTACTAAAAAGACAGAAAGATGCAATCGGAAATTTTCTTAAAACCGGCAAACACTGGATGTAGATAGAAGAGATGATGAAAATTGCTGTAAGATAAAGTTTTCCAAATATTTATAAATAAAGTAAAAGAAAAAAATACACTCAATCTACAAATCAATCTCCGTTCTACCCACCCGAAAAAATCCTGGGGTCATCAAAGAAGTTGATTTATTAGTTCATAGTCAAATCCATTATTTCTTCAACGCTGGTTAAATCCGAATTCAGGCGGAATAAAACATTTCTCCAGAATGCTTAACCCCCCCCCAAATTTCCTTCGTTCTAAAAAGAATCATTTGCGAATATTCTATTATTCACATTTCCCATCACAAAACAAAAGATATTATTCTTTTTCCCTTTCAATACACCATCCAGGATCATTTAGACCCAAAATTAATAATTTGCGAATTCATTTTTCTTTAGACCAAACCAACAAGCATAGCGTGTTTTCCTTGAACGAACATTAAGTTCCAAGAGGGATTTACGAATCTGCAGGACGACCCTCCGTGTAGGGCGTTGACATTCATCAGCAATGGAAGACCGCATGGCATGTCTTGAAGAATTGATTCAAGAAGTTCAGATTTTGCAATAGTTCTGAGGAAGTTGCTTCGAAAGTAGGCGGTCTATGAAATCGTTCACGGGAAGTTGGGATATGGTCTATGGCCCCACAACATCAAAATATACCGACAGCCAATAAACAAGAGGTGACTCCAATATATAACAAAATGGGATATTTTTTTTTCGCCGCTTATTGATTTTCTTCCTTCAAGTTATCATCTATTTTGGCTGATCAAATGATATTAATCAGGAAAACGGTTCTCCGAAGATAAAAATTGTTGTGCACTGTTACAATTTTGGTTCCAGTCTTTTGACGTCCTCTTCCCTGTGTTGTTATGCGCTTCGTGTTACAGTTTTTTGTGTATATGTTATATATAAAGGCAGTGGATGCAGTCAAAATGACTTAACTCCCTTTATAGTTTACCAATAGAAATATAAATAATCAAAATTTATACTAGAAAATTCTATCCGTCGTTTATAAAAGGCGGCCATTTTTATTTATCCCACCCGAATGAAATAGTTTTTTACTTGTCCGGTTCTTTGACAGAAGGAAGAACTACGCTTTAATGTACCTAGTTTTTTAAGTATAGCTAAAATAACTAATGTGATTTCGGGCATTACTGTAAATCAGTTGGAAAATGTTTTCCGTGAACTGCAAAATCGTATTACCCTTTGTATTGCTAATGATGGAGGACATGTGGAAACTTAAATAAAATTTCAATAAAACCTTAAAAAATATAGATTTACTTCTTTCTAATCCTTTTTACAAATTATTTCTATCGCAAATACAAATAAAGTTATAAATTTTTTAAAGTGCACACGAACTTTATGGACACCCTGTATATATATATATATATATATATGTATTATATTTTTTATATAATATATTAATAAAATTTTTTGTCATCTGGTGATTTATTTACTTTCAATTTTTTAAAACATTTTAATATAAATTTCATTTCAATCCTGACAAATTTTTTTCTAACAAAAAATAAAATTATATCATTTTTATTTATTTTTTTATTCACAAATTTTAATTAAAATTTTTTTTCAAGTGGTTTTTATATGAAATGTTTAATTGATTAAATAAATTATATTTATATTTAAATTATATAAATATTATTTATTTATCCATTTAAATTATCTATAATTATTTAAATTTATTGAAGATTTTAGTTTATTTCATATGTATAATATTTGTATCTTTTTTCATTGGCATCATTCTTTCATTTCGTTTAAATATTTAATTTTCTTCAATATAAAAAAATTCGAAATACTTTCTTTCCATCAAAATTTTTGTTCAATATTTACACGCCAAAATTAAAATAAAATTAAAAGGTTTTTTTGTATAATTCTGATATTAAATTACATTGTATATAATATAAATTATATAATTTATATTTTCACTTTCTATTCTTATTTTATCTAAATAAAAATTTTAATAAAAGTGGAATACAAGTTTATTATTGTTTTAATTTATTAGATAAAAACTGATATTCAATATATAAATTTATATAAAAACTAAAGTATATTTATATATAAAAAATATTTTTATAAAAATAAAACAAAATTCTTTGAAACACCAAGAACTTTGAAAAATTATGCCGAAACAATTTAAAAAAATTTCCGTATTCAATGTAAATTACTATCATTTCATAAATTAAATAAAAATTCTGTTTTCAACCAAATTCTGTTTTGATATTAAATCAAATTATTTTTTTTTTTTTCTTTTCCTTATCAAAATTTATAAAATTGAATCCTATTTAGTAAAAAAATTATCTCTTAATTTCATTATTGAATTAATAATAATTTTATGGTATAATTTTTAAATTTGGAATAAAATTTTTTAAATTTTTTCTAAATTTTTTAATTTTCAAAATATCAACTATTTCAAT
Source organism: Acanthosepion pharaonis (assembly GCA_903632075.3). Classification (NCBI taxonomy): domain Eukaryota; kingdom Metazoa; phylum Mollusca; class Cephalopoda; order Sepiida; family Sepiidae; genus Acanthosepion; species Acanthosepion pharaonis. Next base: position 70,454 of record CAHIKZ030001474.1, on the reverse strand, counting down.
TGAAAATCTTGACAATAACAAAATTGTATTAAATGCTACATTATGTAAATGTTTATCAAATTATTTAAAATAATATTGATATTATTATAATATAATAAATAACATCTTATCTTTTTTATATATATTCCATTTCTCAAATTCTTCTCATAATGTCAATCAATTTTTGATTTATGTTTTCAATTTTTTAAGGCTGATACCAATATAAATTCATCATATATATATCATGTAATTAAAAAAATATAAAAATATATATATTCCTAATATATAAATAATAATTCAGTCTTCTAATTTTATCATACAATTTGTTTTTTTTTTATATATAATTTATACAATAAAAATTTCTTTTTGTCTTTTTCTTTTCTGGACAATGGACAAAATCGACTGATATATAATTATAAAAATTCCAATTTTTTTTTTTTAATCCCCTGAATCAAATTCTGTCTGAATTTTGATAATTTCTTCGTTATAAGTGAATTATTTATCATATTTCTTTTAAACTTCCTTCCATCCATCAAATAAATATTTTAATTTCAAACAAACATCCTTTTTTTTTTTGATAAAAATTAGAATAAGGAATAAATAATATAAAATTACAAAATTAATATATTTTATATATATATATATAAATATTTATATATATATATACATCATTTTCGAAATTAAATTAATCAGATTGAATTTTTTTTTTCACATTTTTTCTTTCAAATCAAACCTAATTTTTAACAAAATCTGCATTTCTGTCTAAAGCATTTTTTTAAAATTTTTTTTTAACCAATTGATCATATAATATAAAATAAACTTCATGTAAATATAAATGTTATTTTTTTATATAATAAAATTATTTTATAAATTCTCAAAAAATATTTTAATAGCTTTTAATAAAATCTTAATTTTTTGTCTCTTTTATTTTTCTCTCAATATAAAAAAATAAATTTATATTTTTTTAACTTTATATTTACTTATTTTATTCATAACATTGATTCCATTGTTTTTCAAAAATATTCTTTGTCTATTTTCTTAACTAAAAAAATTTAAATTCTAAACTTGAATTTTTTCTTTTTATCAAAATTGATAATATAAACTTTTCTTAGAATTAAAATTTATATATTTTATTTTAAAAATTTCATTTTTTTTTTCTGTTTTTATAAATGTATTTATTTCCTTCTTCTTTTTAATTGATTCTTTATGATTGATCCTGTTAAATATATTCAAATGTCAATCCAAATCTTTTTTATTTCATTGATTTCCTATCTTTGATAATATCTATTTCTCAAAATTTTCTATGTTTGAATCCATATTTGATTTTATTCTTTATTTTATTTTTCTCTTTTTTCTATAAAATTTAAATTTCTTTTCTTAAATCATCTCTTAGTTTCTTGTTTCTAAAATTTCTCTTAAAATTATTCTTCCTTTGTAATTGATTTCTTCTCCTTATTTCAGGTCATTTTTAAAACAAACATAACAAATATCTATTTCGTTAAAAACCTGCATTTTATAGATTTTAATTCATTATATATATATATTTCATTTTATTTAAATCTTTTTAATATTGAAATTTTTTCTTTTCTTTCATTTTTTTCATTTTTTTTCAAAAAATATCAGATTTTTTGACTTTTTTTTGCCTTTATCATATTTCTAATTTGAAATTTTGTTATTTTCCTCCAATTTGCTATTTGTGTTATTTCAATTGATTTCTTTCTTATATTTAAAAAAAACATTTTCTCAAACTTCAGCTTAATTTTTTCATGAAATTGGTAATTTTTTTCAATTTTGCAATTCTCTTTCTCTCTAAATTTTTTGTTAATTTTTTTCCAATATTTTTAAATTTTTAATTTTTTCTTTTTTAATATATTTAATACTTTTCTGTTTATATTTCTTTCTTTTTTTTTTGATTCCAGAAAAAATATTTTACTTTTTTTTCTCATCCCTCTTTTTTTTTTTTTTTTTAAAATTTTTTTAAAGTTTTTTTTTTACAAAAAGCACTTTTTTTTTCTCTTTTTTTCTTTTTTTTTCTTTCTTTTTTTCCTTTTTTTTCTTTCTTTTTCTTTTTTTTTTTTCTTGAAAATTAATTTCTATCATTTTCTAATCTCTTTTTTTCCTTTTCTTTTTTTATTTCATCTTTCTTTTTTCTTTCTATAATTTCTTTCTTTCTTTTTTTTTTTTTCAGATATCTTTTTCTTTCTAATATTTTATTTATCTCACATTTATTTTTTATATTTTTTTATATAGTGAAGATTTATATTTATTTATTTTTTTTTAAAATGTTCTTTTTTTTCAAATTTTTTAAAAAAAAAAAAAAACTATTTTTTTTCAGGACTCTTAAGCTGAAATCTCCATAAATTTATGATTCTTTTTCTTTCAGAAATTATTTTTGAAAAATTCTTTTTTTTTTTCTTTGTGTAAAATTCTGAACAATCTCCATCTTTATTTGTTTTCCCTTTCAAGCTTTTTAACAAAAAAAAATCATTTCTTTTTTTTTTTTTTTTTTTTTTTTTTAAAATATAATATTTTTTTTTTTGAACTCTTTTTTCAAATGATTCTTTCAGTTCTTTTTTATTTCTTTTTTTTTCTTTTAAATTTTTAATTTTCAAAATTTTTTTTATATTTTCTCTTTTAAGGATATTTTGTCTTTTCTTTCTTTTCCCTTTTTTTTTTTTTCTTTTTCAATTTTTTAAAAAGGAACTCTTTTTAAAATTTCATTTTTCTTCTCTTTTCTTTCTTTTTTATTTTCTTTTTTTTACTTTTTTTTTTTTTTTTTTCTTTTTTTTTTTTTCTTTTGCTTTTTTTTCAGAACTTCTCTTTTTTTTCTCTCTTTTTTTTTTTTTCTTCTTTTCTTTTTTCAATCTTTTTCTTTTTTTTTTTTTTCTCTTTCTTTCTTTCTTTTTTCTTTTTCTTTTGTCTTTTTTCTTTTCTTTTTCTCTATTTCTTCTTTTTTCTTTCATTCTTTCTAATTT